>JAMPIV010008478.1:0-32251 GCA_024509875.1 Oreohelix idahoensis | reverse complement strand
CGGTATTTCTTGTCCTAGTCACCTCACCAACCGCCCACGGACATATAAACAACTATACATATAAACAAATAACATGTAACATAAATACATATAAAACATAAATGCATACATTAAATAATGAGATGTGTTGCGGTTGAAATGTGTTGTAAAGTATGCTCAGGTTTTACATTAATGGTACAGCTTTTTAATTACAATAACTGCCACTTTTAATCAATCTTAAATCTTTGATTTATCTTATTACACTGTTCAAATTGTTGAGCATATTAGAAGATCCAGCAATGAAATCTATGCACTTTTATATTCAACAACACTGCATCAACAAAACAGTTTATGGCCTTCAAAGTATTCAGCTCTGTATGTCTGCTTGACATAAACAATGCCTGTACTACAAAATGTCACCAAGCGCTGACCTGCTTACTGCCTTCGTTCGATAGGACAGGTCATGCTGACCTCGACTGTATAGTTGTACTGTCAACTTGTACATCAGTGTTTACGTGTCGTATATGGCGTCAGGAATGGTCTGGTTACAATAACCCCAGGAATCTGGCCTACCACTGAAAAAGTCGCGGAAAAGGGTGTCGATTTTCGGGATCGTGTACTGGTCATCAGTGAAGAAGGTCTTCTTTGGGTTACCACTGCATAAGTGAATCAACTGGTCATGTTGACACCGAGTGGGAGTGTCAGGTAACGCGAATGGTGGAATGGTTCTGTGTAGTTGACCACTTGATAATATTACACTCACACACTCTTATGCAAGCCAATGATGACTGGAACTACAGCTGACATTTCACACTGTTTAATAAGGACGCACACATCTGGACAGCACGGAACATAGTCATAGGAACATGTTGACATGTACATCATTAGGCATTCGAATAGTAGATCATATTTCATGCAGCATTCAAATATGATGGGCGATATAAGGTAATCATTCAATGTTCTGGCAGACTATTGCCATATCCCCTAACTGACTGAACGCATCAGTGGGTGTGGGTGTGTAAACATATAAAGAGTTCACTGGACGAACTTTTTTCCTTGGCTAAGTTCTCCAGCGGCATATATCAAATGTTTATGTAACAAAGTTAAACCACGATAGGGGTTTTCATATTAATAAGATCTCCATATCACTGTCCGATAATAAGTTTGATATACTGTTCTCTTGACAGTGATCCATAACGATGACAAGAATACAAGATGGCTACCTTCCTGAGTTTTGCTCACTCACCCAGAAGAAGGATAATGATAAGCCAAAGTTAATTCACAATTTGAATATCAATAATTTCATAGAGTTTCCCTACAGCTCCACATTAATAAGGTTGCTTCATGTAGACATAAGCTCTGCTGGGAAACCTGTCATCTTCAACTGTATATATAAACGACCAACGATGCTCGAAACACGATGTACATCTAGGTCTAACCAAATAGAGATCACCAAAAAGAAGGGTCTGGTATTACCTGGAGTCCGAATTAATAATAAAGTGCATGAGGAGAATCTCTGACAATAGAATCTCGCAGAGACACTATCTCCTTCTGGGAAATCATTCACAAATCACTTTTCAACCTTTAAAAGGACCAGCCCAAAAAATACACACGGCCATTCTCAGCCGGCTTTGTCGAGACTCAGTACGCCTCCGTAGGACAACGAATACCTGCCCCAGAGTTCGGCATAAAGAATATAGTCCGACCTAAACATACGAAGATATACAATATAAGACTAAATCTTCTTGCACTAGACAAGTAATACATATGAATTCAGGCCATAAACATTCTAAACAAAATCAATCTATTTTCTGGCCCCAACAAATGAGAAATGACATAAATTCGGTATTCATACGCTAAATCAATATTCAAGGGAGATCATCCACATAATCAAAAGTATAAACCAATCATGGATTATCTAGCTTTACAAAGGATAGCATTTTCGTACACTCAATAAATACAAATATATATTTTTCCATATTAAATAGACATACAGGACGAATTGTATGCCTCACTGAAGTAATCCGTGCGTCACACAATTCCATACAAATATAGAATACAGAATATGTGCGCAACACACTGGCTGGGTGTTTTGTTTCGTTTGGTTTACTTTATAACGTTTGCTTTATGTGCTTGTTGTCGCTGATAGGGCTGTGTGAATAAATATAGCCCCTGCCTAAGAATCAAGAGTTTTATTGTTGTTCGTGTCGGTGCGAGTGTGCAAGAAAGTGATCACATATCACAACATATCGTCATCTCTCGCCCACCCTATCACAGGTAGATAGGTAGGTAGGTAGGTAGGTAGGTAGGTAGGTAGGTAGGTAGGTAGGTAAGATAAGTAAGTAGGTAAGGTTGGCAGATAGATACGTAGGTAAGTAGGTAGGTATAGAAAAAGAAGTGTGAAACAAGCATGCTTACAGTCCGTGTGCTTATTTAATATCTACACAGAAAAAAATTAATTGTCAAATATGGAAAAAATGCCAGGACTGAGCATCGGTAAAAAAATAATAAACAATCTTAGATACTCAGATCAATAATTTGGTCAATGGGATTAGAAATATAATCGACTATAGCAAACATTCTGTTTAAACGCCTTCATCGACACAGCTGTAACGAAGGTGTCTTATTAATTAAGCACTCCAAGAGAAAGTCCTTAAACCAGGATCAACGAACACTTCAGGAATCAAAATATCAAGAGTGATGCAACATATCGGAAGTATGTCAAGATGGCTTTGATCCACTGTCGTTCAGCGTCAGCTCTTGGTGAGCCGTTGTCGCGAGTATGGAAGAGCAGATGTCTGAGTTTAGACAGAGTATGAATAAGTAATGTGAAAATAGAGAAAAAATTAGAGTCACTAATGAAAATAAGGAGAGAGATATGACTTCTGGAGAGAAGAGAGATATAATCAGATATCTAATGTCTTCTTCCCAGCCACACTCCAGACGATGTTGAAGATGTCATACCCTCATCCATCCTCTCTTGCTAAATAGTTAAATCTATTGCAGTAAGGACTACAACAGCAAATATCGAGTGACACGTAGAATAGAATTAAATGCTGACCGCTTAGTACAGATAATTATATTTATTACGTAAATATCCACAAAGAAAATAAAATAAAATAATCTCACTAGAGGTATTAGGCCTGTGATTTTGTATCACTGATGCGTGCCGTCCATCAGTTGTAGTAATATAGTAAGCGGAACAATGTCCGTGACCAAATAAACACATAGGGGTATGTCGACAGACACGTATCAACTTGAATGCCAGTATAAGCGTAACACCTCTTCACAGTTCACGAGATACAATTTATTCAGGTACTGTTACACAGCTTCATCAAGTATAATAATATGTTCAAGCCCAAAGGCAAAGGCAGTAATGTGCAGTCTTCATAATGTCGTCAAGCAGTCCGTTAAGCTAAGGAGACGCTGTCCTTGCATTCTCAACAGTTTAATATATTATTACATTCGACACAATAATGAAAATTACTCCCTGACATTCAAAGAAGCTAGTGTCGTAATATCTGAGGTTACACCGATAAAAAAAAAAAAAATATATATATATATATATATATATATATATATATATATATATATATATATATATATATATATATATATATATATATATATATATATATATATATATATATATATATAGTTGTTTATAAGACAAAAAATAACATAGGGAAAAAATAAGGAAGTTGCGAGAAACGTTGTCCCCTATGCCAGCAATCGTAATAGTCTGGGCAAAGCCTTCACGCAACGAGACTGTAACGTCTCGCTTTCACTAGTGCTGGCTTTTGCATCCGACCTTGGAAAATAAATATAACATCTTGATAAAACTTAGACCTAGTTTTCGAGCAAGAACGTAAGAAGAAAAACGGGGAACGAATACGCGAAGGCATAAAAAGTGAAAGAGCAAATGCTACAATTTGACACGCGTTTGAATTTTTTTCTGGTCTCGCGAACCAGAGGAAAACGATAGTGCAAGTCAATGCAGTAGCATGTTGGAAGAAAAACGTTGTCGTACGCCTTACAGACCCCTCTTCGTTCGACGCGCGGATGCGAATATATAACCACGCTGTTAGACGCGACACAGACCAAAACACACACACAGTCGTATTTCGGGCTAAAAAGTAGTGCTATTGTAACGCACGGCAAAGCGTAGTCGTTTTTTTTTTGTGACGTACTACAAATACGGTGTTTCGTTTGAATGAGAACGTTAGACAGGCCTATAATAGGATTAACGTGGAAACATTTTGAAAAAATACAGTGGGAAGGGGAAAGGAAAGGAGCATAGTTGGTCATGTTACGAGTTCGTGTTTACAAATTTGAATTTGCAAGATAGAAGGATAGAGAATCAAAACTTAGATAATTTACTTACAGGCTAAAATAAAGGACGGTTGACGAACACAATTACCTAAATTGTTTAGTAGAAGAGTATAATGTTAATGTATCTTACCGTAGATAGGAAAATATGTTATTTGAAGAATTGAAGGAGAAAAACGATAATGGTGAATATAAGGAATAAAAGAATAAAAATAAACCACTGTGTGACAGACAGCAACAGGATCACTAATTACTTGTCAGAATTATAAACTAGTAGTAAATAATTGAGATATTGACGAAGACAGATGGACTAACAGACTTGAATCTTTCTCAGTTTGCCCTGTTGTGGGGATAGAGGGGAAGTTAGTCCAAGATTTGAAAATTGAGTTCAGTTTTGAATAAAAAGACGCTAGAAGCAAAACAGTCCCTGATTGGCTGGAGACTAATATACTAACGGAGGGATAAAACTAATTTGTAGTTAGTTTTCGGGGCCACTTGTAAAAGAAATTTTCTACACTAAAGTTGTTCTACAAGCAAGATAATAGTACTATCTTGACTTAGCTGATCTGCACCAGCAAGCGATCTGGATTTGACCATATTTATCGCAAATCAAACTTATTAATGTTAATATTTCTCTGATGCGGTAAGAATGAAAACATTATTATTATTATTATTATTATTATTATTATTATTATTATTATTATTATTATTATGTATGTATTATTGAATATAAATGAAAATTATGTGGGGAGAAGTTTATCTAGAGGGAAGTCAACATCAAACTTTGTGTTGTTTCACAGAGTTGTTGTTAGGAAATATATTAACAGGTTGTAGAAAAGCCAGACAGGCTTTCTGACACTTTGGGAGAAAGTAAATTAAACATTAATGGGGAAATTGTTGTACAGTATTATGACAGAAGACCAGGAAAACCACTGGCCGTCGTCTTCAGCAAGTCACCGTGATTGTACATGACTTGACATTATTAACTTAAAATGTTTCCTTTGTCAAGGAAAGTGTCAAACTATAGTTTGAAGTTTAATTGACCATGAATGGGGTAACAAACCAGATAAGAACGATAACTATTTGATTGATTGGTTACCAGGCTGATTCTAACTATGATTTAAAATGTTAAATAGTTATGGATAGAGAGAGGCATATGAGATGTTGAGTAGGACGTATTCCTATCCTTGCAGGGTTTCATCTATGACTCCAAGTGAGCCCAGGTCAACATAGATCTGTATAACCTCCTGCATATTAAGAAGTGAGGCAGTAGAGACTGTGTGCCTCCTGGTTATATCTCAAAATCAGTATCCAGACTTGGCAGTTTGTAGCTGTTGGAGTGGAAAGACATCATCCTGTGATCCAGCATTTACCAAGCTAAGATTGTGTTCACGGGCTCATGATATATCAACCTGCACCACTCTCTTATTCCAATTGTGTATTTCATAGTAGAACATGATGAACCCAGTCGTGCTTCAAAATATTACCCATTCATAGGAGCAAGTTTTCTATGACACTTTTCCAGAGACATTTAGATAATAGTTGTGAATAATAAGAGACTCATTTATAATTTGAATTCAATTGGTGTAAATATATTCTATTATCATTTTGAGTTTTCATTATTCCTGTATCCAAAAAAGAACTGAGATACAGGAACATAAATTGTAAAAAGATTTCAAAGTTAAACTTAAACCAGTGACTTGTTTCCTTACTGTTCATTAATTTATTAGGTGTAGGTGTTGTCAATTTATTACATTACATCGCATATACCCTAGACATCTAGCTAGACAACGCTCACACACCTTGACACTTAACTAGGAGAAAATATATGACAGGTTGAGGTCATAAGGTGGTAGCAGACAGGTGCCCTGAAAACACATTTATAAATAACTAACTTCAGGGGCTTGCACAGCTGACCTCACATCTGTTACAAATAATATTTTATTCTTTAACATCAAATCCACCACAGCTAGGAACACCTCAACTGAGTATATTGGTGTCCTAGTGATGGTAAAACACAGGGAAAACTCAGTAGACTGCAGGAGCAAACACATATGCGACCTCTCGCATTAAAACAGAAACGGCATCTCTCTTTTTGCAGACGACAAAACCAAACTTCTGCTCAAATTGGCGTCTGCTACCGTACTATCCCGGTATGACGTCATTTCCGTTTTTTTGCGTCAATCCGTAATAAAATATAAGAAATGGAGCTCTGTCTAGCTGAAGATACTCCACACATAATCGTTATGAATTTTAATCATAACAATCACACTCAAGAACACAAGCAAACCGCTACTACCCATAAAATTACAAAAAACCGGGACAATCTAACTAACAGGGAAGGCCCCCTCTTGGCGAAAACGGCCGCTCCTGTGTTGTTAATAAATCTGGGGAAAAAATTACTTCCCAGCTAGGAAATACTATATTTTCCCCTAATAATTGGGTGTTCTCAGGTGATGGACCGCAGCTCTCACTGTGGTAAATCTATATTAAATCCAGATGCTTTCAAATGCCTGTCACAAATTACCAGACCATTATCTTGGGCAACCGATATTTGAAACAATGGCTAGATTGTGCGCTAAAAGTTCAGCCAATGGGAATATAGTTGCCGAAGGCGTGATCCTATGATGTAAAATAGTAAACAAAATGGTAAGAGAGAATCGTAGAATTCTAGATATGTTTCCATTAACAGCAGAGACCAGCAAGAGAATTTCATATGTTTAGACTAATCCAGGTATAGAGTACAGAAGTGGAGCTTTATTCTTATACCTGTATCGTCGTTGTGTGAGCTTGATAATCAGAGGAAAAGGAGTTGGAAGGCAGTAAAACTTGCCATTGGCAGTGTTTCAATGTTTCGGCTGCCTTGGCAAGAGATACAAGAATTAGAAGTTAGAGAAAGTTAGTTCTGGCGATAGATCCAAATTGTCTGAGTTAAACTAGCTTTGAATGAATACAATCGGTTGGATATTAACGGAGTAAGGCCTATTGGAAGTTTTTAAACAAGCACAGTTTATCTAGAAACAACAGATTTTTGAGGTATTGGAAGGAACGATGAATGAAACGTAACAGCCAATCAGATGCTTTTCACGATTTGCCGGTAGTTGTTTCGAAAAGAATAGGGGAGACCAGTCGTAAGGAAATCACTCTCGCCGCCATAATTGAATCAACCACAGAAGTCAGAAGTCACCACCCCAGCGTCTTTGCCATCCACGGTGTCTGTGGCCTGTCAAAGGTTTTTTTAACGCTGTGTGTATTCTGGAATTGAGGGTAAGAATGATCTAAAAATAAATATGTATATATATATATATATATATATATATATATATATATATATATATATATATATATATATATATATATATATATATATATATATATATATATATATATATATATACTATCATTTCTGGGCAGAGGGAAAGATTTGTGTGTGTAGATTCACATGGTTCAATTCTTGGAGGGAAACCGCCATTGTAGGCTGGGCATCTCTGTGCGAATTAATTTGAAATAAATTATAGGAAAGTTTGAAATGGTGGAACAGTTTTCAGAAGATTTAGTAAGCTTTGTCTGATTACTAGATGGATCAACAACTGTAGGAACACTGAAAGAATAGGAGGGAGTGATTCACTGTATAATTTGAATATATACTTAACCATTATCACAAGGCCTATGTTCTTTTAGTGAAACCAATCATGGACAGTTAGGGAAAATTGAGTGTAAAGAATGATGGTATAGTTTTTATGAGAAATTGTCATGTAATGTGTCACTGACTTGATCTGTCTATTCTGTATTACCAATTACTTTCTGAAAGTCTCACTAATCTCACCTCTGTGATAAAGATACAGATTATGACCCGATACTAGCCTAGGATATTTTGTATTTCAGGTCCTATGGTATCAAATAACACTATCCTGCCAGCTAAACTGAGGGTTGTTGAGATTCATAGGCAAGTCTAAGCATCAGTCAAGCCCTGAATATTTTCATCAAGTTGTAGTTGAGGAAACCCAAGACGTAGGCTGTCCCAGATACTGTTTTAGCAGAGGAGCAGGCGGTGAAGTCACTTCAGTTAAGTTATCTGATACGAGACTGAAGCTCAATATTGAACATCACACGTACTAGAGACTATTAATGATGAGATTGAGTTATTGGTTAAGCAATAGTTCTGAAAACTTGATCTAAAGTCAAAAGACTATCACCAAGACTTTTTGAAATTACAAGTTCTAGAGCAAGAAAGAGAAACTGACATTTTAAATACAAGTAACATTTGGAATAAAAGTGATCTTTACAAGAAAGAAATGGACATGGACTTATTGTATTAAAGCTTGATTGTGTAATTATTGTATAAGTTTGGATCATCATCTTCATTATTTTTCACTACATACTTCTTTTTTCAAAAGAAAAAGAAGCAATTACTGTATATACATTAAATTGACCAAATTGTATTGGTTTCATCATTTGATACACCTTTTTGTCCATCTCATCTACTATTTCATCTACTAAAATAACCTCTCGCGACAATGCCTTTGACTTGAGGGGATACTAACAAGCAAGTGCTTGTGACAGTTACACCCGCTGATGTACAGGGTGTTTATACAGTCCTTGTGGAACTTTAAATGTTAATAACTTCTTTTTTGAAGAAGCAACAGTCAATGGTGAACGTTACCTTGCAATGTTGCAATGTTAATAACTTCTTTTTTGAAGAAGCAACAGTCAATGGTGAACGTTACCTTGCAATGTTGCAGAATTTCCTCGTCCCTGAACTAAGACGGTTAAATCTTTTAGATAGCGCTTTCTTTCAGCAAGACGGTGCACCCTGCCACTATGCTTCGGCTGTGCGACGGTTTTTGAATGACGTCTTTCCAGACAAGTGGATCGGTAGGGCTGGACCAATTGCTTGGCCATCCCGTTCGCCTGATCTGACCCCTTTGGGCTATTTTTATGGGGTCATGTCAAAACAGTTGTCTACTCATCAAAGCCACATTCTTTAGATGAGCTTAGTGTCAGGATCACAGAAGCAATCCATGAAATCACTGAGCAGCAACTGAGAAATGTTTTCAACGAGTTGGAAAACCGGTTTGCACGATGTGTCACGAAAGATGGTGGGCACGTTGAATGTTAGAAATGTGAGCTGTATTGCAGTAAAACATTATAAATAAAGCTTTTATATGCCGTTTACAGTGTATTTCTATCATGTGTACATCCCTTCGCCTTCAGGGAAGTACCTAGATTTTATTTATTTATTTTTTTATATTTATTGTTATATTCATTTAAGTTCTTATGTCTCCTATCTAGCCTTCACTTTCTTTCTTTTCCTAACGAAGGCCTTGTGGCCGTAACGTAGACTACTTTCTTTGTCTTTTGTCCTCGCAAGACGAATCACCTTTTTTCGATTTTTTTTTCAAACCCATCCATTGTACTCCACGTCTTACCGCAGTTGCCCTCAACTTCCTCGATAAAACTTTGTTAGCAATGGTGTCGGCTGGCCCAACCCCAAAATTTCCCATATTCGTTATCGTAGTCTGTATTCATGTACGTTGTGCGTCAGAATCACCAAATCGGTGTGTGCGCCTGAGTGACTGGAACTGACAAACAATTGTTTGTTCAGAAGAGTGGTAGGAGTAGTTTTGAGAGACAAATATTGTCGTACATGAGACTGTCCCGTTGGGACTCTGTAAAACATAACACCGGTACTGAATAACAACGTACCTCGGAATCTGTTTTTTAACCCAGCTTGCTAAAAATTATATACTGTTTACAGAAAATCAAATTAAAGATACTTTTTTTTCCAAGCCTCCTTCGTTCTTTACCTTGGTAGTCATTGGTGCAAAGTTATCTGCTGAACATTTTATTGTTTCAACGCGTGTCTGTCTTGTACTAGCATCAATGTCTCAGCAAATGTCTTTCCAATTAACTGCTGAAAATTGTCTGCAAAATGTTACAGATTTTCATAAATGGAAGCTTACACAGAATAGAAGTGACTGATGGAATTAGACAAATATTAGTAAAATTAGTAAACATATCAGTCAAAATAATGATGGGAAAAAACAAACGCAAACGTCTTAACCTTTCAGCATCTGCAGCACATTTAGAAGACTGGAGAACTCATTTTAAAAAATTCTAAATGGAGTTATTTTACCTATTTTTGTAAAGTTTTGAAAAAAAATTAAATTGTGCTTTTTTTTTCCTTCAAGGGTTGCAATTTATCCTCTTCCGTCGGAGGAAAATAAAAAGAATTATATTGGCTTTTTTCAAGGGATGTAATTTAACCTCTGTCAAAGGGAAACAATCAAACGGGAAAAAAATAATTCGCATTTTAAAATATGTTTTCCATTTATTATTTTTAATGTTTGTGCAAATAAAATGCGAAAAAAGATGCGCGCTTTATTAAACTTTACCAAGCAGTACTTGTTCCGGAAACCCCAGGGTAAGAGAGCCAGAGGTAAATTAATGAACACACGGAGAAGAGAACTGAAAGCAGACATAAAGGGTGTGAACAAGATATCGAAAAGCTGAAACACGCACATTATACCCCAATTATAACCAATTTTCAGGTTGAACAGGGTATAACAACAACATAGTAGACAAATGAACGAACGAACAATCGAAAAGCTGATGGCACGGGACATGAAAATTGGTGTAGGTTTGTTGAAGGCCTATGCTCCTTGGAGAGCTAAAGGGTGATGAAATTAGGGATTAAGAAGACGTGTAAAGACCTACAATATATAGCACAAGACAGAATCACCATCATCATCACCAAGTGTAAACTTCACATCGAAGATCGGCTACAATGGATTTCCAACATTTCCGTCTCTTGTCTTGATGGTGCACTCTAACAGACTCTTTCCTGTCCACCTCTTGATGTCTTGATTGTGCACTCTGATAAACTCTTTCCTGTCCATCTCTTGATGTCTTGGTGGTGCACTCTGATAAACTCTTTCCTGTCCATCTCTTGATGGTGCACTCTGACAAACTCTTTCCTGTCCACCTCTTGATGTCTTGATTGTGCACTCTGATAAACTCTTTCCTGTCCATCTCTTGATGTCTTGGTGGTGCACTCTGATAAACTCTTTCCTGTCCATCTCTTGATGGTGCACTCTGACAAACTCTTTCCTGTCCACCTCTTGATGTCTTGATTGTGCACTCTGATAAACTCTTTCCTGTCCATCTCTTGATGTCTTGGTGGTGCACTCTGATAAACTCTTTCCTGTCCATCTCTTGATGTCTTAATGGTGCACTTTGATAAACTATTTCCTGTCTATCTCTTGATGTATTGATAGTGCACTCTGATAAACTCTTTCCTGTCCACCTCTTGATGTCTTGATGTTGCACTCTGATAAACTCTTACCTGTCCACCTCTTGATGTCTTGATTGTGCACTCTGATAAACTCTTTCCTGTCCACCTCTTGATGTCTTGGTGGTGCACTCTGATAAACTCTTTCCTGTCCACCTCTTGATGTCTTGATTGTGCACTCTGATAAACTCTTACCTGTCCATCTCTTGATGTCTTGGTGGTGCACTCTGATAAACTCTTTCCTGTCCACCTCTTGATGTTATCTTCCCACTTACAGCGCTGTCTTCCTTTTGCACGTTTGCCATCAACTATGCCTTATATTATTGTCTTCTGTCCGGTGTCATGTCTTTTTACAAAGCCAACATATTGTAGCTGTCTAATTGTGATAAAAGAATAATAACTGCATCCCCAGCTAATTTCAGTTTTTGAAGCACTCAAAGATCCAAATGATTGAAAATAACCACGTGATAAAATCAGTATTTATACTAAAATGCTGTGTTTACTATGTCTGAAGAGACAAGATTTTTAAAAATGACTAATGAAACACGTGGTTATAGAACATTTTAAAAAATGACTAACGAAACACGAGCTTACAGATAAATTTAAAAAAATGACTAATGATACACCAGTTTACTGATAAACTTTTAAAAATGACTAATGAAACACGAGGTTACAGATACATTTTTTAAAATGACCAATGAAACACAAGGTTACAGATACATTTTTTAAAATGACTAGTGAAACACGAGCTTACAGATACATTTTTTTTAAATGACTAATGAAACACAAGGTTACCGATACATTTTTTAATGACTAATGAAACACGAGCTTACAGATAATTTTTTTTAATGACTAATGAAAAACGAGATTACATATACATTTTAAAAAATGATTAATGAAATAGGAGGTAACAACATTTTTTTTTTAATGACTTATGACAGACGCGCTTACGGATAAATTTTTTAAAATTTCAGAAACATAATTCGGAGGTACTAGTGACGGTTGGAAGACGATGAATAAGTTGGTATTGATATCTGGGATGTCTATTGGCTGTCTCAGTAAGTGACCTACTGAAACTATTGAGACGAGAACTCTGGTGATGGTTATAACATATGAAGGGGAAATCTGTTGATAGTATTACAAGGAAGTCTTTGTTTTAGAATCCCTAGGTCAAGAGAGGCAGCAGTAGACCAAAACACACACACACACACTGAGAAGAGACCTAGAGACAGAAATGAAAATCATGAGGAAAACATGGAAAGAACATGAACTGATGGCACGTGACAGGAGGACTTGGCAAGTGTTTTTTTTAATGCCTATGCTCGTTGGGGAGCTAAAGAGAATTGATTCATGGAATGATTGCAACGGCTTCATGATATAAATTAACATCAAATACGAAACATACAAACAAACATGCAAGCAAACATACAAACAAACATGTAAGCAAACATACAAACATTACTTACCCGGGGAATAACGTCGCCATCGATGGTCGGCAAAAATAGTTTATTTGTGTCCATTGCGGGAGAAAGATTTTCCGTATTCGTTCTCATTTTATCCTTATTTCTTCCGCCTCTTTTTGCGCCTCCCCTTCCGAAGCTGGAGCCGCCGTGTCCCCTGGGACCCGTGGCGAGTGAGGAGGGATTCAAGCTCTGAATCTCATCAAGTGATTTGGCTCTTAGACAGTTCATCTTGTCCGCGCTGTTGGTGTTTCTACAACAAAGACAGTCAGCTAGAATACCAATGATAATCATTCACTTGTTTTTCTTTTTTGTTTCTTATGGAGCATGTGAGCACCACTTTAGATGGTCTCCTGCGAGCCTGCACCAAATCGGTATCAAATCTGCACCAAATCTGCACCAAATCTACACCAAATCTGCACCAAATCTGCACCAAATCTGAACCAAATCTACTCCAAATCTGCATTAAATCTGCACCAAATCTACACCAAATCTGCACCAAATCTGCACCAAATCTACTCCAAATCTGC
Organism: Oreohelix idahoensis; assembly: GCA_024509875.1. Classification (NCBI taxonomy): domain Eukaryota; kingdom Metazoa; phylum Mollusca; class Gastropoda; order Stylommatophora; family Oreohelicidae; genus Oreohelix; species Oreohelix idahoensis. The sequence continues at coordinate 18,662 of JAMPIV010008478.1, read as the reverse complement.
ACCAAATCTGCACCAAATCTACACCAAATCTGCACCAAATCTACTCCAAATCTGCACCAAATCTTCACCAAATCTACACCAAATCTGCACCAAATCTACTCCAAATCTGCACCAAATCTACACCAAATCTGCACCAAATCTGCACCAAATCTACTCCAAATCTGCACCAAATCGACTCCAAATCTGCACCAAATCTGCACCAAATCTACTCCAAATCTGCACCAAAATCTAGGTTCCAAATCTGCACCAAATCTTTTCCAAATCTTGCACCAAATCTGCTCACCAAATCTACTCAAAAATCTTGCACCAAATCTACTCCACCAAATCTTCACCAAATCTACTCCAAATCTCTGCACCAAATCTGCACCAAATCTAAAAATCTTGCCAAAAATCTACTCCAAATCTGCACCAAAATCTGCATCACTCCAAATCTGCACCAAATCTACTCCAAATCTGCACCAAATCTACAGAAATCTGCACCAAATCTGCAAAGCTGCACCAAATTTTACTCCAAATCTGCTCACCAAATCTGCCAAAATCTACTCCAAATCTGCACCAAATCGCACCAAATCTGGCACCAAATCTGCACCAAATCTACTACCAAATCTGCACCAAAAATCACCAAATCTTGCACCAAATCTGCACCTAAATCTGCACCAAAATCTGCACCAAATCTACTCCAAATCTGCACCAAATCTCACCTGCACCAATCTGCACCAAATCTACTCCAAATCTGCACCAAACCAACATCTTGCACCAAATCTACACCAAATCTGCACCACAAAATCTGCACCAAATCTACTCAAAATCTGCACCAAATCTACTCCAAATCTGCACCAAATCTACTCCAAATCTGCACCAAATCTGCACCAAATCTGCACCAAATCTACTCCAAATCTGCACCAAATCTGCAAATCTGCACCATAATCTGCACGCAAATCTTACTCCAAATCAACCAAAATTCTGCACCAAATCTACTCCAAATCTGCACCAAATCTGCACCAAATCTACTCCAAATCTGCACCAAATCTACTCCAAATCTGCACCAAATCTGCACCAAATCTGCACCAAATCTGCACCAAATCTACTCCAAATCTGCACCAAATCTGCACCAAATCTACTCCAAATCTGCACCAAATCTGCTCCAAATCTGCACCAAAAACAAAAAAAAAACAAAAAAAAACTCTGGAAAACCAAATCTGGCACCAAATCTACTCTGCACTCCTAATCCACCAAATCTGCACCAAATCTACTTTAACATCTGCAAAAATTCTGCACCAAATCTACTCAATCTGCACCAAATCTGCACCAAATCTAAATCTGCACCAATTGCTGCAACAAATCTGCTACCAAATCTACCAAATCTGCACCAAATCTGCACCAAATCTGCACCAAATCTACCAAATCTGCACCAAAATACTCCAAATCTGCACCCAAATCTGCACCAAATCTGCACTCCAAATCTGCACCAAATCTGCAAATCCAAATCGTACTCCAAATCTGCACCAAATCTGGCACCAATCTGCACAAATCTACTCCAAATCTGCACCAAAATCTGCACCAAATCTGCTAATTAAATCTGCACCTAAACTCTGCACCAAATCTACTCCAAATCTGCACCAAATCTGCACCAAATCTGCACCAAATCTACTCCAAATCTGCACCAAATCTGCACCAAATCTGCACCAAATCTACTCCAAATCTGCACCAAATCTACACCAAATCTGCACCAAATCTGCACCAAATCTGCACCAAATCTACTCCAAAATCTGCACAAATCTACTCTGCAAAATCTGGCACCGAAATCCCAAATCTGCACCAAATCTGCACCAAATCTGCACCAAATCTACTCCAAATCTGCACCAAATCTATCTGCACCAAAATCTGCACCAATCTACAAAATCTGCTCACCAAATCTGCACCAAATCTACTCCAAATCTGCACCAAATCTACACCACTCCAAATCTGCACCAAATCACCAAATCTGCACTTCAAATCTGCACCAAAATTACTCCAAATCTGCACCAAAAACTCTCCTCCAAATCTGCACCAAATCTACAAATCTACCAAATCTGCACCAAAGTCTGCACCAAATCTACTCCAAAATCTGTCACCAAATCGTACTCCCACTGGCAAAATCTGCACCAAATCTACTCCAAATCTGCACCAAATCTACTCCAAATCTGCACCAAATCTGCACCAAATCTGCACCAAATCTACTCCAAATCTGCACCAAATCTACTCCAAATCTGCACCAAATCTGCACCAAATCTACACCAAATCTGCACCAAATCTACTCCAAATCTGCACCAAATCTGCACCAAATCTGCACTTCTAAAACTGCACAAATTCTGCACCAAATCTACTCCAAATCTGCACCAAATCTGCACCAAATTGCACCAAATCTACTCCAAATCTGCACCAAATCTACTCAGAAATCTGCACCAAATCTACTGCCAAAATCTGCACCAAATCCTTACTCCAAATCTGCACCAAATCTGCACCAAATCTGCACCAAATCTGCACCAAATCTGCAAAATCTACTCCAAATCTGCACCAAAATCTGCTAGAAATCTGCACCAAATCTGCACCAAATCTGCACCAAATCTACTCCAAATCTGCACCAAATCTGCACCAAATCTGCACCAAATCTGCAACAAATCTGCACCAAATCTGCACCAAATCTACTCCAAATCAGCACCAAATCTGCACCCAAATCTACCAAATCCAAAAATCTGCACCAAATCTACTCCACTCCAAATCTGCACCAAATCTGCACCAAATCTGCACCAAATCTACTCCAAATCTCACCAAACTCAAAATCTGCACCAAATCTGCACCAAATCTACTCCAAATCTCTGCACCAAATCTGCACTCCCAAATCTGCACCAAAATCTACTCCAAATCTGCACCAAAATCTGCACCAAATCTACTCCAAATCTGCACAAATCTGCACCAAAATCTGCACCAAAAATCTACTCCAAATCTGCACCAAATCTACTCCAAAGATCTCCAAATCTGCACCAAATCTACTCCAAATCTGCACCAAATCTGCACCAAATCTACTCCAAATCTGCACCAAATCTGCTCCAAATCTACTCCAAATCTGCACCAAATCTGCACAAAATCTGCACCAACCAAATCTACTCCAAATCTGCACCAAATCTACTCCGAATCTGCACCAAATCTGCACCAAATCTGCACCAAATCTGCACCAAATCTACACCAAATCTGCACCAAATCTACACCAAATCTGCACCAAATCTACACCAAATCTGCACCAAATCCACACAAAAACTACTCCAAATCTGCACCAATTCTGCTCCAAATCTACTCCAAAATCTGCACCAAATCTGCACAAGATCTCCAAAAATCGCACCAAAAATCTGCACCAAATCTGCACCAAATCTGCACCAAATCTGCACCAAATCTGCACCAAATCTGCACCAAATCTGCACCAAATCTACTCCAAATCTGCACCAAATCTGCACCAAATCTGCACCAAATCTACTCCAAATCTGCACCAAATCTACTCCAAATCTGCACCAAATCTGCACCAAATCTACTCCAAATCTGCACCAAATCTACTCCAAATCTGCACCAAATCTGCACCAAATCTACTCCAAATCTGCACCAAATCTGCACCAAATCTACTCCAAATCTGCACCAAATCTACTCCAAATCTGCACCAAATCTACTCCAAATCTGCACCAAATCTACTCCAAATCTGCACCAAATCTGCACCAAATCTACTCCAAATCTGCACCAAATCTACTCCAAATCTGCACCAAATCTGCACCAAATCTACTCCAAATCTGCACCAAATCTGCACCAAATCTGCACCAAATCTACTCCAAATCTGCACCAAATCTGCACCAAATCTACTCCAAATCTGCACCAAATCTGCACCAAATCTGCACCAAATCTACTCCAAATCTGCACCAAATCTGCACCAAATCTGCACCAAATCTACTCCAAATCTGCACCAAATCTACTCCAAATCTGCACCAAATCTACTCCAAATCTGCACCAAATCTGCACCAAATCTACTCCAAATCTGCACCAAATCTGCACCAAATCTGCACCAAATCTGCACCAAATCTGCACCAAATCTACTCCAAATCTGCACCAAATCTACTCCAAATCTGCACCAAATCTACTCCAAATCTGCACCAAATCTACTCCAAATCTGCACCAAATCTACTCCAAATCTGCACCAAATCTACTCCAAATCTGCACCAAATCTGCACCAAATCTACTCCAAATCTGCACCAAATCTACTCCAAATCTGCACCAAATCTACTCCAAATCTGCACCAAATCTACTCCAAATCTGCACCAAATCTACTCCAAATCTGCACCAAATCTGCACCAAATCTACTCCAAATCTGCACCAAATCTACTCCAAATCTGCACCAAATCTACTCCAAATCTGCACCAAATCTACTCCAAATCTGCACCAAATCTGCACCAAATCTACTCCAAATCTGCACCAAATCTACTCCAAATCTGCACCAAATCTGCACCAAATCTGCACCAAATCTGCACCAAATCTACACCAAATCTGCACCAAATCTGCACCAAATCTACTCCAAATCTGCACCAAATCTGCACCAAATCTACTCCAAATCTGCACCAAATCTGCACCAAATCTGCACCAAATCTACTCCAAATCTGCACCAAATCTGCACCAAATCTGCACCAAATCTACTCCAAATCTGCACCAAATCTACTCCAAATCTGCACCAAATCTGCACCAAATCTACTCCAAATCTGCACCAAATCTACTCCAAATCTGCACCAAATCTGCACCAAATCTACACCAAATCTGCACCAAATCTACTCCAAATCTGCACCAAATCTGCACCAAATCTACTCCAAATCTACTCCAAATCTGCACCAAATCTACTCCAAATCTGCACCAAATCTGCACCAAATCTGCACCAAATCTACTCCAAATCTGCACCAAATCTGCACCAAATCTGCACCAAATCTACTCCAAATCTGCACCAAATCTACTCCAAATCTGCACCAAATCTGCACCAAATCTACCCCAAATCTACACCAAATCTACACCAAATCTGCACCAAATCTACTCCAAATCTGCACCAAATCTGCACCAAATCTACTCCAAATCTGCACCAAATCTACTCCAAATCTGCACCAAATCTGCACCAAATCTACTCCAAATCTGCACCAAATCTGCACCAAATCTGCACCAAATCTACTCCAAATCTGCACCAAATCTGCACCAAATCTACTCCACAAATCTACTCCAAATCTGCACCAAATCTGCACTTGCAAAAATCTGCACCAAAATCTACTCCAAATCTGCACCAAATCTACACCAAATCTGCACCAAATCTGCACCAAATCTACTCCAAATCTGCACCAAATCTGCACCAAATCTACTCCAAATCTGCACCAAATCTGCACCAAATCTACTCCAAATCTGCACCAAATCTACTCCAAATCTGCACCAAATCTGCACCAAATCTGCACCAAGTCTTCACCAAATCACCACCAACTCTGCACCAAATCTCCTCCACATCTTCACCAAATCTACACCAAATCTGCACCAAATCTGCACCAAATCTACTCCAAATCTGCACCAAAATCGACAAATCCTGCACCAATCTACTCCAAATCTGCACCAAAATCTGCACCAAATCTACCCAAATCTGCACCAAACCAAATCTACTCCAAATCTGCACCAAATCTACTCAAATCTGCACCACAAATCTACTCCAAAATCTGCAACCAAATCTACTCCAAATCTGCACCAAAATCTACGCACCAAATCTAAACCAAATCTGCACACCAAATCTGCACCAAATCTGCAAAAGGCCAAAATCTGCACCAAATCTGCACTCAAATCTACTCCAAATCTGCACCAAAATCTACTCCAAATCTGCACCAAATCTGCACCAAATCTACTCCAAATCTGCACCAAATCTACTCCAAATCTGCACCAAATCTGCACCAAATCTACTCCAAATCTGCACCAAATCTGCACCAAATCTACTCCAAATCTGCACCAAATCTGCACCAAATCTGCACCAAATCTGCACCAAATCTGCACCAAATCTACTCCAAATCTGCACCAAATCTGCAAAATCTACTCCAAATCTGCACCAAATCTACTCCAAATCTGCACCAAATCTACCAATTCTGCACCAAATCTGCACCCAAATCTGCACCAAATCACTACTTTAAATCTGCACCAAATCTACACCAAATCTAACAAATCTGCACCAAATCTACCAAATCTGCACCAAATCTACTCCACCACCTATCTGCACCAAATCTACTCCAAATCTGCACCAAATCTGCACCAAATCTACTCCAAATCTGCACCAAATCTGCACCAAATCTGCACCAAATCTACTCCAAATCTGCACCAAATCTACTCCAAATCTGCACCAAATCTGCACCAAATCTGCACCAAATCTGCACCAAATCTACTCCAAATCTGCACCAAATCTGCACCAAATCTACTCCAAATCTGCACCAAATCTACTCCAAATCTGCACCAAATCTGCACCAAATCTGCACCAAATCTACTCCAAATCTGCACCAAATCTGCACCAAATCTGCACCAAATCTGCACCAAATCTACTCCAAATCTGCACCAAATCTGCACCAAATCTACTCCAAATCTGCACCAAATCTGCACCAAATCTACTCCAAATCTGCACCAAATCTGCACCAAATCTGCACCAAATCTACTCCAAATCTGCACCAAATCTACTCCAAATCTACACCAAATCTGCACCAAATCTACTCCAAATCTGCACCAAATCTTCACCAAATCTACACCAAATCTGCACCAAATCTACTCCAAATCTGCACCAAATCTACACCAAATCTGCACCAAATCTGCACCAAATCTACTCCAAATCTGCACCAAATCGACTCCAAATCTGCACCAAATCTGCACCAAATCTACTCCAAATCTGCACCAAATCTACTCCAAATCTGCACCAAATCTACTCCAAATCTGCACCAAATCTACTCCAAATCTGCACCAAATCTACTCCAAATCTGCACCAAATCTACTCCAAATCTGCACCAAATCTGCACCAAATCTAAACCAAATCTACTCCAAATCTGCACCAAATCTGCACCAAATCTGCACCAAATCTACTCCAAATCTGCACCAAATCTACTCCAAATCTGCACCAAATCTGCACCAAATCTACTCCAAATCTGCACCAAATCTACTCCAAATCTGCACCAAATCTGCACCAAATCTGCACCAAATCTACTCCAAATCTGCACCAAATCTGCACCAAATCTACTTTAAATCTGCACCAAATCTGCACCAAATCTACTCCAAATCTGCACCAAATCTGCACCAAATCTGCACCAAATCTACTCCAAATCTGCACCAAATCTGCACCAAATCTGCACCAAATCTACTCCAAATCTGCACCAAATCTACTCCAAATCTGCACCAAATCTGCACCAAATCTGCACCAAATCTGCACCAAATCTACTCCAAATCTGCACCAAATCTGCACCAAATCTGCACCAAATCTACTCCAAATCTGCACCAAATCTGCACCAAATCTGCACCAAATCTGCACCAAATCTACTCCAAATCTGCACCAAATCTGCACCAAATCTACTCCAAATCTGCACCAAATCTGCACCAAATCTGCACCAAATCTACTCCAAATCTGCACCAAATCTACTCCAAATCTGCACCAAATCTGCACCAAATCTGCACCAAATCTGCACCAAATCTGCACCAAATCTACTCCAAATCTGCACCAAATCTGCACCAAATCTGCACCAAATCTGCACCAAATCTGCTCCAAATCTGCACAAAATCTGCACCAAATCTGCACCAAATCTGCACCAAATCTACTCCAAATCTGCACCAAATCTGCACCAAATCTGCACCAAATCTGCACCAAATCTACTCCAAATCTGCACCAAATCTACTCCAAATCTGCAAAATCTGCACAAATCTGCAACCAAATCTACTCCAAATCTGCACCAAATCTGCACAAAAATCTGCACCAAATCTACACCACTCTGCACTAAATCTAAACTGCACAAATCTACACCAAATCTGCACCAAAATCTGCACCAAATCTACCAAATCTGCACCCAAATCTACTCCAAATCTACTCACAAATCTGCACCAAATCTAACTCAAATCTGCTACCAAATCTGCACCAATCTGCACCAAATCTGCACCAAATCTACTCCAAATCACCCCCCTGCACCAAATCTGCACCAAATCTGCACCAAATCTGCAAAAATCAAAAATCTGCACCAAATCTGCAAATCTGCACCAAATCTTACTCCAAATCTGCACTAAAATCTGCACCAAATCTGCACCAAAATCTACTCCAAATCTGCACCAAATCTACTCCAAATCTGCACCAAATCTACTCCAAATCTACTCCAAATCTGCACCAAATCTGCACCAAATCTACTCAAATCTGCACCAAATCTACTCAAAATCTGCACCAAATCTGCACCAAATCCTCCTGCGCCACAAATCTACTCTCCAAATCTGCACAAATCTGCACCAAAAAAAAATATCTGCAACAAAAAATCCCTGCACCAAATCTACTCCACCAAATCTTGCACCAAATCTGCACCAAAATCTACTGCACAAATCTGCACTCAAATCCACCAAATCTGCACCAAAATACTGCCCAAATCTACACCAAATCTGCACCAAATCTGAACCAAATCTACTCCAAATCTGCACCAAATCTACTCCAAATCTGCACCCAAATCTACTCCAAATCCACATGCACCAAATCTGCACCAAATCTACTCCCAAATTCTGCACCAAATCTGCACCAAATCTGCACCAAATCTACACCAAATCTGCACCAAATCTGCACCAAATCTACTCAAATCTGCACCAAATCTACTCAAAATCGGCACCAAATGCTGCACAAAATCTTACTCAAATCTGCACCAAATCTACTCCAAAATCTGGCACCAAATCCGCTGCAAAATCTACCAAATCTCTGCACCAAATCTACTCCAAATCTGCACCAAATCTGCACCAAATCTACTCCAAATCTGCACCAAATCTGCACCAAATCTACTCCAAATCTGCACCAAATCTACTCCAAATCTGCACCAAATCTACTCCAAATCTGCACCAAATCTACTCAAATCTGCACCAAATCTGCTCCAAACCTGCCCCAAATCTGCACCAAATCTGCACCAAATCTGCACCAAATCTACTCCAAATCTGCACCAAATCTGCACCAAATCTACTCCAAATCTGCACCAAATCTACTCCAAATCTGCACCAAATCTACTCCAAATCTGCACCAAATCTGCACCAAATCTGCACCAAATCTACTCCAAATCTGCACCAAATCTACTCCAAATCCGCACCAAATCTACTCCAAATCCGCACCAAATCTACTCCAAATCTGCACCAAATCTGCACCAAATCTGCACCAAATCTGCACCAAATCTACTCAAAATCTACTCCAAATCTGCACCAAAATCTACTCCAAATCTGCACCAAATCTACTCCAAATCTGCACCAAATCTACTCCAAATCTGCACCAAAATCTGCACCAAATCGCACCTAAATCTACTCCAATCTGCACCAAGTTTCTACTCCAAATTGCTTCCAAAATCTACTCCAAATCTACTCCAAATCTGCACCAAATCTACTCCAAATCTGCACCAAATCTACTCCAAATCTGCACCAAATCTACTCCAAATCTGCACCAAATCTGCACCAAATCTACTCCAAATCTGCACCAATCTATCCAAGATTCGCACCAAATCTGCACCAAATCTACTCAAAATCTGCACCAAATCTACTCCAAAGCTGCACCAAATCTACTCAAAAGCTGCACCGAATCTACTCCAAATCTGTCACTCCAAAATCTGCAAATCTGCACCAAATCTGCACCAAATCTACTCCAAATCTGTATACCAAATCTACTCCAAATTCTGCACAAATCTGCACTACTCCAAATCTGCACCAAATCTACTCCAAATCTACCTCCAAATCTCCACCAAATCTGCACCAAATCTCCACCAAATCTGCACCAAATCTACTCCAAATCTGCACCAAATCTACTCCAAATCTGCACCAAATCTACTCCAAATCTGCACCAAATCTACTCCAAATCTGCACCAAATCTACTCCAAATCTGCACCAAATCTACTCCAAATCTGCACCAAATCTACTCCAAATCTGCACCAAATCTGCACCAAATCTACTCCAAATCTGCACCAAATCTACTCCAAATCTGCACCAAATCTACTCTGTCAAAATCTCCCCCATATTTCTGCACCAAATCTGCACCAAATCTACTCCAAATCTGCACCAAATCTACTCCAAATCTGCACCAAATCTGCACCAAATCTACTCCAAATCTGCACCAAATCTACTCCAAATCTGCACCAAATCTACTCCAAATCTGCACCAAATCTGCACCAAATCTGCACCAAATCTACTCCAAATCTGCACCAAATGATTCATGTGCTCTTACATTGGTGGTTTCTGACGTAGTATTTTAACATCATGATGATGTAGCCAGCCCCATGCGCAATCTTATATTAGTGGCATCTTACGGACCTGCCTACAGGAACAATAATAATAATCCAGTTAATATAAATATACAAGTGCCAGCGGAACAAGAGATAAGAAGAATGCACTGGAGATGGATAGGACACCCACTGAGTGAACCTACTGATAGCATTACCATGTTGAAGAAAAGAACTGGAGACATATAAAGGAGATGAAGAAGACAAAGACAGATCTTGAACTGATGGCACTGACTGAAGACTTGGCAAACGTTTGTTGAAGGCTGTTGCTCCTTGAGAAGCTACAGGGAGATGAAGATGATGATATAATAAATTTGCACTTCATTAACTATTAAATGAAGTAAGGCACAAAGTACAGCCAGTATAAAACCTGACACTGCACCTACTCAACATCCATAGCTCACTTAGAAGCAAAGGCCCACATAAGCACATGATCTGCATGCAGATCACTGCGTCAAATAAATCTATGTGTTCTTCTGTAGCATAGCTCTAATACTGCACCATCACCATATAGCGAAACGGAAAGAGACATTCTGGTACGTTAGTTGTGAGGTAACGTGAGTTTTTAGAAGTTACAGTTGTGGCCGTGCGTGCTGATGGCTTGTGATGATGGTGTGTATAGTGGGTTCGTATCACTGTCCCAGACAGTAGGTAGTTGGATGATGATGATAAGTTACTTTTGATGACACGTTGACGATTACAACAGCTTATGACATACAGATGGTTGATGGTTTACATATCTGGTAACATACTTCACGCTGACCGCAGTGAACGTAATACGAAGTTTATTTACGTAAGGAATTCAGCAACAGTTGCATTGAGATGTTCTGCCCAATCTTTCACTTGAGGCGGGTAACTTTTGTGCAGCAAAATTTATTTCATGATGCAAATTCTAAAACATCGTCCTTACTCATTTTCCTATTATTCTGTTAAGCACTGTCACTGATTCTTTATTTGTCTATTGACTCTGGTAGTCACAATGGTTATGGGTTGAAAACCACTGTTGTCATTTTAAAACTTCTGTCATAACAATTACCTCAGTACTCGTTGTTCTTACTTCTGCTATTGGCTGACCCTGTTGTACTTCTATCTTCTTAACATTCGAGTTTTAGTGTGATTACTTGGTGTATCTTAATATGACTGGCCTAACCGACAGGGATGATAATTTCTACCAAAATGTCTATTGATTCACACTTCTCATGGCTACTGCTGCCTATTGTTCATCGCATTATTCTACATAGTTTATCTTGTTGTCAAGATCTCACATACATGTTGTATTGTCTTGAAGTATACTCATTTTTCATGAAACAGGCGACACTGTCTCTTGTCCTCATAATAGAATAATGAAAATGCCATCTATAAATGCGACGTACAAGCGATCAAGAAGCTAGACAACACAGTACGTATTTTCTGTGATCACAGAAGAAACCAACTCATTGGCATGTGGTCTGAAGTTTCTAGATCAGACTTTGTCATGGGCAGGTAACTCGCTCCTACATAATCCCGTGCAAAACTTACTACGCTCGCATGAACCAAACTCACTTTATTCCACAAGGAACGTAATTATAATTTATCGCTCTTCGCTTCCAAATTAACAAGTCATAGTTTTATCGATTTCTAACACAAACTTCAAGCCCGCTAAATGTGGCAGAGGTGATCGCTGTATCAATGTTCTTCTGTGTTGCCACCTGCATGTCTGCCCAAGTTCTTTGCCTCTGTGTTTAGCAATGACATGCTGCATAATTATAACAGACACACACACACAGCAAGCGATGAGATAACGCCATGGTAATTGAAACACTGTTTATTTACACGCGAGTGGATCAGTGCTGTCTGCTTTGACCTCCACAATCGTGGTCCAACATAGAATATACAATTGGGTAAGTTATTCCTTCCTCACTCTCTCTCTCTAGTTTCTGACAACTGCCAAGCACAGTGTGTAGATCTATATAAAGATCTCAAAATACTGCCTATAAGAAAGCGCTTTCTGTTCAACAAAGCTAAATTTGTTCACAAAATCCTGTCACAGAATGCTCCAACATATCTGTGGCCAATGTTCAAATACAGTGAAAGACGCAGTCAACGCCTTAACAAAATACAAGTGCCCAAGCCTAGGCTTGACTTATTCAAGAAAAGCTTAGCTTACTCTGCTGCTCATCTTTGGAACTATCTTCCATATTATCTAAAACATAACAACCTCAGTTCCTATTCATACAATCGTAAACTTTTCGATTACTTTATGAGTTCTGATTATCTGCCCCCCTAATGTGATTATTTTTCCGAACAAATGATATAATGTCGAATGTAGGTTTAATGATGATGATAGTGTTTTTCATGTTTATAATTAGATACTGTGAATGTGAGTATGCTATTATTTTACCTTTATAACGTTGAATTCCTTGAACTGATGGGTAAAATGTATGTGAGAATAAATGAAACCAGTATAAAAGACGAGAGAAAGGAAGGGCAGAATGTCAGACGGGCCTGCGTGCCCAATTCTCAATCCTTTGAAAATAAAGTTCGTTCGTTCGTTCGTTCGTTCTCTCGTTCAGTATCGAATCTACACCTTATGACCTTTAACCATCAATGATCACTCAGGTGCTATAGTCTCTACTTCTGTTCTTTCTTCCTAACAGTTTCCTACTTTATTGTTACATATCATCTCAGTGTTCAGGTTATATTGATGGAACCGGATCTCTCCGGGGTTGTTACTTTCCCTTTCATCACTGAAGAATAAGACTACTGTATGTATATGTATTAGATTTCACTCTACGTACCTTTTTCCTTTCTGAATAAAATCTAACTCACACCGTTTCTCCTTCTAGGCAAGAATTCTCACTATTCACTATGTTGGGTTAATCATCACCCAAACTCATCTCCGTGTCCGTGAAATATTCATCACCCAAACTACTTGAGTACTGCCTGAACATGGCTACTAGCGTCTATGTGCTATCTGCACTCTCTAACTCACGCCTCTGGACTGCTGGCTGGAAAGCGTGCCTCACTGGATTTCTGTTCACCTATTTTCTCATGAACATCCTTATTCGCGCATCCCCTTTTTGTACTCTATCTGAACCTTTCTAATTCTCCTTATTCATTCCCTTTGCCCGTTAGTCGTTCCCTTTATTTGCCACATAAATGAGCTTTTGCAAATTTATTAAACAGGAAATTCTGACCCGCAAATGTCCTATTAACTAAACCACGACTTTTTCCTCAAGGGGCCTAATTAAGGAGTTATCACCCTTTACTTACAAATCCACAAGTCATGAATTTAGCACCTCTTAATATAAATTCTAAACCCGTCAATATCAGCCCATGCAAATTTTCAAAACCAGAATTTCTGACACACGACTCCCTATCACATGGTAGAGCGGAGTTGTGCCGCCAGTCGATCTCGCAAATCATCTAGTATATCTCTAGATTCGTGATGACAGAGGGGCAAAAACATGTTTGAACTATGAAAATTTCAAGCTAGACCTCCCCCACCGACAAGGGCGATATCCCCATGATAACTAATTCTTCCAAATACTTATTTAACCCCCCCCCCCCCCCCCCCCCCAAAAAAAAAACTAGCTTACTAAAATTCACGTTATGCTTTTACCCGCATAAGACAGGAGAGCGATACTTTAAAGTTAACAAGCCGGATCATTTATTTTGAATTTTAAAACGATCTGTGGATGGTGTTTGTGATGAATTAACCATGATACAACGTTAAAATATCTCAAATTATAAAGATAACATTGTAGGGATAAAAATAATGCGTAAGATACTAGGAGACATGATCGCCTATGCCCGCATATCCCACCGCCATTTAAACTAACTAGCTAAACATGCAGACAAAACGGAGATATAAAAAAGGAAAAATATGACTGAACACGTGTTTGAATCTAGAAAGGCTAAAGGCGCAATTGGTAATAAAAGAGAAAAAAATTCATGCCACTAGTTAGCACAATGTAAGGAAATGGACAGAAAAGACCTTGACTTATTCGAAACAGTCATTTCTTGGACGTTTTACGATGCTTGGGTGTTTTATTTGAATTCAGCGGCAAACGCCGTGTAGAAGGTTCTCGAACCAATTTCAAAAACTAAACTTGAGAAAAAATATGTTTTTTCTTAATACTAGGGTTATGAATATAAAACCTAGCTAGTATGATAGCCCATCTTAAGCAGGGAAATAATATACTTTCATTTATGCAGACGGACAGATAACATGGAAGATATTGACAAAAGACTGTATTGTTCACATCAGACCAGCGACCGTACTGTTGTGCAAACTTTCACAAAGTTTCACATTTTCGTCCTTGAGGCACAGAAATGAAAAATCTAGCTGTAATGTACGAGAGGGGAAAGGTGGAGAATTGTGGCTAAAAATAACTTCGGAGGCAGAATTGTGTAGGGTATGGCATGGAGTTGGTCCAAGAACTAAGCGTGTTTTTATGAAAAAACAAGTAGAGACAGACGGACCAACAGACAATAATACATACTTGACTGAGATCTGACTGAGATTTGACTTTTGGTTGTAGATTCAAAAAAAGTTAGGGGGGAAGTCTGTGATTGGACGAATGTAATCATATTGGCAGGACAGAGATGCGCATTTTTGCCATTAGATACAATTCTGTACAGGGACACAGTCGGTTATTGCCTGTGGTGTTTTTCCCAGAAGATATTACATACATTTAGTGGGACGCCATCATATAGCCAGCAGCTCAGCTGAGTTTTGCTAGCAATTAACTGTGTTCTCAATTCTGAATTCTGGTAAAAATGAAAGCATTTATTTTGTATATTTTAATATTTCGAGTGATTGATACTGCCATATCATATAAAAAGATTACGACAAGTAAGTGCTCGCTCTAGGTCCCCAGCCCAAGTTCAGGGTCTAGAGACAAACAAAATATATGGACGCCTAACTAAGACTATGGAAGGCGGATCTATTGTTGAGATCAGTGGGAACATATCACCTATCTTATTGAAGGAAAGAGAAAACTATTGAACATATCTCAGATGCAATGCAGTCTTGGGGAACTGATACTATATGAGAACAACTCGGTAAGATGTGCTGTGTTGGTCAGAGAGATCTGACCCATTCTGTGTAGTGTCGTTGTGTTGTGCTGTGTGTAAGAGTGGTGCAGTAGGTAGATTACTGACACACCGCACAACTTTTGTTTCAGAATTGTGAGTTTCTGTTGTGGCACTAGAGGTAGTGCTACATACCTTATCAAGAATATACAGGCAGATGTGTGTGCCGCCTAACGTTTGTGTCGGTGCAGTCTAGCATCGTATTCCAGCTACAGAGAGGAGTGGGCCACGGAAATCCAGCATCGGATCAAGTCAGACAAGATGAGTGACTACGTGGCCTGCTGAAGATTCACCATATTATATAAAACCACCACAAATATTTCCCCTATAAAAAATTGACTGAATTCTTGTGAAACATAACATTTCTACAGTCTATAAATTAATGGACAAAGCTTATTGTAAACACAGAGTGGGAGTGATGACACCACCCCAACAGCATATCCAGTAATAGTTCTCCCAGAGACAGTAGAGAGATTAGAAATATTAACCAGTCTTATAAAATATTTATGTACACAATTTTCTTTTATTTTATGCCATATATTTATGCATTCCATTTATAACTTCATAACATTTCATATGTTCTGACCAAAATAAAACCTTGGTTCAGAACAAATAAATTTAAAGAAAATTTTAATATTGAAACTAAAACAGTCTGAGTTAGTTCAGTGTGTTATAAATTTTATTAATATTATTAGATTTATTAATTATCTGTGTGTGTTTGTATATTCTACTACAACACATTACATTTCAGTACCCTAGACTTTTAACGTAACCACATTCATAATAGTAAAAAAAGATATGTTTGAGGTCGTAGTGGTAGTAAGAAGGGCCTTCTGTAATTCACATAAACTTTTATCTCAGGAGCCTTCACAACTGACCTCATACTGTACCCTAGGTAATACAACAAACATACAATACCAACAAAACCACTACAATATTGGGGTCTTGTCCAGGGATATTTAGTTTATTAAAGATAATTGGAATCTCCTGGTGGGAGAATTAAACCAGTGGGGACAGATTGTATAAATTTAAAAGTGTCCCTTAAATAAAAGTTGGTGAATCTTCACAGCCAGTGGTAATTAGTTGACTAATTAATTAGAATTATCTTAGTCAGTAATTAATTAGAATTACCTTAGTCAGTAATTAATTAGAATTACCTTAGTCAGTAATTAATTAGAATTACCTTGGTCAGTAATTAATTAGAATTACCTTGGCTATTTTATATATTTGAAAGTACCTTAGTCATTGCTAAATTGTATGTTGAGTATGGCAGAGCTAGCAAAGTTTAGATCAGCTGCTGTGCTAACGGCGAAGGAGATGAATATGGAGGGTCAGGTTTTAATTCAGTATGTAACTTCTGAATGTGACAAGTATACTGAAAGGGAAGATAGGAGGTTAGCTGAAGAGAAGAGGTTACAAATTGAGGCTGACAAAGAACTTAAGAGGCTGCAGATTGAGGCAGAAGAAAAACGACATCAAAGGGAGGCAGAAGAAAAAAGGTTGACTGTCGAAAGGGAGGCAGAAGATAGAAGATTGCAAAGGGAGCACGAATTACGACTAAGGGAGCTGGAATTACAGGGCCATGCTCCTGAAAATGGTGCCAGCCCTTTTGCCTCAGATGCTGCAGCTAGTCAGGTAGCCTCAACATCAGCTATGGGGTTTCATTTAGACCATTTTGTTGAGAAAGACGATGACATCGAGGGGTACCTCAGTAGATTTGAATTATTAGATACTACATATGGGTTAGAGAGAGAGAGGTGGAGTCTAAAGTTATCACAGGGACTGAGAGGTACTTCTTATGAAGTCTTTGCTAAAATGAATAGAGAAGACCAAGACAATTATGACATGTTAAAGCAGGCTTTGTTATTAAGATATGAAAAACATGGTGAATTTTACCGTAAGAAATTTAGAAATGCCAAGCTGTTGTCTGGGGAGACATACCACCAATTCTCTGCCAGACTGGAAACCTATTTGGAGAAATGGACTGCTCTGGGGAAGACCCAAGATCTTAAAGAGATGATCATGATAGAGCAATTAAGAGAGTCCATGGCTCCAGACTTGAAAAAATTTCTCATGGAACAAGGTGCAGAGAGGTTGGGGGAGGTTTTAAATGTCGCTGAGAGGTATCAGGCAGCCCAGGCAGAGGTAAGTGGCACTAAAAAGAAGCCCATAGACAATTTTAAAGCTCCACAGCAATTTAATAAATTTGATAACAGAGAACAGGGTAATAAAGGCAGGACAAACTTTGATAGGCCAAGATATGACTATTGTGACAGAAACTCACAGTTCAATGACCAAAAATATAATGAAAGAAAACCGTTTAACCAAGGAAAAAGATGGTGCAAATGGTGTAAGAAAGACAACCATAACACCGAATTTTGTAGAAGGAAACCTTCAAACATTGCTGCAATGAAGTCGGGGACTCAAAGATTAAAGGTTAATCCTAATGGACAGCAGGAACCTTATCACCCCCCAGTTTGTGAGGATGTTATTTGTAATGGGGTCACCATAAGATGCCTATATGATACAGGTTTGGATTATGATTCAGTTGTGAAGTCTAGCCTAGTGGACCCAAGTCAGTATACCACAGAAACAGTGGAAATACAAGGGGCGACTAAGGACATACCACTCATGACACTTCCCATCGCAAGGATAACGGTGAAAACTCGCTATGTGGAAGGAGAAATCAGAGCAGCAGTGATAGATGAACCAATCTACCCTCTGATATTGGGGTGTAGGTACGTCTTCTTGGGGAATCCCGAGAGACCTGTGATCATGGCGACAGTGCAGACCAGGTCACAGAAAAAGGAGGAGGAAGGTGAACCTATAAATGCTCATCCAGAGGAGATGAGGAAGGCGCAGGCTGAGGATAGGACACTCAAACCATGTTTTTAAAAATTGCCCAAATGCCACACACCTCCAAGCAAGGGAGAGTATTTTATGAAGGACAGATTGCTATACAGGAAGACAGGAACTAGATCCACTGGTCACGGACAGTTGGTTCTTCCCAAGGTATATAGGGCAAATTTAATAAGG
>JAMPIV010008477.1:20000-432536 GCA_024509875.1 Oreohelix idahoensis | reverse complement strand
ATATATTTACCCTCAGGAACATTACAGAGCAGTGCTCAGAATGGCAGAGACAGCTGTATATTAATTTAGTTGATTTTGAAAAGGCTTTTGACAGCATACATAGGGACAGTCTATGGAAAATACTGAGGGCTTATGGAATTCCAAGCTGCATAGTGTCAATCATAAAAAGCCTCTATGCCAACTTTAAGTGTAGCGTAGGGCAGAGCAACCTAACCTTTGAGGTGAAGACAGGAGTACGACAGGGATGCCCCTTATCAACCACTCTATTTTTAACAGTCATAGACTGGGTGATGTGACAGACAACAGAGGGCAGTCCAAGAGGAATAAGATGGGCTACATTTTCTACATTGGAAGATCTGGAATATGCAGATGACACTGCACTACTGGCACATTCACATCAACACATCCAGGAAAAAACGGATAGACTTAACTCTTTCAGTCCCAAGCAAAAAAGTGGGTTTGGCCCAAGCAAAAATGGCCACCCCAGTGCATTTTTATTGTTGTTGTTTGGAAATAATTTTTTTAAATGTTCATATGCATAAATAACTTTGTTGTTGTATATGAAACTGAAGGTAATTGGATGTACTTTACTCTTGTGCTACAAGTATAAAAGCTTTCATTGAAAAATGATTAGTTATTCAAGGTAAAATGGAGGATATGCGCTTAAAAAAAAATGATTAGTTATTCAAGGTAAAATGGAGGATATGCGCTTAAAAAAATCTAAAATAAATATCTCAAAACAGAAACACGTTCACTCTTAAACAAGTGCGGTATTTAAAAGAATGTACTTGCAGTCGGAAATGACTTTGTGGGTAGTTATAATTAGAAACAGTCTCAAACAGAGGCACATATACTAAAGGCTTTTTAAAGTCGATTGGGCGAAGCGTGTCTAACCCCTGAGCCTTTATAAAGTTGATTGGGACTTAAAGAGTTAATAAGTATAGCCAGCAGGTGGGCTTGAACATCAATTTAAAGAAGACAGAGGTCATGACACTCAATGTGAGCAACCCCGAGCCCATAACAGTAAGGAATCAACAACTGGAACAGACAGACACCTTCACATACCTAGGATGCATAGTAACACCAGATGGCAGAGCAAGCAAAGACATCAACAACAGAATGAACAAAGCAAGAACAGCCATTTTTATTCTAATCAACATCTGGAAGTCCTCTCAGTACAGCACAAGCACAAAATTAGGATTATATCAGAGCTGTGTGCTTCCTGTGCTTCGATATGGTGCGGAATGCTGGAGAGTAACAGAGAAGGAAATGTCGAAATTGTCCTCTTTCCACACAACCTGCCTAAGAAAAATTCTCCAAATCTTTTGGCCGAATACCATCACCAACCAAGATCTGCTTACTCGGAGCAAGCAAGAGGACATGCACACCATCATAGCTGTCAGACGCTTGAGCTGGGTTGGCCATGTCCTCAGAAGAGACCCCGATGCCATCACAAGAACAGCTATGTTATGGACCCCTGAAGGAAAACGAAAGAGAGGCCGACCAAAAACAACTTGGCGGAGGACTGTGGAGGCTGAGATGCAAAGAATGAACCAGAGTTGGGGCACTGTGCGAAGGATGGCCACCGACCGAGCAAAGTGGAATCAATTTGTTGCTGTTCTACAAGACGCCACCAGGCATGATGGCTGTAATGGGTTACTGTAATTTTTATTTTCAACTCGCCGTAGTCTTCTTCTCCATGTAATTATTTGCATTCTTTTATTATTATTAGGCGTTCGAGTTCATAGAATTAGTCTGGGTTAATTTTTGGACGTTAGGAGAAAATCCAACCCCCCGCTCCTGCCCTGTTTAATTGTAGGGATGGGGGAAAAACACGACCCAGATTATCGCTTCAACCAATAAAATTATTTCGGTATGCCAATAGGTCAACGTGTTACTCTTACTTATTATTTTAGCGCGTGAGCACGGAATATTTTGCGATTTTTGTCTCGGTCAAACGATGAGTCATAAGTTAGTTTACGATATGATTAGACGGGGTCAGATTTAATTTATGTGCAGGCATTTAATAGGTCATGAGATCATCCGGAAGCAGTTCCAGAGAGAGAGAAGCGACGCGATGACTCACCGAGTCAGTTCTTGCATCAGAAATATTATACTACTGTTGCGGTCAGTTTGCTGAATCTATAGTATGTTAAAATGTACCTGGTTAATTTTGGAGACTTTAATTTAATAGTTTCTTGATCAAAGGGGAGGTACCCATGTTTTACTGGGATTGTAGTTAACAGTGGTGGTTGTCCCACTTGTCTGTTAACCCAGCGTCTAATTTTAGAACCGATGTCAGCTTTTCCTGACATGTTCACCCATCTGAGTTTAGCTCAAGGGTCTAGGGTCACGACGCATACGCGAAGATTCTGGCGCGATTTAAGACATCCTGTGTTAGAGGAGTCGAGCTGTAGTTTTGAAAGGGTCAAGACGGTTTTGGGGAAAGTCCTCTGTGTTCGACCAAGATGGTTAAAGATTGTTCCCCAATGTTATATTCCGATGCGCCTAGGAGGCGAGTGAGTTTTTGTGATATTTATTCTGAGGGACATTAAGGTAATTTACCCTTAAAACAGTTTCTTTATTGCCAGAATGATATATGACTTTTTGTAGCCAGCTAGCGACTTTTCCCTGGGCGGGAAAGAGTCCATCTATGAATACTAGTAATGGAGCTCACAAAGTATTCTAATATTATATGCACTGGGCTGGTGTATGCCCAAAGAACTTTACAGGTGCTGTATCCCGCTATCTGCGGTGATGCCATTTAACAAGGTTTGACTCACCCTGTTTGTTATAGAAATATCACAGAGGCCATCATATCTATAAGCCCGCCATATTGCGCGGCCTGCTGTAGACCCACATATATATCTGACTTACTGATGTCAGAAAGGAGTTGTGTAAACTCACATATTTGCTGTAGCTGATGAAGGTGGAATTGTACGAGATCAGCTTTATTATATACATGCACCACTGGCTGAAGAACTGTATTCATACATGCTATGTCCTGAATTGTCAATGACTATTTTATGTTGATGTCGGCATACCTGTCGTTGTGATGTATTAAAGTCAATCAAACGTCAGAGGTGTTCCAAGAACTATGTGAATTACTGCATGTAATTACTACAAGTGTGATGTCATGTAGATGCATTGTCTTCCACGAACTTTCATACACACATTTGCATTCATTGAGGTCTACTCACACTCTATATTAATACAACACCTCAACACTTTCAAGTCATCCAAACGAATGCCAGCAATGTTGCGGCCAACCAGGGCCTGTATATAATTATGCCCGCCTGTGGGGCTTAGAATCGTTTCCAACATTGATACTGGACATTCTTCAACATTCAACTCTACATTTACAGTGGCCAAACTGAGCCTGTCCTATTTGTGTCACAGACACCTGTTACGCTTGACGAACACAGACCATTCCTGACTGTTTACATGTATAGTGGTCAGTAAGGGCCTTTACATTTATGGTATCCAGTGTGAGCCTTCTACGTCAAGAATAACTAGTTACAGTTATGGTGGCCAAGTTTTAGCCATCAACATTATGGTGTGCCAGCCTGATGGGGCTATTTTGGAAGTTATCAAGTCGTCTACGATTGAGAGTACTCAGCGCTGTGTAGTCTGTTGACACATCGACTACCCCAGCTTATCAGGACGTAACTAGGTCAGAAGGTCAAATTACTATATCTTCGTTGATGCAGTAGTATAGAAGGTCAAGTGCCGTTACTAGTACTGTCTTTGTTTGATAGAAGCAAGTTCAGCTGCGGTATTTAAGAAGGTCAAGTGCCGTTATTATCACCGTTATCATCATTTTGGAAGCAAGTTCTGATGTGTTTTCAGCGTTGGATCATCTAATCCTTAGAATGCTGACGATAGTTCTTCATCGTTGCTGTTGTTGACGATAGGAGTGTAAAGATAAGTGGCCTGTGCCTTGTATTGTGTTATGAACTAAGCCTTCCACATTTAAACATCCTTGTTTATGCTTTATGTGTTTACATGTTTACATGTTATTGATATTTCTGCGGGTTTTTTGGTTGGGCGGTGTTTTCTAGTAGGATATCCCACATAATAGAGGGCCTACTGTAAGCGTTCTTTAGGGACTGTGCAAATTTTCTTTAGTGGAAAGTGCTAGCGACAATTTGTTGCTATTTTTGTTTAGTTGTGACGAGGTGTACTTTTCTTTGTCGTTATTGTCATTATTTTTTGCTGTTCTTTAGTTTTTTGATTTGATTTGTTTGTATCTGTTTGTCTTCTCTTCCTTTCGTTTTGTTCTATACAGCCTTTGTGTTTATACACTGTTGCGTAATTTGTTTTGTTTACTTTTGCAGTTATCATCACATGCTTTGTGATATTTTCTTTAGTTCCGCTTTATGCTTATTTGATTTCTGCGAATGTTATCGTGTTGTCTTTGATGCTTGTTCTTTGTTTATGTTAGTATTTGTTGTCATACGCTGTTTATATATTTATATAGTCATACACTATTGGTACTATAGGGTACTTAGATTATAGAGGTGATTATTGGTAATATTATTATAAAGGTGATTATACAAGTTCTTTGTCAAAGACTTGTCTCCCACAGAGGTTGGGATAAAGTGAGCTGATTATACAAGTGCTTTATTAAAAGACTTGTTACCATTAAGGTTGAAATAAGGTAATTTATTATTTCAGGATACAGATCTCATATTATTAGACATAATGTCTACACTTGAATACTTTATTGAGCAAGGTAAATCCTTTGGTAAATCTGGTGAGAAGTTGGAAGAATTCGTGACTGTTCAATATGCCAAGGCATCAAGGCATTGAAGTCGGAAGAAAAGAGACAGAAAATGGAAAATGAACAAAACAAAATAGAAGCTGAGAATTTAAGATTGCAGATGCAGGCAGATGAAAGGAAATTCCAGATGGAAATGGAAAAACAAAAGAGAGAATCTGAGGAGAGAAAAATTCAGCAACAAATGGAAAAAGAGGCTGAAGATAAAAGGTTAGAAAGAGAGGCTGAGGGGAAAAAAATCCAGCTACAAATGGAAAATGAAAATAAAAGGTTAGAAAGAGAGGCTGAAGATAAAAGGTTAGGACGAGAGGCTGAAAATAAAAGGTTAGACAGAGAAGCTGAGGAGAGAAAAGCGAAAATGGAACATGAAGAAAAACTCTTAGCTTTGGAGTTAGAGAAATTGAAGTTGATGAATATGGGTAATGCTAATGATCCAAATAATCAGTCAACTTCTAATAAGACAAATACTACTACTTATAAGGTCAAACTACCTGCTTTCAATTCTTCTATTGACGATATAACGTTCTATCTGGATAGATTTGAACGGTCATGTCAATCTCATAAGGTGGATAAATCAGAGTATGTTAATCAGTTGTCAGAGATACTTAAGGGTGAAGCTCTGACTATGTTAAGCATGGTAGATGAGCCTGACAAGAATAATTATGATGTTGTCAGGGCAGCCTTATTAAAGAAATATCAACTTACCGAAGAAGGTTATCATCTTCGTTTCAAGAATATGTTACCTGAAACTGGTGTAGAATTCTCAGAATTCATCTCAAAGATACATCTTACATTAACACGATGGATTGAGCTGTCTAAAACAGAACATACATATGAAGCCCTTTTGGACTTATTACTTAGAGACAAAGTTATGTCATCTGTCAATGAGTCTTTCTTTGCTTTTCTACATGAGCATAAACCTAAGAATATAAAGGACATGGAAGAATATTGTTGCAAGTATGTCACTGCACACCCTCATGTTACTGTTAGAAATTCTAAAGTTAAAGAAGGTTTGCCAGTTGCTTTTGCAGCACCATATGGCCCTAACTTTCTTCGTAAATTTCAAGGTGCTCAACACAACTTAAATAAGAAGAGCAACCGTAATTATGATCAAAATCAAGGTAATCCATCACATAATGGTTCTGCATCAAAGAACTGGATGCGATCTGACAGTCCTCGTAATTTTGGGTCCAATAATTATGGAATAATTAAGGAGCCTGTGGTCAAGGGAATGATAATAAAAACTCTAATGCTATCACTTGTTCTGCGTTTGATTTTGGGAGGGCATCTCATGCCCCCAATGCTCAACCGACTACTGTAAGTACTTTAAGTTGTGGTCACCCTCTTCCTGCTCTCCCTGCTGCAGTTGCGCATGATGGGAGGGGATCTCTTGTCTTACATAAAGGTCTAGTGAATAGTAATCCAGTCTATGTACTTTTCGATTCTGGATGCACTACTATCAGAGTTAAGCCATCTCTTATAGATCCTACTTGTGCCACTGGAAAAGTGGTCAAATGTGTGACATTTGGTGGCACTTTGGAAAAATATCCAACTGCTATCATTCACATTGCTACTCCCTTCTTTACGGGAGATGTCCACGTGTGTCTTCTACCAAATCCTATTGCGGATCTTATCATCAGTCGTATTCACATAGTTAAGGAATGCACCCCACAGCAGATTGCTGCTTGGGAAGAGCAAAATATCCAAGCTGCCAATGCAGTGGTCACAAGAGCACAAGCTCTTAATATGCCTCAAACTTCATCAACAGAAAGTAATGAAGTGCATAGCCAAGATGATAACTTGGTAATTTCGTGTGACTCTTTCATAAAATTGCAAGAAGATGATCCTTCTTTAAAAAAATTCTTCATCCTTGCAAAAAAAGGTGATCCAAATCAGAACACAAATCGCAAATCTTGGATTACAATGAAGAATGGCGTACTTGTACGTATGGTACAAGACTTGTCTACATCAATGCATTCACAAATTCTCGTGCCCAAGAGTATAAGAGAGCAAATTCTGCAACATGCACACGACTCTCAGTGTGCTGGACATATGGGTTTTTCCTGTACTAAGTCAAGAGTTCTTGCGGCTTTCTTTTGGCCATTTGTTAATAAAGACATACATATTTATTGCCGATCTTGTAAAATATGTCAAGAAGTTAAATCAAGAGGCCCACGTCATGCAGCACCTATCCAGGCTGCAGACATTCCTATTCGGCTGTTTCAGAAAATGGCAATAGATATTATTGGCCCGTTTAAGATCAAGTCAGCTAGGGGACATCAATTTATCCTAACATGTGTTGACATGTGCACACGTTGGCCAGAGGCTATACCTCTTAAGAGCATCTCCACTGTCGATATCGCAGATGCTTTATGGCTGATATTTTCTCGTTTGGGATTTCCCGGAGAAATATTGTCAGACCATGGCACCCAATTAATATCAGACACTATGTCGCAGGTGATGTCTACTCTGCATATTAAAAGGTCTCTGAGTAGTATTTATCACCCAATGTCTAATGGGTTAGTCGAACGTCTGAACAGAACACTAAAGAACTTACTTGGTAAGATAACTGAGGATCATCCTCAGGATTGGGACAGGGTTTTACCCACGGCTCTCTTTGCATATAGAGATCCCCAATGAACATATAGGTTTTTCTCCGTTCGAACTTGTCTTTGGCGCGTGACCGCGCGGTCCTATGTCTTTACTTCATGATCTTATAACTGCTGATAATATTGACGATGACACTCAATCTTCTTATGAGTATGTCATTGCTCTCAGGCAGAAGATTATGGAGGCATGCAAACTAGCAACTTCCTCGTCCGAATTTGCTAAAGAAAAGGCAAGGCGGTTTGCAAATAAGAAGAGATGCCTACAACAACTTTGTCCTGGTGACAAAGCACTTGTTTTGCTCCTTTGTAGGGAAAACAGACTTCTTATTGCATGGAAAGGTCCATATACAATAGTCTCAAGAATTTCCGATGTCGACTATGTTGTCGATATTGATGGAAAGCATAAAACTTTTCATATAAATATGCTTACGGAATTTCATGAACGACCAGACTATTTGCAGCCTATTTTCCAGGCTACGGACGATGCTTCAGTCCCACATGGTCATTACTCATCCCTGTCGGTAATACAGGATGAGGAAACTATTTTCTCATATGTTAATCTTCCTCTTCCAGTGATTCCACTTCATTCTACGGAATCATGGAAAAACGTTACTGTTTCTCCTAATTTATCAATTGAGGAACAGCGACAAGTTTCTTCTACGTTACAAACTTTTTGGGATGTCCTTACCGACATTCCTGGACACACAAGTGTCACTGAACATGACATAATACTTACCGACCATAATCCTATCAGGGTCAGACCTTACCCTATCCCTATTCATTTTCAGACACAAGTCGAGAAAGAATTGGATGAAATGATACAATTAAAAATTATTGAACCATCCACTTCAGCATACTCTTCGTCCATGGTTATTGTTCAAAAGAAAGACAATAACATACGTCTTTGTGTTGATTATCGCAAATTAAACCAAATTACGAAATTTGATGCTGAACCTATGCCTTTGTTAGAAGATCTACTTATTAGACTTTCTAATTCTCGATTCTTTACCAAACTAGACTTGTCAAAAGGTTATTGGCAAGTTCCGTTAACTGAACGAGCCAAACCTCTCACTGCTTTCTCAACACCTAGGGGTTTATTTCAATGGAATTTCATGCCTTTCGGCCTTATGAACGCTCCAGCTACTTTCGTACGCATGATGCGTCGAATTCTCTCATATCGTTCAGATGTCATTGCATACTTGGACGATATTTGTCTTTTCAGTGATTCTTGGGAAGATCACTATTTGGGTTTATATGAGTTACTATCTACTCTACGCAAGCATGGTTTGACTGCAAAACCCTCTAAAGCCTATGTTGGGTTTAGTGAAATTTCTTTCCTGGGTCACCGTGTTGGTCATGGTCTCTTGAAGACAGGGGACCACAACACTTCTAAGATACTAAACATTTCCATTCCTAAGACGAAGAAGCAAGTACGTAGTCTCTTAGGTTTAATACAATTTTACGGGAGATTCATTCTGAATCTATCTTCGATTATGGCACCTCTTTCAACCCTATTAAAGAAAGGGTCTCCTAATATGGTGCGCTGGTCCCATGAATGCCAATCTTCATTGGATCAGATTAAAAATTTATTCTCATCTCCTCCAACCTTAATGCTACCTGTTACTGATAAGACTTTTGTTCTTCGTAGTGACGCCTCATCCACGGGGATCGGGGCGGCATTAATGCAGGAGTATTCAGGAACTCTGCATCCTGTAATGTCTATCTCTAGGAAACTGAATGCAGCAGAAAGGAATTACTCGGTTCTAGACCGTGAATTGTTGGCTATGGTTTGGTAAATCCTTAAGTTACAAAGATTCCTTCTTGGTGCGCACTTCATTGTGGAAACCGACCAAAAAGCTCTTACAGCTATTCAGAGTAAGAATTTGAAGAGCTCGAGATCCACTCGATATGCCATTGCTCTTCAGCCTTTTCATTTCACGGTACGAGCTATCCGTGGTTCGGATAATGTCATGGCGGATATACTGTCTAGATGCCCACATGACTCCACTTAACTCTTGTGTCCTAAATTTCCTGATACATGTCTAGACTTATGACAGTTCTTTACTATAACAGTATATGTTAACACATTTGTGTTCACCTTAAAGTTGTAAATTAGGTGATTTCTTTCTCTGTTACCATCTTTGGTATAACGGAGGAAGGTTTAGTTATAGCAATATAAGGGACGAAAGTTCGCAAAGCCACAGTTTATAATGAATGTTTGATTGCTGTATATTAGAAAATCTTACGGTTATTGTGATGAATTTACCGTGATACAACGTTAAAATATCTCCAATTATAAAGATAACGGGTAAGATAACAGGTAGGGATAAAATGATACGAGGATACATTCTCGCCTATGCCCGCGTTTCCTACCGCCATGAAAACTAACTAGTTAGACACGCAGATGAAACGGTACCCTTTTAGACGGGAGGGAAACAGAGATAAAAATCATTATGACGGTCTGAACACGTGTTTGAATCTAGAAAGGCAAAAAGACGCAATTTGTAGTTTAAAGGAAAAAAATTACGCCACTAGTTGACACAATGTAAGGAAATGGACAGAAAAAGACCTTAGCTCTTGTTAGAAACAGTCGTATCTTAGACGTTTTACCGTAATTAGTTGTTTTGTTCGAATATAGCGGCAAATGCCATACCCAAAGGTTCAAAACAAAATTTAAAAAAAACTAACCTTGAGAAAAGTAGGTTTTTCTTTAATAATAAAGTTATGAAAATAAAACCTAGCTAGTTTGATAGCCCATCTTAAGCTGACAAATAATATACTTTTAGTTATACAGACGGACAGATAACACGGAAGATATTGATGAGAGACCGTATTGTTCCAATCAGACCAGCGAACAGTTTTTTTGTGCATACTTCACTAAAAGTCACACTTTGCGTCCTTGAGACAGAAAAATGCAAAAATCAAACTGCAATTAACTAGCGGGGCAAACTCGGTAGATAGTGGCTAAAAATAACTTAGGAGGCAGGTTTGTGCAGTTTTTACATGTAGTTAGTCCAAAACAACAAGTGAAATTGGGGAAAAGCCAAAATGTGACCGACGTACATTTGAAAAATTGAGATGTCATTTTGACTTTATTTTCAAAATTTAAATTGAAAAGCTTAGTCTTCTGATCTGGTTGGCCAACGCATTTTTATATTAGCGAGATAGAGACGCACATTTGTGCCATTCGATAGAAGTCTGTCCTGTAACACAGTTCTTAACTGCTAGTGGTGTTTTCCAGGAAATTATACATAAAATTCAGTGGGACGCCATACTCTAGCCAGCAGCTCAGCTGAGTTTTGCTAGTATTAAGTAACTGTGTTCTCAATTCTGAATTGTGGTAAGGATAAAAGCATTTATCTTGTTTATTTTAATATTTTGAGTGATTGATACTGCCATATCATGAAAAATGATTACAAGTAAGTGCTTGCTCTAGGTCCCCAGCCGCAGTCCAGGGCCTAGAGACAAACAAATAATATATGGAAACCTAACTAAGACTATGGAAGGCGGATCTATTATTGAGATCAGTGGGAACATATCACCCATCTTATTGAATGAAAGAGGAAACTATTGAACATATCTCAGATGCAATGCAGTCTTGGGGAACTGGTACTATTTGAAAACAACTGGGTGAGATGTGCTATGTTGGTCAGAGAGATCTGACTCAGTCTGTGTAATGTTGTTGTGTGGTGTTGTGTATAAGAGTGGCGCAGTAGATAGAGTACTGACACATGGCACAAATTTTGTTTCAGAAGTTTCTGTTTTGGCACTAAAGTTGTGCCAAATGCTTTTGTAAGAATACACAAGCGGGTGTCTGTGCAGCCTAACATTGTACTCCAGCTACGGAGAGGAGTGGGCCACAAGAATCCTATACCAGATCGTCACAGGCGAGATAAGTGAAAACCTGGCCTGCTGGAGATTCACAACTATTCCACCATCAAATAAAGAAATAACTCTTGAGAAATATAACATTTAACTTCAGTCCATAAGTCAATGGACAATGATTTTGGTAGTCACAGATTGGGAGTGATGACGCCACCCCAACTAAACATCCAGTGCTAGTTCTTCCCAAGACATTATAGATATTAGTAATATTAACCATTCAAATAATATACCTATGTACACAAATTACATTTGATTATGCCATATATATATGCATTTCATTGATAAATCCATATCATTTCATATGTTCTGACCAAAATAAAAATTGGTTCAGAACTAATAAATTTAAAAAGATTTTAAAACTTAAACTATAACAGCCAGAGTTAGTTCAGTGTATTGTAGAGTTTATTATTATTATTAGACTTATTGATTACATGTGTGTGTCTGTATATTATATTAACTACACATTACATTTCAGTACCCTAGACTTTTAACATAGCTAACATTCATAATAGTCTAATAAGTCTGTTTGAGGTCGTAAGTGGTAGCAGAAAGGCCTTCTGTAATTCACATAAACTTTTATCTCAGGAGCCTTCACAGCTGACCTCATACAGTACACTAGGTAACATAACAACCATACAATAACATCAAAAACCACTACAGTTATCATATAGAATTATTTGTATTTTCTCAGCAGAATCATTACTGGTGCTGGGAGAATCTGTACATATGTTGTCATCTATGATGTATTACGATGTCCATACTTACCAGTCGGACGACACTGTAGATGCACCCGCTTAGAATTTGATCTGCGACATCATTTATCTGCTATATTATTAATATTGTATAGCATTATATTAAATCATATATTGCATGTTAGAATAATGTACCTTTATTGGTTAAAGTGATTGTATCACTGTTTTTGATGATTTGTCCATTGCTAAACTTGGAAATAAGGTACTTGATGTAATATAATATGATATGTATGTAATTTTTGGTTTGCATTGTAACTTTGTCAGCACTGTAGTGTACGTTGGTGGCACCTCCCAGGATACATGTATACTTAGAGAAATGCTTTCTCTAATGTGCTGAGATATATTCTCACCTGACGTTCTATGCGTCGAGTTAGCCTCATATTAGGCGTTATATTTATTTGTGATACTTCTCATCTGCGCATCATTCGTGCGTTATGAGCTTGTTGTATCTTGCTCTTGGATGTATTTCAAAAAAAAAAAGTTTCATTTTTTTTCCCGGGGGGGGTGGGGGGGGGGGGGGGGGGGGGGGGGGGGGGGGGGGGGGGGGGGGGGGGCAAGGGGGGTGGTAAACTGTAGCAGTCAGTTTGCTGAATCTATAGTATGTTAAAATGTACCTGGTTAATTTTGGAGACTTTAATTTAATAGTTTCTTGATCAAAGGGGAGGTACTCATGTTTTACTGGGATTGTAGTTAACAGTGGTGGTTGTCCCACTTGTCTGTTAACCCAGCGTCTAATTTTAGAACCGATGTCAGCTTTTCCTGACATGTTCACCCATCTGAGTTTAGCTCAAGGGTCTAGGGTCACGACGCATACGCAAAGATTCTGGCGCGATTTAAGACATCCTGTGTTAGAGGAGTCAAGCTGTAGTTTTGAAAGGTCAAGACGGTTTTGGGGAAAGTCCTCTGTGTTTGACCAAGATGGTTAAAGATTGTTCCCCAATGTTATATTCCGATGCGCCTAGGAGGCGAGTGAGTTTTTGTGATATTTATTCTGAGGGACATTAAGGTAATTTACCCTTAAAACAGTTTCTTTATTGCCAGAATGATATATGACTTTTTGTAGCCAGCTAGCGACTTTTCCCTGGGCGGGAAAGAGTCCATCTATGAATACTAGTAATGGAGCTCACAAAGTATTCTAATATTATATGCACTGGGCTGGTGTATGCCCAAAGAACTTTACAGGTGCTGTATCCCGCTATCTGCGGTGATGCCATTTAACAAGGTTTGACTCACCCTGTTTGTTATAGAAATATCACGGAGGCCATCATATCTATAAGCCCGCCATATTGCGCGGCCTGCTGTAGACCCACATATATATCTGACTTACTGATGTCAGAAAGGAGTTGTGTAAACTCACATATTTGCTGTAGCTGACGAAGGTGGAATTGTACGAGATCAGCTTTATTATATACATGCACCACTGGCTGAAGAACTGTATTCATACATGCTATGTCCTGAATTGTCAATGACTATTTTATGTTGATGTCGGCGTACCTGTCGTTGTGATGTATTAAAGTCAATCAAACGTCAGAGGTGTTCCAAGAACTATGTGAATTACTGCATGTAATTACTACAACAAGTGTGATGTCATGTAGATGCATTGTCTTCCATGAACTTTCATACACGCATTTGCATTCATTGAGGTCTACTCACACTCTATATTAATACAACACCTCAACACTTTCAAGTCATCCAAACGAATGCCAGCATTGTTGCGGCCAACCAGGGCCTGTATATGATTATGCCCGCCTGTGGGGCTTAGAATCGTTTCCAACATTGATACTGGACATTCTTCAACATTCAACTCTACATTTACAGTGGCCAAACTGAGCCTGTCCTATTTGTGTCACGGACACCTGTTACGCTTGACGAACACAGACCATTCCTGACTGTTTACATGTATAGTGGTCAGTAAGGGCCTTTACATTTATGGTATCCAGTGTGAGCCTTCTACGTCAAGAATAGCTAGTTACAGTTATGGTGGCCAAGTTTTAGCCATCAACAACTATATAACTAGCATCATAATCTGTTAGCGCTCTCTGCTCCCAAGAAATTCAGCCGTGACAGTAGCGCCAGTCTATAAATCGTATGCTCTGCTCGAGAAATTCGGTATTGGGTATGTGATTAACTTAATTAACGTTGTAGAAAGTTCTTCTTTTTGTGATCTTAGTACGTTAGAGTTAGCTTTCTTCTGGGAGTAAAATTTAGTTATTAGATAGGAGTGCCATCAATTACTTAATTATACTAAACTATAGAGTGTAGTGTAAGTTGTGTCTATAATTTTTCTATGAATAAGCTAGCAGGATCTAGGAGGTGTGTAGCGGCTTATTGAGATAATTTAACTGTATAAGGTTAAGTCCTAGGTTACACTAATAATGTAATTATGAGGGCCGTATAGCCTCAATGTGATTATTGATAAATGTTAGTGTATATACGCGGGTAATATGTGGATTTAATTTCTTGTGTTATTTGGTTTTGTAGTCAGAAGACAAAGGGTTGAGATGGGATTTAATATTACCTAGATGGTGTGTAAATAATTGTGTTAATTGATACCTTCCCGGGTCAGTCCGTAAGAAGTAGGGCCGGGGAATTATATCGGGGATTTTTAGCTTGCGGTGAATGAAATGTTGTGACGCCTGAGGGCAAGACGCACAAAAGATTCAGGTCAGCCCGTGTCTGGGGTTTTCCTACCAGACAGATATTTACATTGGTGCGGGAGAGAGAGATAAGAGGGGACAGTAGTTTAGTCTGACCCTTGGGCAGAAATATTGGTGTATTTCGTGTGCATAGATTTGTGAGTAGGGGGAAGTTAGTATATAGGGGACACCAGGGAGTAGAGAAATTAGGGTGTTAATGTGTTAGGGATGAGAATATTTTGACTTGTTGTATAGATGTTAATTTTTTTTCGTTTACAGCATTGTCACGGCACCTAGTGGATGCTGTAGACTGCTCTAACACCTACCACGGTATATTGCCTTCTCAGAATTAGAAGGCTCGAGACATCATCAGAGGTGAAGAGAACTGGGGACGCGTTCGTACCGGCGCCCAGTACGTCTGCACCAGTGAAAGAAAGGAGAAGTTCTCTTGCAGTGAGGGCACATGTCTCAGCGAGAACGTGTTCTTACATCAGGAGCTCTTAGCTCAATAAAGCACACCAAATAGGCGCGTTGCCTTGTGCTTATAAGAAGGCCATAATAAAGTCTTGAATCAATATTCAACCTTCGGCCGCAACATATAGCTGAAGTGAACCAGGCCCTCTTTATCAGTATACCAGAAAGGCGATAGGGAAAACATACCTTTCCACACTGCAACCAAGAAGAGGGGAGTGACAGAGCAGCAACTCATCAGATCCTCAGAAGATGAGAGTAGTGTCAGAGAGTCACTAAAATGAAGATGGAGTCGAGAGAAACTAGCTGGGACCAGTAGGGTCAGATTGAAAGACTTAGAGGACAGCCTTTGAGTTAGTGCTGCAAAGTAAATTTGTGTAGCAGTGCTCATGGTGTAGGAATCGATTGTGCAGGACAGAGCGCTGAGACAGTAGTTAGTTCGTTTTCCACCTTCAGTGGGATAGAGTGTTAGTTAGATAATATAGTGTAGACAGGAGTGGTGGCTCTTAGTAAGAGGCCCCCACCGAGTAGATTTATTTATCTTTAACTCTTTCATTCCAGAGTTATTTTGCACGCTGTGCCAAACTATTTTGTGAGCAGAATTTTATAGAGTGAAGTGTTCATCTTTCAGTCTAAATTTGTTTTGTGAATTTTCCTTTGAACATGTACTTATTATATACCAAACTGTAGGGAAATTGATAGAGAATTGTAATATATAATGTCTTTGGTAGTATTAACACAAGTATGTTCGGTATACTTAAAACATTTTGCATGTAAAATTGAAAAACGCAAAAAAGTTGACAGTAGAATACGATCTTACCAAAGACAAATTACTGTTGTAGACAATAAAACTTTCTTTTTAGACTTCAAACGTCAAGTTAATCCATATACAAAGTAAAAAAAACATGCTTATGGCCACAATTAGTGCATTTAATGTTATTCACACCAGTTTTTCTGTGGTCCTTTGTAAGAAAAAAATAAATTATGCAATCGTGCATTACGTAATTTTCAAACAAATAAATAAGAATAACGTCATATAAAAACTTTTTTACTCTTGTTTAATGTTTTAATAGTATCCCTAGCTTCATCTTCTACCAAGAACTAGTGATTAGATGTTACGGTAGGTCTAGTTTTGTTGCTTTTTGATCGGCCAGAATATGACTATGCTCACTCATCAACTAAATCTAGTATGTCTAGTTTTTCTGCACAGATTCCGTATTTTGACAACAAACTGTGACTACCAAACAATCATCATCAATGTCAGCAATGTTTCAAAGTAGTTTGACACAGTTATTTGCTTAGGAGACTTAGAAAATGTAAATATAAAGCGTGACATATTTCTCTAGCAATAACAACGAAAAACGCAAACACGCAAATCTACACAAAAATTGTGATAATAACGTCAAAATACGCACATGTGCTTATTAACTACAGTCAAATTAGTTGTTTAAATAGTAGCGGAAGTCATTCTACGAGTTTTAATATATGAACTGCATAAAACGGACGATTTTTAGGGTTTATTCATGATAAACTAAAAACCACGCTGTGAGCATTGCTCTGGCACGGCACGTTGAATTTTGCAACGCTGAGATCGTTGGTCTGGAGTCAAAGAGTTAATTCTGTTTATGCAAGTGTGAAAGGAGAGTGGAGAATTTGTTTTGTTTATATAGTGTCTTTCCCTTAAATCGTTCTTTTTCCAGGTGGTGCGCACTCGCACTTTATTTTGTTTACTGTGAATTTGATTTGTTGTGTTAATAAACTATAAAATGTACACTGGATCAGTTCATCTTTAACTATACTGTACTTGCATGCTCTGTCTGTATAGTGTGTCTGTGGAACTTAGTGAACCCTTATCTCCTTTTGGTAGCCAGAGGTGGTGGGACAGTAGCTCTTACATAAGTCAGAAGTGGCGAGGGAGAGTCAATCTCGGTTCTCACCCCCGAAGCTATAGTCTCATCCTTCCACATACACTGTATTCTCATCTAATCTATTTTCTCAGACTTTCTTCAATCTAACGTCTTGTAATGGCCACTGACTGCTTTGACGGTCGGCGGCTAAGGATCAAAGAAGCAGACATCCTGCATCAAGTATACAGAGAGACAGAAAATAAAGTTGCCTGGCCATCTCATGAGATGGAAACTCAATAAATTATCACTACATGCCTACAATAAGAGGATTTCATTTCAGAGTATGAGGAAGACCAAGGGGCAGACGGAGACAACATCCTAAAAATCCTAACACAGGAAAATAG
Source organism: Oreohelix idahoensis (assembly GCA_024509875.1). Classification (NCBI taxonomy): domain Eukaryota; kingdom Metazoa; phylum Mollusca; class Gastropoda; order Stylommatophora; family Oreohelicidae; genus Oreohelix; species Oreohelix idahoensis. The sequence goes on along the minus strand of JAMPIV010008477.1, from coordinate 415,152 downwards.
CAGCCAGTGTGACACACTTAGCTCAAAAAACACAAACTTGAGCTCCCCACTATGATTCACAGCAAGAGTGAACCAAAATAGTAAAGTAAGTATTAGCCATACTGATCCATAAATTGTAGAACAGCATATAAAAGATAAATGATCATTACAGTATGTATATCTATACATGACCATTTAGTAAACTACCCTCACACTAAGTCTGGCCATCACACCATTTCACTTCCTCTCTCAGGAAGTTCAGTGTCTAGTATTTTCCTTTCACTTCAAACATGGACTTGAATATGCTTAAAGAAAGCCGTGGTCAGACTGAGGTTGTTGGTATTTCCATAGTTTGTCCAGGAATGATACTGGCAACGGCCTTATGTGCTTTCTCCATTTCTCATATGTTGGGCACTTCTGCAGCCGATGTTCAGCAACACAATTTTCTTGATGCCACAGTTACAATCATCAGTAGTTCCTATCTTTAACTTGTTGAACAGATGACATTTCTATTTGTTGTGGCCTACGTGGAGTCCGAAGATTACTGCTTCTTCAATTCTGTTGAGCTGGTAAATATGAATAATTTTTCTGGTGGCCTGGATGTTTTGCTTCCCTCTTGTTCCTGTATCTGCTCCTGATACAACTCCTGGCCTCTCCATAAGTTATGCTTGTATCAGGTTGAGGCAGCTTTCCACCTTCCTTTGCCAACCTGTGAGACTCTTCAGACACTACAATGGTAGTATACAGTAATTACATAAGAAAAGACGGGAGCCGCGCTGGTGTAATGGCTACGGCGTTGTACTGGCGACCAGGTTTTCATGGTTCAAACCCGGGCGTCAGCGTTTGAAGGAATGTTTACGGCCGGAAATTTGACTGAATAACCTGAATGGCTCCTGCACATAAATCCCGTGTGGATGGGAAAGAGCAAAGCTCCTGACCGAGGAAAGTCCACTGACCCCCCAGCCTCGCAATGACATGTCATTGGGCCAAAAGAACTGGAAAGCTCGAGTAAAATAAAAAAAACATAAGAAAAGAAAAACTGTAGGCTCACTTTGGATTGAATCTGTTTTAACGTTTTTACATTTAGCTCTTTTAACTTGAAGGAATTTGAAAAATTCAGTTTGAAAGTATGTGTCATTTAACAATGATTCAACTTTTAAAAAATATAGGTCACTGCTGAAAACAGGTCTGCTAAAAAATAGTTCATAAGTACATAGCTTATAGAAGACACTTACTTAGTCGTTCCCCTTCTACCGTGAAGTGTAGAGGTTTGGAAGAGAGAGCGCCAGACAATCCTATCGGCTGTCTTCCTCCTGGCCTGGTTCCATTCTAGTCCTCGGTCCTTCAAAGATTGTCTAATGTTGTCTTCCCAGCGGACTCTGGGTCATCCTGGGGGTCTGGATCCCTGGCTCTTTGTTTCCCATGCTTGTCGTGGTAGCCTATCTTCTCCCATTCTGCAGACATGGCCAAACCATCTTAGTTGGGACTGTTCTACTTGGGTCTGCAGGGGGTGGGATTTAAGGCCTTGACGTATCGTCTGGTTGCAGACCATGTCTCTTCTTGTTACTTCAACCACCTTCCTCAGATATCTCATTTCTGAGGTTTGGATCAGGCTTTTGTGGGTTATAGTCATTGCCCATGACTCGCATCCATATGTCAAGACTGGGAAAAAGGTGGAGTGGTATACAGCCATCTTCGTTTTCTTACCAACCTCTCTCTTGCTGAGGAATCCTCGATTTATGGCCTGAAAAAGTCTCCCAGCTGCTGCTTTTCGAGAGGTCAACTCTTCTTTGATGCCTCCCTTTCAGTCTATAATAGCACCGAGATATTTAAAGTGGTCGACCTGCTCCAGGACCTGTTCTCCCAGCTTAATCTGATGTCTTCTTTCTTCTTGTGATATCACCATGGATTTTGTTTTAGAGCTGCTTATGACCATCCCTTTCTTCTCCAGCTCTTCCTTCCAGACTTGCAGGTTGGATTGGAGATGTGCCTCTGATTTTGCAATCAGGGCAACATCATCAGCAAATGCCAGCTCTGAAATACATACCTGTCTCATCTTCCAGTATCCCACTGAATACTTTCTTGTTCTCCCTGATTATAGAAGATACCATTTGTAAATGTGTGTTTTTTACTGGTTTAGTTTTCTAACACAGCTGTCAATATGGCTACAAGTGTTTCATGCCTAGTATGGTTCATGAAGAGGGAGTTTCTGAGAGATAAGGAAAGTGCTCACCCACAGCATACTATAAGAGGTAACTAAAGGTGTGGTTGCGCATTGGGCTGGCAAACTTCTGAAAAACAGTACTACAGAAACCACCACTGTAAAAGCACATGTATTACTGTGGCATGGGCTTCCTGCATGAGGGCTACTAATATAGTGGACATATGCTGTTTATGGAGTGAAAAAAATGGAAGAGTAGATGGATGCACTTGGTCTAATAAGATTCACTGCTTCTGAGTACCTGAAACTACTAAGTCATATATGTTGTTGTTGCTGAGCTTCTCGCTCTTTAGCAGCCAATACCAAGTTGAAGATTCCTTGGTATTTTCTACACTGCAGATCTAGGCTTTTCCTGTGGATTTTCTACCATTCCTAAATGTGTTGAGCTGAAATCATGAGCTCCAGTTACTCCAGCTTAGCTTGCATTTAAAGGATCGTCACATTTGGTCCCAAGCTAGGAGTACGAAGTGTGTGGCATACAGTGCATTCCCCGCCATCCAAGGGGGCTCTCCAACTATGTAGAGCTAAAATACTGTACTCTGGTTCTGGGCTCTCCCAAGGAATTGTCACGTCCTGCACAGAGCCACTTCTCAGCTCCCCCTGCCTATCACTTGGTCCACAGTGAGATCCTTCTGCATGCAGTCAGCCAAGTAAAGAATTATGCCTGGGGCTCAAGTGACTTCTCCAAGCTTAGTGTGCAATGCTGGGTTCTCAACAAGTTTCACCACAGGGGGAATCTCGGGAAGTGTGTGGATGATTTCAAGGGTCAATGAGGATGTAATTAGCCTCACAGACATAGGTTCACTTCCACATCTGTATACTGTAGCATTGTGCATAACTGGTGATCATATAAGGATGACTTCAGATATGCCTCCTTGCATACTAGTCGTATAATTAGGTGGAAAGTGAATTATTATCAATGCTTACCATACATGATAATTACGATGTGCTTTAAACATTTAGCACGCTGCAGTCACAATTTTGTGCCAGCAGTACTGTATGTTCTAGCAGCTGGAGGCGCAATTCTGCTACTTTCGGATATAGTTGGTTTCCTGTCATATAACATTTGTACACGTCATATTAACCCCAGACGTTTAGTGTTAATCTTATTTGCAAAAGAGTTCACTTCCTATTATGATCTATATTTAGTGACGGGTGTATTCGCGTTTATTTTCTGTGCATTTTTTAAATCAAAATCAATCAGCATGGAACAAGCTGCCATTTTCGCTGAAATTTTCATGGAGTTTGTTGGTTTTACTAACGATGATATCGGTTCTCAGAATATGGGTGATGGCGGAGATGGGGATGACAGTAGTATGTCTAGCGTTTTTGATGTTGATATTCCCAGGGCCCCTTCAATACAACTGCAGCACCGCACCCCGAGGTGCAAAACTTTCAAAATCAAATCATTCGTTGACACTCTTCTCCCTCTATGGCAAAGCCATTACATACCCTCTAAAGAGCTTAGTGTTGATGAGAGTATGATAGCTTTCAAAGTTAGAACCAGCCTTATGCAGTAGTCTCTTGTTCGTTGATTTTTTTTTTCATCTTTCCATTCCTCTCTTCATATCACATCTAACATATACACCAACAAAACTTATATCATCAGATTCATCATTCATTTATTTATATACATTCCAAAAATTATTGCAATTGACCAAGAAACAAAGAAACTATAGACGTTACAAGTCACCCACTATAAAAAAGGGGGGCGTTGTGAAAAATAATGCAGCGGCAGGGCAAATTTTCGCAATTTCTAATGCAGCGTGCTAAAGGTTAAATAAATAAGTCTGACATAGTTAGAGCTGAGGAGGAGGTAACTATTACAACAAGAAGAGGGACAGAAACATAATATCCAGTGATCACAATTTGAGTACTTCTTCTTCTTCTTCTTCCGTCCTTAGCCAACGACCGGCAAAGCAGTCAGTGGCCATTACGCCTAGTGGCGTCTTAAGGGCAACAGCAAATAGATTTTCTTTGCCGTTGTTCCCATCACGCCTAATGGCATCTTTAGGGCAACGACAAATCAATCCGTTTGCTGTTGTTTCCGTAATCAAAGTAATTTGAGTACAACAGGAGGAAAATGTATGCCGTCATTTAAGTATGAATGATACACCAATCTGCTCAGTTACATATGATATACTTCCTTTCAGTGACAAAACATATTCTACTTCAGTGGCAAAAAAAAGGAATCATCACCTTAACTTTATACCTCACTTTCAATGAAAATTAATATGCCTTCACCTTCACTGGTCTCTGCACTGATTCTGATCACAGTTTCATCTAAACTTCTAAATCTGTGGATGTGCCCAGCAGCCTAGAACAAATATATCAAATACTTAAACTATGAGCATAGACAAAATATATCTTATTAATTTTCTTTTTAACTGGAAGACAGTTATCAATATTTATAACAAAAATGAAACAACATCATCATTTGCCATCTCCAAATCAAAGACTTGACTGCAATGGATTTCCGTCTTCTGTCTCTTGTCTTGACGGTACATTATGACAGACTCTTTCCTCTCCACCTCTTGATGTTATCATCCTACTTACAACACTGTCTTCTTCTTGCACGTTTTCCTTCAACTCTTCCTTCCATTATGGACTTAAGCAAGGTGTTATTTCTTTTTATGGGGCCAAAATGCCTTAGCTTTCTCATTTTGATCTACTTCGTTGATTCTCTCTTCATTTCTAGCGTTTTTAAAACCTCTTTGTTTTCTTCTCTTTCCATGAGATGTGCCTTCAGAAATAGAATTCAGTGAATTCTGATTTATGACTCAATGATTCAGATTCTGCTAATAACCCTGCCATTCTATTCCATAATTGAACCCAGATGCAAGACTTAATGAGAAAACTGACTGAGAAGTCATTGCAGCAGGGTCTGAAAATCCACAGAGGCAATTCAATGTGTTTGAGTATAAATGTGGCAAGTTATTGCACTTGGACTCCCCTGAGTTAAAAAAAAGAGGGAGTTCTAAAAATACAGGCAAAAGACAACTCAAGACTGATTTTGAAATGGATAAAGGATACATGGAAACAACCTGAATGACATGGAGTTAAACAATACTTTACAGCACTGAAGTAACACATTTTTTTAAGCTAACCTTCTCATAGTCTTCATTTTGCAGTGCAGTTTGTACGCCATCTGTGCAAAACTTTAGATCTAAGATGTCTTCCACTCTCTGCATACAGTCAACTACTCTACTCTGTGAATAACATTTTAAAAAAGAAAAACTAAAAAGAAATATCTATAATGTAGCTGATTGTGTCATAACATAAAGAAAAGTAAAACATACTTTGTAACCAGGCGCATCATTTTTCAGTGAAGTCCACTTAAATCAAAGAAACAATTCTGCAGATCTCAAACAACTGTCTTTGTTAAAAAACTCTGGTTACATCAACTTCTGTTAACCAGAATTTTGGGATAAGTCAAGGTAAATAGGAGGATGCCCTAGAGCAGTGCTCTGCAACAGGTGTGCCGTGGCACATAGCGTGCCGCCGATGTTTTCCTGGTGTGCTGTGACACCATGCAGAATACAAAACTATATGTTATGATAAAATATTAGGAAAGAATCTCACACATACAATTCTACATATAATAAGTTGAGTATCATCATTCAACAATCCATGACAATAATAATTAGGAGCGTTGTCTTATGACTGCATCAAATTTTAACATATTTGTATTTTACATATACGCATTTAAATATTGTAGTGTGCCGTGGACTTTTGAAAGGCACTTTTAAGTGTGCCACGAAGTGAAAAAGGTTATGGAGCACTGCCCTAGAGGTAGGTGGACAAGGCGAAAAGACTCACTACATACCTCCTGGCAAATGGGTACATTGACACTGTGACGACTTGCCCAATCTTCTCTTCATTTTTTTTATTATTTACGTGACATCATTTTTTCTCATCCTCAATGCATGATCGCAAAGTCCCGGGAATTGTCACTTGCGGATAATCTCCTAGCGTTCGGTGATTTTCTCCTCGCTATTTTTAGATACGACGTCATTGTTGACCCCTGACCTCGGTAGCGAGAAACCCGCTTTAATTTAGGACTGCTTAAACTTAGGGAGAACCAGTTTAGGCCACTTAGGAAAACATCATGTGACTTTTAACGTTAATGATTGGAGCGTCTATACGAGGCTAAGGTCACATGATGCACGCTACGGATCACGTGTCCAAGCGGAAATGTCCCGCTAAAAGTGTGCCAAACACGGCCATTTTTCACTTACGCCCAGGTAACCAAGAAAGCTAGACCTAAGCCAGATCGTGCGAATTCATGCATTAAACACACTGAAGCCACGTGTCTAAATTGCGGGTTAGCGTCCATCTTTGAGTAGGTAAGTGAAATCTCGCTAGAATATAATGTGATGAAATGTGTAGTACCTTGCAAATCGACGCAAGATTGGTATAACTGCATTTACTTTATTCATAATTTTTGTTTTACGATCACATCCAGCCACATGTGATCGGGTATATTTTATGATCCCACGGGATATGTACAACATGTTCATAATAATGTATAACGGGAATATATATAGCTATTAATTTCCATATTATTTGATTTTTTTCGACCCGACGCTTAGACTAACGGAAATTAATATTAACGATAATGTTGACAGACCGTGACATATATTCATTATAAATTATATGACGATGCGACCAGACATGAAGTGTGTGATAATGTTGTCAGACAATTCTAAAACACTGATGTCCAATTATTTGTTAAATTCATCATAATTGACATGACGATTAGGCTAGAGGCACAGAACTTAGAATACTGTTGCCGACATTTCTATGATAAATTTGGTGGGTTTAACTGACCTTCATAATAATTCATCGGGTTAAGTTAACGATAAATCAGTCTAAAGAATTATAATACTGCCACTGGGGCAGAGAAATATAATAAAGGACGGAAAGGAGAAACTTGAATTCAAGATTAGGCTCTAGACATGATGTTAGAGACTAAAATCTGAGATGACTGGCAGACGGACGGCTTAGGGAAAGACTGCTTTCTAAAGCCAGAAAATTAATGAAGCCGTCGTATTTGTCTTCAGTCTATGGTGGAGCCTTGCACGACAGTCCAATCTCAGAGCAGAATACGGAGTCGAGCACAGAGAAGGCAAATCCGAACCATTCAAGACCTACCAGGGGCAACGTCAGGAGACCGGAGAACTAACCACGCTTCACTATCAGCCGGGGGCTGAAAAGCTAAGTTTCCTATAAAAAGGGAACTCACTATATCAATGCCATTTATTTTGTCATCCATGATGAAAAACACTTGATGTGAGACACATAGTACATACAGCAGACACTAATTCCATCGACAAAACTATCATTCACCATCTATTCATTTTATTGCAATAAACCAATTGGGTGTATATAATGTACCCCATGCTTTGTTCCTTCCATTAGATGTTGAATATTGTCTGATGTTTATCTTCCTTTATAAGGGAGGGGGGGGGGGCTCGTAAAATATAATATAATTTAAAGAATAACAATAATAGATAACTGAGAAGGGGACGACGGTAGCGAGAGACCAAATATCTCCTTACAATCTTTTCCAGACCTGTCTAGTTAGGAGAATTTACCCTCTTTGTCTCCCTTCAGTGGTGGAAAACCCAGCAGGAATTCCTTGAGCCAAATCTTCCACATTCAGATCTATTATTTCCTCTAAATAATTCTTATCCTTCAAACGCTACGCGACAGACACTACCATTCAGAAAGGAGGTATCCCAGGTACACCAGGATGTCTAGAGCATGCCGCAATGATCTGGGAAGCAATCCAAAAGGCAAAGCCTGACAGAACAAACCTCCATGTAATCTGTTTGGATCTAGCGAATGCTTATGGATCCGTTCCACACCAGATGTTGTGGCATGCCCTAGAAATGTATCATGTTCCACAAGAGATTGCAGCAATGCTGAAGCTGTATTTCGTTTTCTGTCAGATTTTCAACCAGAGAGTACACAACGAAGTGGATTGGCCTTGAAGTTGGAATTGCGATGGGATGTACCATCTCTCCGATACTATTCGTCATGGCTATGCAGGTAATCCTCAATGCGGCTGAAGGAATGGCTATAGGCCCAAAGCTCGGTAGAATGTGTCACATGCCACCGCTCAAAGCATTCATGGATGACACAACAATTCTGACATCAGATGAACATCAGGCCCGGAGGATGTTAGCACGCCTGGATGAACTAGTCAGCTGGTGCAGAATGAGCTTCAAACCCAAGAAGTCGAGAAGCCTATCAGTCAGGAAAGGGAAGATAGCAGAAGTCATATTCACGGTTTCTAGCCAAAGAATCCCTACTGTCATTGAGGAACCTGTTAAAAGTCTTGGCAGGGTGTACGATGCCTCTTTAAAAGACTTGAAGGCAGTGCAACAGACAATAGAAATGGCAGACAGAGGACTACAGATCATAGACCAAAGCAGACTCCTGGGAAAGTTCAAACTGTGGTGCCTCCAGTTCATGTTGATACCGAAGTTGCTGTGGCCACTGCTTATATATGAAATAAGCACAAGTACAGTGGAAGCTATAGAGCAGAAGGTCAACAAGTTCATGAGAAAATGGCTAGGGGTACCACCAGGTCTGTCAGATGTAGCACTGTACTGCAAAAAGTCAAAACTTCTGCTTCCCTTCAAGTCAGTTGTTGAAGAATACAAAGTTGGAAAAGCAAGGCGGCTTGCAATGATGCTACGCGAGTCAGCTGATGACGTGGTTAAGTCCATTCAGCCCACACTGAAAACGGGAAGGAAGTGGAGAGTGGAAGAAGCTGTTGATGCTGCTGAAGAGTCACTCAAACTGAGAGAGGTAATCGGATACACACAAACGAATAGACGGGGATTTGGGCTGGTGGTCCAAGGCATCAAGCAGGGAGCGCAGAGACATGGTAGTTCAGGAGATACGAGGAGCTGAGAATGATAAGAGGTTGCAAAAAGCAGTGCAGCAGGTCCAACAAGGCCAATGGACCACATGGGAAGGAGCCCTGCAGAGGTCCTTGACATGGAATGATATATGGCATCTCTTAGGCTCAGCTTCGTGGTTAGATCAATGTATGACCTGCTGCCGTCGGCCACCAACCTTGTGAAATGGGGAAAGTTGGATGATGAGCAGTGCCCCCTGTGCCAGGGGAGGCAGACACTTGAACACGTGCTCTCAGCGTGTAAGGTGGCATTAGGGCAAGGGCGATACACTTGGCGCCATAACAAAGTGCTAAATGAGCTTGCTGCGACAATAGATCAGGCAAGAATGAAAGCGAATAGCAAAGTCCTGCCAGACACCGCAAACACATACTTTCTGAGGGCAGGAAAGTCAGCACACCCCAAACCGAGTAAACCTGGTAGCAGTTTACCATCTCTTCTTGACTGTGCAAACGACTGGGAGATGGCGGTAGACCTACCTGGACGGGGGGCATATCCAGAGTGTATCAGAAAATCGCGGAGACGGCCGGATATAGTGCTTCATTCTGCAGCAACGCTTCAGGTCATACTGATTGAACTGACCGTGCCATTTGAATCCAGATTAGACGAGCAACATTCATTCAAAGCGGCCAAGTATAGCGATCTGGCCGCGGATCTGAGACACGATGGATTCAGTGCAAGGGTCATGGCGGTTGAAGTGGGCGCAAGAGGGCTTGTGGCTGCATCAGTGTATGATTTATTGAAACTGTTGGGGCTGAAGGGACAGTCTAGAACAGTGGTGGCCAAGCTAAGGTTGGCCGAGGGCCAGATTATGGTAAAGGGTAACACCAGAGGGCCAGACCTATAAAATCCCCAAAAATAACGTTCTGAGATTTAGTTTTACATATATAATGAACCACGTACAGAAAGCAACTGCAAACTACTGTACTGCACATCTGCCAAGACATGTATACCAGTCTTCGGACTGAAATTACTGTTTAAAAAAAATATAATGAATCTGTTGTTTTAATTTGTTTTGTAATTTGTAATATGACATGTAATTATTTATTTCAAACATACATTTGTGTGTTATTTCATTGTGAAGAGTGTGGCTTATCAAAACTTTTCACCAGAAGCTGTTCAATTTCATCTGTGTACCTCCTGAAGTTAACACTCTCTTTCTCAGACAGATGTTTACAACAAGGAAAATGAAACAGGTCATTCTTTTGCAAAGACAGACTAAATAGGCTCAGTTTCTTTTTGAAGCCATCAACATAGCCCATCATTTGAAAAATTGTTTGCCTTTTTCTTTGTAACTGCAAATTCAGTACATTCAAATGTTGTGTTATATCTGTGAGAAATGCCAAGTGCTGAATGAAATGAGTATCTTTGAGTTTATTTTGAAGATCAATTGAACATGGTAAGTTGTCTCGCAGGAAGTCAAATATTTCATCCTTCAGTTCACAAAATCTTATTAAACATTTTCCTCGACTAAGCCATCTCACCTCAGCATGAAGCAGGAGATCACCGTAAACAGAATCCACTTCTAAAAATGCAAGGAACTTCCTGTGAGTTAGAGAGCTGTGTCCTCCTCTGATCAAATTCGTTATTTTCACTACAGTAGCCATAGTGTCATTTAGGTTTATGGGTTTTACACAAAGGGCCTCTTGGTGAACTATGCAATGTAATGTAGGCACGTCAATTTTATTTTGCTTCAAAAGTCCAACAAAACCAGTATTTTTCCCAACCATAGCCTTGCAACCATCGGTACACACAACAGACAATTTTTCAAACCCACCATATTCTTCCATGGCATTTTGAACTGCAGAACATATGTCATCCCCTTTACTTGTACCATGCAAAGAGCAAACTTTCAGTAATTCTTCAGAAACAGTAAAGTCTTCCTGGATCACTTTAACAAAAATAAGAAGCTGGCTAGTGTCTGTGATGTCTGTACTTTCATCAATCGTCAGTGAAAAGTATGGACAATTTTCAATTAAAGATTTCAAGTTCTGAACAAATGCAAACTAATATCTTTTGTTCTCCTAGCTACGGTTTGTTTTGAAAGAGGTACATTTTAAATTCTTTTACTACTTTTTCTTCATTGAACGAAGCGTCCATTTGAACTGCAAACTTTTTCACAAACTCTCCATCAGTAAACGGCTTTATTTGCTTTTGCAAGCTCATAACTAATCACATAGGACGCCATGAGCGATGATTCCTGAATCTTATTTACATGACTAAATATACTCTTTTGCTGATTCAGTTTTTTCTTCAGTTGTTGGGGCAAAGTCTTTTACAGACAGGGGGTATGATGTGTTGGTGTTGTGGGTTTCCCCCCTTGCTTCACCCTAGGCCTAGTGAATTCTTGTTCATGAAAGGAGCGACCATTGCAGTGTCAGTCTCTTGGCCTAGCAAAACCTCTCATACCCCAAGATCGTTCTGCGTGGTGAAGAGCCACACCCTCCTCGAGGTAGTCCTGGTAACTGAGGGTGCGAATCCTCAGGCTAAACACAACGGATCTAGAGGAGCAAACCTCAATAATAAAACCGGTGCACTACACCGTACACACCCTCTGTGGGTGGGAAGGAGCCAGATGGATACTGAACAAGTCTTAGGAGTGGGAACGAGTGTGGACTGCTTCCTGAAGATCGGAACCCATCGTACAGGCACAGAGACTCAGGACGTGATGATCCTATTGCCTTCAACTCTTGGTCACATGCCTAGAGCCTCGGAGAACTCGGCGTAACCAGCAGGCAATTTGGTGGCGGGGAATGAGCACTGTGAGCCCTACCTTGGCTACGTATCTCAAGGAGATGCAGAAACACCCCCTTTATCTCTCACAGAGCTGACACAGTACACTTCTGGCTTCTACCCGGGGTGGTAGGAAATCCACAGGCACCCCAGCATCACAATGCCATGAAGATGACAAAGTTGGAATTTACTAACTCAAACCTGGCAGAGCAAGTCCTCCATCAGATGCGGCCGATGCTGGGCCCACTGGCGCGTGGACACATCCTGATCCCCATCAAGACTTGCTCGGGGAGCCCACCCCGACTCAAAAAAGCAGAGAAGGCCACTCTCCAAACCTCCGATGTCTTGCGGGCAGTGTTAGGATGTGCAAGAACATGGACAGGAAGACTCCACAACTTCCCTACTGAAGACACGCCCACGATGACCGTTCCTCAATTGGCTGTGTGTGGTGTACCCGGAAACGAAGCCTCCCAGTACTGAGGCACAGTTAAGTCCCCGGTGGTAGGTATCTGGAAGTGGCTCTGTGCAGGACGTGAGGATTCTTTGGGAGAGCCCAGAACCAGAGCACAGCATTGTGCAAGCTCTGCATAGATGGAGAGCCCCCCTGGATGACAGGGAATGCACAGTGTGCCACCCCATCTATCCCCAACTGCTAACTTAGAACCAGAAGTGGGGTCCTCTGTATGCGTGCCAGGCCAGGATAAAATGCTTGGGAAAGAGACTGGAGCTCAGAACTCCCTAACTCAAAGTTGCAGGATGGCAGAAAAGCCACGGGAAAGACAGGTCTATTTTTGAAGATAATGCAACCATATTTTCACCATACGAGCTCGGACGCCGCCTCGGTAAACAAGGTCCGCGCAGAGCAGTGACACCCCCAGGCTGCTTGCGAATAGTCTACTACTGGGAACATAAACAGATTAGGGATGAGCCCACTCTCCCGTTGAACAGGTGCTAAAGTCGTAGATACTGGGCCAGAAGGCGCACCGGAAACCACAGTATCACGCAACTCGCTTTTTTTTTCTATGGAGAGTACACCGTCTTCAGTTGTTCAATCACAAGCTTTCTCGACTCGCTGCTATGCTTGTCGTTGTTTTTCTGATGATTTGTGATGTAGTGACGTTTCAAGTTATATTCCTTCACTACGGTTAACACTTGGGCGCAAACTAAGCACTGAGGTTTATTATCCTTATTGAGAATGAACAAATAATCGAACTCCCATTCTGGTTTAATTGCGCGATTTTCACTGTCCACTTTTCTATACTTAGAAAACATTTTTACAAATGCAAACTCTTATACATGAAAACGTGCACAACAGCTACAAGCCCAGAAGTGTCACTGGCTGATTTATATTTAACACACTTCACAAGACCAACTGTGCACCTCAACTCCTTCCTATAGAAATGTACCTACCATCCACCCCCACTCCCACGATCACTTTCCCATACCGATGCTAAAGACAAAGCAACATCATTGGATCTCAGAGACTTCCGACCGCAGAAAAGATCTGTCATTGCTTTCAGTTTCTCATTATCAAAGTAGGTACTGACACTGTATTCGCCTGTCCACGTGCACGATCAGAGATTTGACGTTATCATTTCCGTTTTGTCGGCACTAACTAGTAGAGCTCAATTGGTATGATATATATATATATATATATATATATATATATATATATATATATAGATATATATATATATATATATATATATATATATATATATATAGAGAGAGAGAGAGAGAGAGAGAGAGAGAGAGAGAGAGAGAGAGAGAGAGAGAGAGAGAGAAAAGAGAGTTGGTGGTGTTGTGGGAGGTGGGGAGATGTTAATCGTACATTTTGGGTCTTTTTGGTTTTGTTTCTGGTGCCTGTGCATGCTATTTTGTAATATTTTTTTAGCACAGTGGTCGGAGTATACAGTAATTTTCAATCAACAATAAGAGGCCGGTCAAAACTGGTTGGCAGGCCGGATCTGGCCCGCGGGCCTTAGTTTGGCCACCTCTGGTCTAGAACAAGGGCACTGAAGAGGCTTAGTGAAACTGCCAAAAAGGCATCAGGCTGGCTGTGGAACAACCGCAATGGGCGATGGACATCGTGACTATAAATGCTGCTGTACAGAAAACACCAACATTTTTCTAAGTCCACAACGCTGAGTTTTTTTGGTGTACTAGTGAAAGAGCTGCGACTCTGGGGCAACAGGCGATGTATACTATAGGGAGTGTCAGGTACAGAATTTCAGTGGCTTGCGGCGTGCAGCTCATCGGCTGTGCGCTAATGTCTGTGTGTGTCCTTAGTTGTGAAGGGCGATGGAACGAACGGAATAATTTGTCTTCTCTTTGTTACTTTCACAATTGCCTCCACGGCTGGCGTTGTGGATTTAAAAGTTGCTACCATAAGTGAAATGGGTTCATTTTCGATACAAGACAACGGGAAGCTGAGACGCTTGGGAGTCATGACCCAAGTGCCCCCCCCCCAGAGTGTAAAGGAGTAATTGGTCCGAAACACTTGTCGGATGGGGGGACTTCTTCTGATGATCAGATTGCTTCCTGTTGTCTTCTTCTTCTTCTTCCGTCCTTAGCCAGAGACCGACCAAGCAGTCAGTGGCCATTACGCCTTGCGGCGCCTTAGGGCAACAAGAAATTATCCGTTGTTCCGTTACGCCTAAAGGCGTTTATTGGTACAACAGAACATTAATTGTTGTTTCCGTAATCGATGTGACAAGCAAGCGGTTGATCAATCCGCTGTGCCCCGAACTTGCCCTCTTGTGTACTCCGCTATAAAACCACTTCGCTACCGAGACGCCCGCCCAGCTAAGTTCCTTCGGGACCGAAGGTCCGCGAAAAAGAGCAATCTGGTACAGGCACAGCACCCATTTGCTGCCTCCGCTGCGCTGGGAGGACCCGGCAACCGGGACCACACACAGCCCCGAGAGGACAATGATCGCAAGGTCGGTGCTTCCTGTTGTATCGCTCTGTAAAGTGTTGGGTCTGTTATTTTATTGTTGTTGATAGTGTTTTGTGTCAATCGTGCTGATTTTCGCGAATATAATAAATCTGGATGCAGTAAGATGCAAACTCAACCTAGGCACATCAACAAGTGCCAATACGGTGATAGCCAAACTCGTTAGTTGAAAGTTCATACATGGTTTATTAACATCACATCATACGGGATGATACATTCAACGTGGACGGTTAATAGGTGATTCCAACATGATGATAGTGGACGCATGTCCTCAATAAAGATTCAAATAAATAGTCTCAGAAGAATCCCCAAGCAAATTCTGACCAGGTCTCTGAGTGAATACATCAATAGTCATAAAGGTCATGAAGTAGATTAAGTACAATGTTATACTGATCACGGTTGACCTTTCCTCAAGGACAAGAGATTCTCATTATACCTGGTAGTATCTAAGATCCCGATCTTTAGTATATTCATATATAAAGAAGTCCTCATCAACTAATCATAGTAGAACGTAGGTGCAGGTTCCTACTAAATACCTTCTAGGCATGTAAAGTTACTTAGGCATTGATACTTGAATTACCTCTTGTATTAGCCGTGACTGACCCCAACGGCTTCCTAATAATATATATATATCGTAGATCCATGGTAGTTACCGACGATCCCTTTGATAGGCATTTACTGGCATATAAAAATACATCTTCAGCTGTGAATCCATTTCGGTACAGGCTAGTTACCTGACATCGACTAGATACTCACGACTTTGCAGAACAATCATTATTATTATAATAAATACATACGTGGTTCTTCCAACGAATGAACACTCACGTGGACGACTACCGGCTACGACTGCTAATCCGCAGGACCGGGTCTAAAACATCAAGACTTTACTCAAAACACGGGTTTCGAACTCCCAAAGCTTCCTTTGTAGGACTTGGGATTCTTGCTTCTTAAACCCACACATGACGTCAACTGACTGTCTAGATACACGTGCGGACTGGATAACCCACTATACACCTTAGTGCACAACCGTGCGCTAATGAAATCAAACTCACCAATAAGACTTACTCTCATGTAAGTCGGTGCGCAAAGTTTATTACAGAGGTAGGACAACATATTAATAATATGAGACTACCTTCATCTGTAAAGGAGTGTAGAGGTCTACGAAAAGGGCTCTACAGATTCCTTACCAATCCCCCAAAAAAATTAATTATATTAATTTTTTTCTTTAATACTCGACACTAGAGGTGATTCAAGTTTACATATTACTATTTTTACAAATATATCATGATAAAAATAATAAAATATTAAATTCCAATTAACTCAAATCAACAAAAGGTATGCATAAAAGCATACATCCACAATTGACCACCTTTGGTACAATGTGGTAAATGAAATAAAAATTCATATTAGAAATATTGAATTAACACAAATGTAAACGCAAATGAAAAGAAATGATGAGAAACCAATGAATAAAAAGAAAAGTGATGGATATGTCTTTAAAAATGACAAGTGAAAAAATGAATAAAAATGAAAGAATACAATTTGAACACGTATAAGATCAACGCACTTAACCGTGTCTCTAAGTCATTTTGTGGTACTAATTAAAGTACTAATGTTAAATTAATGTGCTTAAATACAAATATTGATAAATCCACTTAAATATTGTATAGTTACTTACATTCATCATTATTTTAACTAACTAAGTATCTAAGTTTAATAATCTAATTAATTCATTTATTTCACTCTAATAGTGTTATTAATTCCTTAAATAACGAAAGTTCCATTTTCCTGTTAGTGAACAGTTTATAATATAACAAGTTCAGTTCCACGAAGAAATCCAAGTGTTAGAAATGTTATTTCTGTGAGAAAATATAATCCTTTTCCAACGTTATTATCTCTTCAATGTCATAATTAAGTGAATTTTATTTTCACAAAGATAGTCATATACCTTAACGTTCCATGTTATCTTGATACATAAGCATTGTAGATTTCACTTGACTGAATGTTAATGACTCTTATAATCGAGGTATTACACGTAAAAGTTACACTCGACGAACTGTCAGTGTCGAAGTTCAGTTGTCTTTAGTGCGTAGCTGCTAACTCGATTCATTCGGACATCTCGACAAGATGTCAGCGAGAACATTCTGTGTGCCAGGTATGGATCGAATCGTGAAACTAAATGGTTGTAGAGCGATCGCATACCTAGTAGATTTGGCAGATTTCACGTCCTTTGTGTTGAGTGCAGTAAGCGCTTTTTGGTCTGATTCCACAATAAAGTGTGATCCAAGCAGATATCTCTGAAGTTTATTTATTGACCAAACAAGCCCGAGAAGTTCCTTATCTAAAACTGAATAATTCTGTTCAGTTGGAGTTAACTTCCGTGACACATAGAGAACTGGATGCAAGGTGCCATTATATTCTTGTAGTAAGACACTTCCCACGCCGTAATTAGAAGCATCGCTGCGTAAGACAAATGGCAAATTCTCATTAGGTAACTGTTACGGTATATGATATTAACGCCGTCTGCTAAAGGTTATCAGACGTGCAATTGTAAGAGGTTAAGGCATTTAATATATTGCGATAGAGGTTTCAATTTTGAACGCTCCATACACGATCGATTATGACGTGTATAGCGTTGTTTAGGACACAGTCGGTAACTAAGAAACGCTACCCTTTGTTACTTGACCGCCAAGCTGAATAGCTGCGTTGTTCTAACCTTCCAATGCAATGGCATGATATAGCCATTTATGTGTATTTTTTGATGGACCAGGGTCAGTCCTAGAACTCTTTATGAGAGGGAAATTTATGGAGGTTAGTATTTTAACTAGAATTCTCAGAAGGAGAAGAATAATCGTCAAATTCGTATGAATATATTCAGACTCGCAGTCTCACTGTCGGCAGGTAGCCATGTCTAGCTGCGCGTGCATATAGCTGTGATGTTCTGACGACAATTACTGCTCTGTATCCTTAAACGGACATTGACACGTAAAAACAGCAGTCTACGCCATTGATTAATTTATGCATGACTCATGTTCTGTCCCTATTTGAAATGTGTACATGTGAATTAAATGTACGGACTCAATGAAATGACTTATCAAATCAATCGTATTCCAAAGTTCAAGTAATGTTTGGAATCTTCCACCCCAGCATTCGCTTAATCTTCCATCAAAGGCACGATGCACTAAAACTAACATATCAAGGAAGAAAACAATGGCCAGAATTTTATAATTGTTTTATTCATAACACATGGAACATTGTTCAGAGCAAACCACCACGCAACAGTGGTGTCCGGTGTCTGGGGACGACAAAAAAAAAATTTCTTCATGACTTTCGAATGAAATGTTTACGATCAAGTTTCGATCACATGACCAGTACGAGGCTGACGTGACGCAGTACTCATTATAATACCTAACAACGAGACGTCACTGAAAATCGTGTAGGTGATCTGTTGAAGAAACCAGCCGTTTCTAAGTCTAACCAAAGGAAACATGAGCCATTGGAAGCCAACACATGATATGGACTATAGGAGCAGACAGTCAGGGGCTTTAGCCTAGCTGTTGACGACCGCTAGCACTGATCGAAGCAACGGTAAAGATAAATCTAGGTGTTTAACTGTTGGTATTGCAAACAGTGCTAACTAAGTCCATTGTCCTCTGCCTACATCGGCATGTTTTTATCTATGTTTAATGTAATTTTTGTTGTCTTAATGTGTTGTTAATTCGTGGGAGGTAGGGAGGATGAACCGAAATTAGATTCTGTGGCTCTCACGATGCCTGAATTGATTTCGGTCGTTTCTTAGGGCAGTTAAACGATCGCACCTTTGGAAACCCCATTGAGGTTTGACATTGGACTTGTTGTCCAAATCTGCTGTCGTTTGACGATTTTGCGTTAGCTGTACTGTCCCGTAGATACTTGGTGTATTTTATTCGTACTCAGTTAATAATTTTATTCAGTTCTGTACCATGTTCGTTACTATTCGTCCAGTCTCCTCTGACTATCATTTATTTTATGATTGTTAAATTTTCGTCCGTTATGAGTCCTGTGACGTCATCATTTTTCGCAGTCATTTTTTTTTGTGTGTGTACCTTGAATATTCAGTTGACCTCCGGTCAGACCTTGCCCTTCATTTGGTCTGTGACATTTCCGCTTATTTTATTTAGTTCATAAATTCATTTTTTAATTGTGAAAATGTCTTGTTTGCGTCTTAACATTGTTTGTACCTTTTAGTTGCATCATTGTTTTGTTTATCCTCATGATATATATTAATATTACATTAATAATATGCTATTATATGCAATAATACACTTGTAATTTAATTTAATTAATTTTTTCTGATAATTAAGGTTAATATGGGACATTGCATAATTATGCAGTGATAGTCCAAGAAAGTAGCACTACAATTTATCATAGATGCCTAGGGCATAATAATATAATATATATATTGACAAAATAAAATAATCTTATAGCTACCTTTGAGGTAATAGACCCATTGTATATTATTTAATATACTTTTCTGGTACTAAGAGAGTGACTTAGTACATTGAACAATATAATTACTAGGAATTATACCCAACATTATTGGATATTAAGATTAATTGTGTGATATAATTACATTATATTTAACAGATATCATAACTATTTATGGTATAGTATTATTTAGATACAATATTGTTACAAAATATTATCTATTAGTTGAACTTAGACATTAAGTTCAGTACTATTGTGATTACTTATATTGAATATTTCTAAGTTGAGTAAGTATAATAATTACTCTGAAGCTACTATTGACTATTTTAATCAGTAATTATCAATAATTACTTACAGATAAAAGTCAAAATGCTTACTATAGACCATTTCGTTAAGATTGGTCGTGAATATGGTTATAAATCTCAAGAACTTCGTCAGTTTGCTGAATCAGAACTGGAAAAATATGAAAGAAAGGAAGAAGAGAAAAAAGCTGCATTAAAGAAAGAGGAAGAGGAACAAAAGGCAGCATTAAAGAAAGAGGAAGCAGAACTTGAGATGAAGCAAATTGCCAAGGAAAATAGGTTGAGAGAGATTGCTCAACGTGAAAGAGAAGAGCAAAGAACAATCGCCAGACAGGAAGAAGAGAATAAATTGAAACGAGAGGAAATTATTTTACAACAAGAGATGGAATTGGCGCGTATTAAATTGGAGACAGCAAGATTACAAGCACAAAGTGCTGATGCAAACCAGAATAATAACGCACAAAATGGATCATCATCCAGCCAACCTAAACATTTCTACAACTTTAAATTACCCATTTTCAACTTGAACGTCGACGACCTTTCATCGTTCCTGGCACGTTTTGAACAGACTTGCAAATCTAACCATTTGCCTGAAGAGTCATGGGTACTCAAATTAAATGAATTCTTGGTTGGAGAACCATTGACAGCTTCTCAAAATGCTGACCCATCAATAGCTAATAACTACGGTGCTATTAAGTCCTTGCTTTTAAGAAGGTTTCACCTGGACGAGGAACACTGTAGGTTGAAATTTAAGGGAATTTTACCAGAATCTCCAAGGGATTTTGCAGGATTCATTGCGAATATACGCAATACATTTAATAGATGGGTTGAACTGGCAGAAGTCAACAAATCATACGACAAATTAGTTGATTTACTACTGCGGGATAAGGTATTATCTTCGGTTAGCCAGCCATTTTTTGCATATTTGCAGGAGCGTAAACCAGGTACTATGGATGAGTTAGAAAAAATTTCTTTAAACTACTGTTCGGCACATCCGAATGCAACCATTTCTAACTCCTCATTAAGAGAACCTCTACCTGTGGCGTCTAATATGGCCTACAATCACAATAACAAACAAAGACATCACAGTGTAGACAGAAGCAGGTTCCAAAGAAATCATAACGTTAACTTTCAGAAGGGACATAATAATGATTTCAACAATAAAAATGAGTTCAACAGAGGTAGATCACGAGATAGAAATTATTCACCTCAAACAAACTACCACAATAGTCAACATAACACTCATTATAATCGATCACATACTCCCAATAATAATAATAACTGGAATGGTAATAATCATGGCTCGAGACATCGAGATAATAGTTGCTATAGAGGACGACGAGATAATTCTAACAATTATACTCGGAATCGATCTCATTCTCGGGGATCATCTCATTACAACCATAATACAGGGGCGGCAGTTACAAATAATACTACCCCTATAGCTCAGGTCCCACTTGACAATAATACAACACAGTCTTCTGCTGCATGTTTTGCTATTAATTATAATGTGGCAAATAGTTGCCAGCAATGCAATCTTATTTTTCAGAAGGCGAAAGAAACAGTGCTCAACTGCGGACATATTATACCACAGGTAGGTCTTGCAGTCAACGATGGAACAGGCCTACTAATTTTTAACAGGGGATTAGTTAATGGATCCGTCGTCTCAGTGTTGAGGGATTCGGGATCCACAACGATTGGTGTACGACAGTCGCTGGTACATCCTAGCTGTGCAACAGGGGAATATGTCCGTTGCATGACTTTTGGTGGAACAATAGAGTTTTACCCCACAGCTATTATTCATGTTAACACTCCTTTCTTCACAGGGAACGTAAAAGTATGTATGCTAAAAAAGCCTATAGCTGATTTGATGGTCGGTCGTATACACGGCAGTAAAGATTGTACTCCAGATGAGATTATAGAATGGGAGAAACATAACCTATGCACTGGAAACGCCGTGACGACTAGAGCGCAGACTCAACTCATGGAGAAAGTTGATGATAATAAAATGGATGCAGACAACCAAGAGGAATTTATAGTCAATTCACCTATTGACAGGGAAACATTTGCAACCAAACAAAAAGAGGATAAATCTTTAAAAAAAATTTTTTAAGTTGGTTGATAAAGTTGACAATCTATCCTCAGGTAATAATAACAAACATTGTTTTGTTATTAAAAATGACATATTGATTAGATGTTTTAATGACAAATCACAAATGAAACAACAAGTTATGGTCCCGTATACTTTTAGACGGTACATTCTTCAACATGCACATGACTCACATTGTGCTGGACATATGGGATATACTCGAACACGATCTCGAGTACTGTCTTCATTCTTTTGGCCAGGGGTGTCAAGAGATATTTCGCAGTATGTACGTTCCTGTACTACATGCCAAGAAGTGAAAGCACGTGGAGCTTTTCACACGGCGCCTATTCAGGCTTGCGATATCTCAGTGAGACCTTTTGACAAGATGGCAATAGACATTATTGGTCCATTGCTACCATCGGCCAGAGGACATAGATTCGTCCTTACGTGCATTGATTTGTGCACACGATGGCCAGAAGCTATCCCATTAAAGACCACCACTACCACAGATGTAGCTGATGCACTACATCTCATCTTTTCTAGAATAGGGTTTCCTAGAAAACTTTTATCAGACCATGGGTCACAGTTTATATCTGACACCATGAAGGAAGTCATGAAAACTTGGGACATTGATAGGAATTTAAGTAGTATTTATCATCCGATGAGTAATGGTGCGGTTGAAAGACTTAACCGTACACTTAAACAACTACTACATAAGGTCACTGCTAAGCACCCTCATGACTGGGACAGAGCACTCCCAGCTGTTCTATTTGCTTATCGGGAGGTACCGCATGAACAAACTGGCTTCTCTCCCTTTGAATTAGTTTTTGGTGCTCCCCCAAGAGGTCCTATGGGACTAATAAAAGACTTATTAATTGACGAGGAGATGACTCAGGACACTCAGTCATCTTACGAATATGTGATTAATCTTCGGAAGAACATTATTGAGTCTTGCCAGTTGGCAACAGCTTCTTCTGAGGCTGCAAAAGCTAAGGCTCGATCTCTACAAAATAGGTCTCGACGATTACGCCAATTATTCCCAGGCGACGAGGCTTATGTGTTACTTCCTCACAATAACAATAAATTATTGATATCTTGGAATGGTCCTTACAAAGTCATTGATAAAATTTCCGACGTTGATTACGTCTTAGATATCAAGGGACACAAAAAGATATTTCATATTAACATGCGCAAGCAATTTCATACACGTCCTGAACACTTACAGTCAATTTTTCATGAACTAGATGACAACACAGTATCCACTTGTCATTATTCTAACTTATCTGTCATCCAGGAAGAAGAATCTTCTTTTCCTGAGGTACAGTTACCGTTACCGGTACCAGTAGTTCAACCTACTGAATCTTGGCGGGATGTAACCATCTCTTCAACGGTTACACCGCAACAGCGTCTACAGATTGCTAATCTATTACAATCTTATCCAGATGTATTGACCGACGTCCCGGGTCGCACATCGGCTATCAGTCATGACATTACTCTCAATGATGATACACCTATTCGTGTACATCCCTATTCTGTTCCTTTACATTTCCTTGCTAAAACTACTAAGGAACTTGAACAGATGTTGTCTCTGGGAATCATTGAGACTAGTAATTCGCCATTCTCTTCTCCATTAGTGATTGTCCGGAAGAAGGACAATAACATTAGACTATGTGTTGATTATAGAAAATTAAATGCTAAGACTATAGTTGACAGCGAACCACATCCACTTATCGACGACTTACTGCCACGTCTATCCAACGCAACTATATTTAGTAAGATAGACTTAACTAAAGGTTATTGGCAGATACCACTGACCGAAAAGGCTAAGTACTACACCGCATTTTCCACTCCACAAGGTCTATACCAGTGGAATGTGATGCCTTTTGGGCTTGTTAATGCGCCAGCTACCTTCATTCGCCTGATGCGACAAATTTTATCAGGTAGACCAGACGTTATTACATATATTGACGACATATGCTTGTTTAGTTCGTCGTTTGAGGAACATGTTTCGGGACTTAGATATGTTTTTGACACTCTAAGGAATTATCATCTAACTGCTAAACCTACAAAGGTGCAAATCGCGTGTAATGAGATAACCTTTTTGGGACATATCATTGGATCGGGATATATCCGAACTTTACCTAGTACAGTCTCCAAAATTCTAAACATAGCAGTTCCTCAGACGAAGAAACAGGTCAGGAGTTTGTTAGGACTTGTTCAATATTACAGTAGATTCATACCAAACTTGTCATCCATCACGGCTGTATTGTCTTCATTGTTAAAAAAAGATATGCCGGTGAAGGTGACATGGACTGGTACATGCAATGAAACTTTCAACAAAATTATAAATTTGTTCTCGCATGAACCAATTTTAAGACTTCCCGATGCTTCCAAAAGATTTTTCTTACGAACAGATGCTAGTAACTACGGCATTGGTGCATGCCTGCTCCAGAACCATGATGGCATTCTACATCCTACGTTATACATTTCAAGAAAGCTGAAGCCGGCAGAAACGAAGTATTCAACAGTCGACAAGGAACTTTTATCTGTGATCTGGGCAATAACGAAGCTTGAAAAATTCCTGCTCGGTGCTCCCTTCACCATACAGACGGACCAACGTGCTGTAGCAGCCTTGCGTCGATCAAATCATACAAGCCAGAAGCTTGCCAGATATTCAATCATCCTACAGCCATTCGAGTTCTCCATTGAACACATACCTGGCACTGAAAATATTGTTGCTGATGCGTTGTCACGTCATCCTATTGACGACGAATAATCAATATTGACACTCTTAAACTACATCAATCAGAACTACATTGGATTGAACGAAGTATCAACTATAAGAGAACTAACCTTGCCTTCAATTTAAACTTTATAAACACTATATGCATCACAGAATTGAACTAAAAGACATATTGACATTGGAACTTCGTCTAACGTCCATACACGATATATAAATACCGTTGAACAATCATGGAATAATATCTGACGACAAGTCGAACTTATTATCCTATGGACTCTTAATTCTTGGATGCAGTGATAAATGACATTTCTTTCCGACGTGAACGTTTGAACACTTTTGCCTAAAAGAATTCATCAGGATCAAGACTACGGATGGATCATCATATCCTATACTAATTAATTAGTTAACTTAACTTCTTAATTGAATTATTATCAATAAAATGAAAGGTGAGAAAAAAATGAAATGAAAGAACAAAAAAAGAGAACGAAATATAAAAAGAAGAAATTATGAAAAGAGAAAATAAATCTCACACAAGTATTAGATTAATATTTTTGTTAATGTACCTATACATTATTTAGTTAGTTAAATTAGATAGTTATTATTCACTAACACTTAACACACACAATTAAGTTAAAACTTATATTCGAATTTCTTTCTATTTCTTCTCACTTAGTTTGTCTTTTCTTCTCTCATGACATCACGTTACATTAGAACCTTAATAATTTAACTCTTAGTTTAATTAATTAATTTAATTTTAAATTAGTCAAATTAATTCCTATATGACATACTAATACGACAGACCTTACTCTAATTTAATTTTATCATTCACTATTAACATTGGACATTTATTTAGTTGATATAATAATATGTATAATATTGATATATAATGTGATTTATGTTAGATGACTATTACAAATAGTTAGTTGACACGACCGCAACACGGTTCTACTCAGAACATCGTCGGCCATATGTCACAATTGTGTTAAATTTTTTTGAAAAAATTGTTAAGTCGGATAGATCTTGAAAAAAAAATCTATCGATTTTTTTTTTTCCCCGGTGTACAGGGAATTGTTACGGTATATGATATTAACGCCGTCTGCTAAAGGTTATCAGACGTGCAATTGTAAGAGGTTAAGGCATTTAATATATTGCGATAGAGGTTTCAATTTTGAACGCTCCATACACGATCGATTATGACGTGTATAGCGTTGTTTAGGACACAGTCGGTAACTAAGAAACGCTACCCTTTGTTACTTGACCGCCAAGCTGAATAGCTGCGTTGTTCTAACCTTCCAATGCAATGGCATGATATAGCCATTTATATGTGTATTTTTTGATGGACCAGGGTCAGTCCTAGAACTCTTTATGAGAGGGAAATTTATGGAGGTTAGTATTTTAACTAGAATTCTCAGAAGGAGAAGAATAATCATCAAATTCGTATGAATATATTCAGACTCGCAGTCTCACTGTCGGCAGGTAGCCATGTCTAGCTGCGCGTGCATATAGCTGTGATGTTCTGACGACAATTACTGCTCTGTATCCTTAAACGGACATTGACACGTAAAACAGCAGTCTACGCCATTGATTAATTTATGCATGACTCATGTTCTGTCCCTATTTGAAATGTGTACATGTGAATTAAATGTACGGACTCAATGAAATGACTTATCAAATCAATCGTATTCCAAAGTTCAAGTATTGTTTGGAATCTTCCACCCCAGCATTCGCTTAATCTTCCATCAAAGGCACGATGCACTAAAACTAACATATCAAGGAAGAAAACAATGGCCAGAATTTTATAATTGTTTTATTCATAACACATGGAACATTGATCAGAGCAAACCACCACGCAACAGTAACCTTAAAACAGGATGATCCGAAAAAAATTTCTTTATGATATCCAACGCGATTTGATGTTCGTTAGACCACCGAATCACGTTAGCTGCACCTTTCCTAAGTAATGAAGAGAAAGGAGCAGTGATGGACGAAAGATGTGGTATGAATTTCCCATAGTATTGTACTAGTCCTAATAGAGATCGCACTTGTTTCTTTGTTTTAGGTGTGGAGATGTTAAGGATTTTGGAGACATTACTGTCCTCTGTGTATAACATACCGCGACCAATACGGTGCCCCAAAAAAGAAATCTCGTGGAAACCCACAAATGTCTTTGATGGCTTAGCAGTTAAGTTATGATTTTGTAACGTGGACAGTAATGAGTTTAATCCTTCTAAATGTTCTTCCCATGAGTCACTGAAAAGACAAATGTCGTCTATGTACGCAATGACGTTGGGATGATGAGATAGGATTCGACGCATCATGCGTACGAACGTGGCAGGAGCGTTAACTAACCCGAAAGGCATAAAATTCCATTGGAATAGGCCCCGGGGCGTCGAGAAAGCAGTGAGTGGTTTTGCCCTTTCTGTCAATGGTACTTGCCAATAGCCTTTTGACAGATCAAACTTAGAGAAGAAAGTAGAATGAGATAATTTTATTAATAAATCTTCTAAAAGTGGCAAAGGTTCAGCGTCAAATTGTGTGACTTTATTTAATTTTCTGTAGTCTACACATAGACGAATGTTATTATCTTTCTTTCTAATTATCACCATAGATGAAGCATATGGTGACAACGATGGTTCAATTATGTTTAATCGAAGCATCTCATCTAATTCCTTTTCGACCTTATCTCTAAAGTGTAAAGGTATGGGATATGGACGAATACGGATAGGTGTTTCATCAGTTAGGAGAATATCATGCTGAATAGCTGATGTATGACCTGGAATGTCAGTGAGAACCTTATCATACGTTTGAAGTAGTGATGAAACTTGCTGTCGTTGATCAGTCGAAAGAGAAGAAGAAATAGTGACATCATTCCAGTTTTCCGTGGAATGAAGAGGTACAACTGGTATGGGCAATTGTACATCTTGAAAAGAAGATTCTTCTTCTTGTATAACTGACAAATTAGTATAGTTGTGAATATGAGGGGTAGGATCGTCAGTCGCTTGAAATACTGATTGTAAATAATCAGGACGTGAATAATACTCTTTCAACATGTTAATGTGAAAGGTTTTGTGTTTCCGTTAATATCGACGATGTAGTCGACATCGGATATTCTTGAGATGATCCTAAAAGGACCTCTCCATGTGATAAGTAGACGATTATTATGTGAAGGCAGTAAAACAAAAGCCTTGTCACCAGGAATAAGCTGGCGAAGACGTCTATACCGATTTGCAAATAGACAAGCTTTTTCTTTAGACTCTTCGGATGATGCAGTAGCTAACCTACAGGCATCTATTATTCTCTTTCTTAAAGAGATGACATATTCATATGAGGATTGAGTTTTCTCAGGTATATTATCTTCAACCAATAAATCATGGATTAAAGACATAGGTCCGCGTGGTTGTATGCCAAAAACTAACTGGAAGGGAGAAAACCCTGTCCCACTCCTGAGGGTGATCTTGAGTCATCTTACCCAACAACTGCTTAAGTGTCCTATTCTGTCTCTCAATTAACCCATTTGACATCGCATGGTATATTGAACTGAGAGATCTATCTATACCCAATGTCTTCATAACCCATGACATGGATTCGGAAATAAACTGGACACCATGATCCGATAGGATCTTACGCGGAAAACCAATGCGTGAAAAGATCAGCATTAAAGCTTCTGCAATACTGGCAGATGAGGTGTTCTTAAGAGGTATGGCCTCAGGCCAACGCGTACACATATCAATACAGGTGAGAATATGTGTATGTCCTCTTGCAGATGGCAATATAGGACCAATGATGTCGATTGCCATTTTATCAAATGGTCTAATAGGTATGTCCGCAGCTTGGATAGGAGCATCATGATACGGACCCCTTACTTTAACTTCCCGACATGTCATGCAGGAACGACAATAGAGATTAACATCCCTATGAACGCCAGGCCAATAGAATGCGGATAGCACTCTAGATTTGGTTCGCGAAAACCCCATGTGACCTGCGCATTGTGAATCATGAGCATGTTGTAATATTCTGGGTCTCATAGCAGACGGGACCAGAATTTGTGAACGCACCAATGAATCTGTTTCTTTTATTAATCTAACTAAAATACCGTTTTTAAGAGCAAATTGGTGTCTAGACTTTGCAATTGTGTTGTTATTATTTCTCTTAGTCGCCAATTGAAAAAATCTCTGCAAAGAATTGTCATTCTTTTGTAAATTAGCAAACAGCTCCCTTGAAATAGGAGAATCATCATCATTACTATTATGAACCGTAGGTTCAGAAGTTGATTCACGCGACAATTCAGTAGCTTGCGCTCTGGTAACCACTGCATTTGCAGCATGAATGTGTCGCTTTTCCCATTCATTAATTTGCTCTGGTGTACACTCTTTTATACCGTGTATACAACCAAGAATTACATCGCTAACTGGATTCTGCAGAAGACAGGCATGAATCTTCCCTGAAAAGAAAGGTGTATGTAAGTTAATGATTGCTGTAGGGAAGGTTTCCACAGTTCCCCCAAATGTGACGCACTTGGCCAAGGAGGGGTCGATCAGCGAGTTCCGCACTCTGACAGTACTGCAGCCTGAATCAAACAAAAAAGAGCAAGGAATCTGTTAAATTTTAAACACCCCTTTCCATGGTGAACTGATGCAGAAGTAGCTGTACAAACTGCGGGTAGACTTGGTAAAATGTGCCCTTATCGCAGCGTTGTGATCGCCTTGGGCTGGAATAGCGTTGAGCATTCTTGACATGTCTTTACCTGTTCTAGATCGATACAAGACATAGCGTTATGTTGATTAACATTATTATCATTACCTTTGTTAGTTTGTGATTCAATTGAAGCAATATTTGAATGTTGTCGTGGTCTGCTCGACGATCTATCTCTACGTCGCGATCGATTTTGATTATTGTCATTAAAATTGCTATAATTACTGTTTCTGCTATCATTAAAATTTGGCTGAGTCCGCCAATGAAAGTTTTCACTGTTGTGATGCTGGCGAAATGACTTATTCATAAATCTATATCTATTTTCAGGATGATATGATTGAGATCTCCAATGTTGTTTATTATTATTGCCTTGATTATATTTAGGATTGTTGTTACTAAAATCTCGAGATCTATGAGCTTGACCTCATGATACATTAAATGGAGCAGAATGTGAGTATTGTTTCTCCTTTTGAAAATGACCAAAATTGAAATTATTATTACTTCCCCTTTGAAAATTTCTATCGCTACTTAACGAACGATTTCTAGGGAAATTGTTTTGTTGCATGGCGAAAGCAACGGGTAAATCGTCCTTAAGCTGCGCATTGCTGACATCCATGTTAGGATGAGCGGTGCAGAAATTTTTACAATGTTCTGACATTTCTTTTATATTACCAGGTTTACGTTCATGTAGGAACGCAAGAAATGCAGGACTTACTGCTGATAAAACTTTATCGCGAAGTAATAAGTCGAAAATACCATCATACGATTTCTCTACCTTGGATAGTTCTATCCATCGTTCTAAGGTAAGACGTATTTGAGAAAGAAAATCATCAAAAATCTTGCTAGATTGCGGGAGCATAGACTTGAACCTGTCTGTATTGATCTTCTGACATTTGAAATTTGTTTAGAAGAGCGGCCCTGAGAGCATCGTAATCATTTTTATCTATAGAGCTAGTAGTGTGATAAACAGCCATTGCCTCTCCTGTTAGTAATCTGGATAAGTGGGTGCAATATAATGATTTATCCAAGTTGTACGACCGACATGTAGCCTCAAATCTGTCCAAAAAAAATATGACATCGTTGGATGGTGGAGTAAACTTAGGCAATTTGAGATGAATATCTCTAAAATTCTCATGTCTAGATGAAGACTGGCCTTCCTGAGTCTTTTGTGTATTACATTCACTTGACAATCTTATTCTATCAAATTCCAATTCGGCAAGTTTCAAATCATGCTGACGTTTCTTTTCATTCTCTTCTGTCTCAAGCTGAAGTCTTTTTGTATTTTATTCAGCAATTAATCTTCTTTCTTCCATCTCCTTTTGTTTAACTTCCATCTCCTTTTGTTTAACTTCCATCTCCTTTTTAAGTAGTCTTTCTTTTTCTGCCGCATCTCTTTTAAATTTTTCTTCAGCCTCGAATTTTTTCTGTTCGGACTCACGCTGAAATCGTTTCTCTTCTAATTCAGCAGCCAATCTCATTTTTTCTCCTCTTCTTCAGCCTCAAATTTCCTCCTCTTTTCATTTTCCTCAGCCCGTTTCTCTTTTAATTCAGCGGCCAATCTCATTTTTTTCTCCTCTTCTTCAGCCTCAAATTTCCTCCTCTTTTCATTTTCCTCAGCCCGTTTCTTTTCTAATTCAGCGGCCAATCTCATTTTTTTCTCATTTTCATCCGCCTCAAATCTCAAATTTTCCAATCTTAATTTCTCAGCTTCTAATCTTTGAGATTCCAACCTTTGAGACTCTTTGTATTCTGTCATAGCAAATGATCTAATCTCTTCCTGAGGTATATTAACACTTTGCTGACCAGCGATCCGGAGCATTAATGTCTCCCATTACCAAGGGTGTTTGCAGATTTCTTTAAAAATAACTGTTTTTTTTTTTAAATTCATAAAAAATTGAAAAACAGACATAGGGTTTTGAAATTTTCAGAGCGCTACTATGAATGGTTGCTACATCTAAAAAAATATATTTCATGCAAATTGGTCACATGATCATGGCGGCCATCTTGAATTTGTGTGTCTATTTATAGAAATTTCAGGAGATGTTTTAAAACCATGATATTTTTCCAGTGTTTAGTGAATTTGTTCGATGTCAGTGCAATAAAATGTTAGGGACATTGATGGCAATGAAGAAAATAATCTTAATTGACGTACTGATTTAACGATTAACCAGCAATTCAGTGCATTAATGTCTCCCATTACCAAGTTTGTTTGCCGATTTCTTTAAAAATAACTGGTTTTGTTTTAAATTCATAAAAAATTAAAAAACAGACATAGGGTTTTGAAATTTTCAGAGCGCCATTATGAATGGTTGCTACATGTGAATAAATATATTTTATGCAAATTGGTCACCTGATCATGGCGGCCATCTTGAATTTGTGTGGTTATTTATAGAAATTTCAGGAGATGTTTTAAAACCATGATATTTTTCCAGTGTTTAGTGAATTTATTCGATGTCAGTGCAATAAAATGTTAGGGACATTGATGGCAATGAAGAAAATAATCTTAATTGATGTACTGATTTAACGAATACTATGTATTTCAGCATAAAAGGCTAACAAAAATTATGAATAAAATGCAAAGAAAATTTAATTTTTGTATTTGTCTTTTTTGAGTGTATTCTGTGTCTGCGGCATCTGACAATGAGTGTTTATGAATGTTTTGAGTGGTTACTTACCTCTAGTTGGAGTCTGAGCTGCTTCCTTCATTAACTGGGGTTGAAGTTGTAGCTGTAGGTCTCTGCAAGAGTCTTTGTCTGGATCGTTGATAATCCTCGACTGTGCGGTACAACTTGAAAAATGGTATCGTGCATAGAGGTACATTGCAATCTGGGCAGTACATGACAGTCTGGCTTCTTTTCCCTGCAGCCTTACACACTTTACAGTCTGGTTTGTACCTTGCCCTTTCATATTTATCAATGAAGTGGCACTCAGTAAGTCGTGTTGTTGTGACTTGTGGTTTTGAAGGTGTCACATTGCGTCGAAGAATAGCAGGTTCAATAAGAGCGAGACTGACATCCTGCCTGAACTTCTTTGCTGTGATCTTTTTTGTAGAGTTGGCAGTGTTGTAGGTTATGTGCCCATTAACCAGGGCAATTTCAACTAGGATCTGTGTGGGTAGAGGGATAGCTTGCACCCAGTTGGCCGAAGTGGTCGACACCTCCCATACTTTTGTTGTATTTTTCTGCTAGCACTGGCTTCTGAATTGTTCTGCCCTCAGGTATTCCTCGTTTTCTAACTGTCTTGTCCATAACATCATTGGAGTGAACAGTAGATAAAATGTTATGCCAGGTAACTGCCAACATGCCTTTATCTTCTGTGGCACAAAACACAGGATGATCTGCCTTTTTCAATTTGAGTTGCTTTTTCTTCAGTGCTTCAGGAAAATGCTTCCTATTCTCAGCTACTGTTCCACATGCACCAATCTGAATTTCTTTCAGCTCTTGAAATATAGCTGGGGCTGAATAAAAGCTGTCGCTGTAGAGAATATGTCCTTTGTTGCCATATCCATCAAGAAGATCTTTCACAACCCTGGAAGTTGCCCCAACACAACCTTCATCATTTGCCTTACCAGTATAAATGTTCAATTTCAGGCAGTATTGTGTTTTAGCATCAGTGAGTATAAATACTTTGAATCCCCACTTTGTGGGTTTTGCTGGCAGGTATTGCTTGAAATATATTCTTCCCTTGAACCTCACCATCGATTCATCTATTGACAACTCCCGCCCAGGTGTGTAGTGTTGCTTATATGTAGGCAAAATAATATCCAATATGGGTCTGAGCTTGAAGAGGGGGTCATACCCAGGCTGCCCCCTCTCAATTCTGTTATCATTATTATTAAAATGTTGTTCTTCATATGGAGGAAGCATGTCAAGCTCAACAAGTTTGTTTTGAGCAAGCTTTCTCCATCTCCACAGATTATTTTGATGTGCAGTCTTGCTGTGGTCTCTTGTGCCACGCCCATCTCCTGCTTCAGATGTACTTACATCACAATCTAATCCAAATTCGTTGTCGCTGCTATAAGTTGCGTTACGATTGAGTGATAGGCCTACATCTCTACTTAGCCATGAGATATCACTTTCGGCCCCAGATTCGCTGCCAGAGTCAGAATCATCTCTGTTATAAGTCTGGTTTTCATCATCACACATGATGAAAACAAAGAATGGGCTCTTGTACTAAAAATAATGAAATTTTATTCAAAATTCGGCTATAAACAGCGATTCACGATATCATTCATGGGCGCAGCCATTTTGGAATGTTAAAAATACCCGGATGAGGCTTGTTTCGTAAAACTATCGATACGGCTGTCTGTTGCGTTGGTGGAGTTACTAATTCGCCTATCGTCGAATTTGGTCAGCAAGGGTTTCAACCGGAAATTCGCCTATCGTCGAATTTGGTCAGCAAAGTGTTAAGCGCCTTAGCTTGCTTAATAAAATAGTCTAAGGTAGACATTATTCAAGATTTATAATGAAATATTTCTACATAAAATGTAACTATAACGAGTGGTCTTCGTTCCTGTCCTAGAACGGTAGATTCAAGTCCTATAATAGGCAATTATATTAATAATTAATAAAGTAATTTATACAATGAAATGTTATGAAAGCATTAACGTGACAGACAATAGCACAATACTGACAAGACACGATAATCAAGACAAATGAAAACAGTCGTAGAAATCAACTAAAATAAAAATGTGGAACTAAAATAGGATGTCGTAAAAAATTACGATGACATCTACGATCAGATAATACACAAGACAGTTGACAACACAGTGTATAGACATCAATGGTGTAAGAAACTGAACGACAGTCAGGTTAGAGAGACACATAATACTAACAAAATACATTATAAAACTAAGGTATGAGTAAAAATAACTACGAAAACAACGATTAAAACTTGACACTACAGCTAAAACAGTCAGGTGTCACAGACTACCAGACACAGTGGACCAAAGATCCTTCTATGCTCACGCATAGGAACATTCCACTGAGGGAAGTCTGCAAAATAATATCCTACAGAACACTCAAGACGGACCTGTGGTGAAACTGGTATTTTTCCGTCCTAAGTCGCCATTCCCAACCTCCCACAAAAAACATTGAACATAGAACATGCAACATGAATAAAGAAGCAGTGGACATATTACGAGATAAGATGCAGCTAAACGTAAAACGGTGTAATAACAACACGACGTTTTTACTTATCTCAACCGGCTAAAAAAAATATCCCTCGCATCCGGGACTGCATGTATGAGACATCTATTTGATGAAATATAAAGCCAGAGTCCAATGTCGAAACTTGACAGTTAAAGTCCCTGGGTTGTCCTTGACATGGGATGCCCGTTAGAATTGCTGCAAGGTCCAGGATGTTGTCGCCTTGAAAGATACCATATTTCTGTTCAACCGAGTTTGAATGTAGACTGGAGTTCGATTCCGCTACTGAAAACTGGATATTTTTAGAGCACACTTGGCCGCCATACTGTTGGCTCTGTTATTTTATTGTTGTTGATAGTGTTTTGTGTCAATCGTGCTGATTTTCGCGAATATAATAAATCTGGATGCAGTAAGATGCAAACTCAACGTAGGCACATCAACAAGTGCCAATACGGTGATAGCCAAACTCGTTAGTTGAAAGTTCATACATGGTTTATTAACATCACATCATACAGGACGATACATTCAACGTGGACGGTTAATAGGTGATTCCAACATGATGATAGTGGACGCATGTCCTCAATAAAGATTCAAATAAATAGTCTCAGAAGAATCCTCAAGCAAATTCTGACCAGGTCTCTGAGTGAATACATCAATAGTCATAAAGGTCATGAAGTAGATTAAGTACAATGTTATATTGATCACGGTTGACCTTTCCTCAAGGACAAGAGATTCTCATTATACTTGGTAGTATCTAAGATCCCGATCTTTAGTATATTCATATATAAAGAAGTCCTCATCAACTAATCATAGTAGAACGTAGGTGCAGGTTCCTACTAAATACCTTCTAGGCATGTAAAGTTACTTAGGCATTGATACTTGAATTACCTCTTGTATTAGCCGTGACTGACCCCAACGGCTTCCTAATAATATATATATATCGTAGATCCACGGTAGTTACCGACGATCCCTTTGATAGGCATTTACTGGCATATAAAAATACATCTTCAGCTGTGAATCCATTTCGGTACAGGCTAGTTACCTGACATCGACTAGATACTCACGACTTTGCAGAACAATCATTATTATTATAATAAATACATACGTGGTTCTTCCAACGAATGAACACTCACGTGGACGACTACCGGCTACGACTGCTAATCCGCAGGACCGGGTCTAAAACATCAAGACTTTACTCAAAACACGGGTTTCGAACTCCCAAAGCTTCCTTTGTAGGACTTGGGATTCTTGCTTCTTAAACCCACACATGACGTCAACTGACTGTCTAGATACACGTGCGGACTGGATAACCCCCTATACGCCTTAGTGCACAACCGTGCGCTAATGAAATCAAACTCACCAATAAGACTTACTCTCATGTAAGTCGGTGCGCAAAGTTTATTACAGAGGTAGGACAACATATTAATAATATGAGACTACCTTCATCTGTAAAGGAGTGTAGAGGTCTACGAAAAGGGCTCTACAAAAGAGTTTCCTATCATATTAGAGATCCTGATGAAACATGTGACACTGGTTGAAGCAATGTAAAACTGCTTCTTTCCATGAAAATTAAAACTAAAAGTGGACAAAAAAAAAGTAAAGTATGACAATAACTAAAAGGGCTTACTTTCATTTCCTCTAACTGGGGAAACAGTGATAGTAAAAATAAGATGCTCTTATTCTTCTTCTTGTGATTATTAATTATATCTTACTCTATCAATCGGAAATACTCAACCTTAGCAAGATCAAGTTTCCTGACTTTACTGCTGACATTCTCAGCAAGAGTTGAGGTAAATGAGATCATGCCATACAGCTGCTTTGAATCTGTTTCAAGTATCTGTAAATTAGGCCTGAAATATAATTGTACATAATTCGTGAGTCTAGTGCTCATGAATGGAAGAAAACCAATGAAAGATCAAAATGTGACATGAGATGGTTGTAAGACACAGATGATAACCTACAGAGACTAGATAAGGAATAAAGAAGTCTAATGCCGCTTGAGGAATACTAGCCCTTCATTCTCTGGTACAAAACCGCATCAGCGCCGTATATGCAAGACCTGTCTGTTTGTACTCCAAACTCACACTGTTTCTTTTCCAAAGAGTGATTTTGTCATTAATGAGTCATTTACATGTGAATCCAGAAATACGATGTATGCCATCATCTGTAAAAGGCGTGGTATTAACTATATTGGTGAAAGCTGCAGACATGTTTTGTGAGCACTTAAATGACATTTATTATGACAAACCTACACCTATGGCTCTTTATTTTAATGTGCTTGAATACTAAGGTAATTCTGATATCCAAATAACGGCCATTCACTCATTGCTATGGGGATGACCAGACTTGTTTTTCCTTGGAGAATCATCTCATATTTCAAACGGGTTGTCTTTCTCCTTAAGTCTTGAACGTCCAACATTATTTTGCTTAAATTGTTATATGGTGATTTCCCACCTTCCTCCCTCCCCCTTTTCACAATCTGTCTTTTTTGTTGCATATATTTAAAAAAAATTCTATTTACATATTTGTGTGCTGCTTTGTCACTTCCCTTGCAACAATTTACCTAGGTAGTCAGCGTATATCTCTACAGGATATTATGTGACTCTGTTACACCATTCTCTATTTTCATTATTTGTTGAATTTCTTGAGTTACCTTTTGTTGCTTGTTCTGTTTTTGGATTTTTTATCTTTCTGCATCATACTGTTGTTTCATTAATTTTTTCCCACTTATTTACAGTGTCTATTGCCTTTGTCTATTAACCTGTCTATATTTATCTGTGTCGCCTGTTTGTGACTGTGGCTGACGAAGGGTGAATCCCGAAACGTCCCTTGTTTTCTGTATTCATTAATTTGTAAAACTGATTCCATACCATTTTACTTTTTAATTGATACTTACCTTACCAGTTTTACAGCAGGCCCCTCAGTTATTTACTTACAATATACTGTACATGCAATCGTTGTTCCTAATATTTCTG
Organism: Oreohelix idahoensis; assembly: GCA_024509875.1. Taxonomy (NCBI): domain Eukaryota; kingdom Metazoa; phylum Mollusca; class Gastropoda; order Stylommatophora; family Oreohelicidae; genus Oreohelix; species Oreohelix idahoensis. The sequence goes on along the minus strand of JAMPIV010008477.1, from coordinate 377,919 downwards.
ATTCTAAAATGTTAAATTTCATAATTATTAACATTCAAAGAGAAATAATGAGGAAAAACTGGTGCATTATGGGCTGTTGTGAACATAAACAATTTGATTAAATAAAATATGCACATGTTAATAATCATCATCACCATTCGGCTCCCCAAGGAGCGTAAGCCTTCAACAAACATATGCTACGTCCTTGTGTCTCTATCTGCTCTAGGTCTTTCATGTCTTATCATTTTCACTTGAGTACAACATGTGTTTTTTGGTCTAACTAAACTTCTATTAATGAGGGGATTACAGAATAGGGACTGCCTGGTAATAGTATCCACAGGTTTCCTCAAAATGTGTTCTATCCATCTCCAACATCTTCTTCTCATGTGTCAATACTGGGCTTATTATACAGAACAATATAACTAACTCACAGCATTTTATACAAGCCTGACATCTTGCTCTCCAAGACACCCTGGTGGTCAAGAAGTGTTTTCAGTTCTTCATCAATCGCAATCTGTGAATGTCAAAATATCAAAAAATGTAAATGTAAACTCATTGGTGGAATATATTCTTTTTTATCCTTTAGCACGCTGCATTCTTTGGCGAAAATTTTCGCCTCCAGCTGCATTCTTTTTCACAGCGTCCCGTTTCTATAGTGGGTGACCCTTAATGTCTATAGTTTTTGTGTTTCTTGGTCAATTGCTATCATGTTTGGAATTTATATAAATAAATGAATGGTGAATCTGATGATATAAAATTTGTTTGTGTACATATTAGATGTGATAGGAAGAGAGGAAAGGAAAGATGAAAAAAAACGAAAAAAAAAATTTTAAATAATAAAAAAAAATATTTTTTTATTATTTAAAAAATTTAAAAAAAAATTTAAAAAAATAACCAGCAAACGAAGGGTCCATATCCCTTGCATCTCAATGAAAGTCATTTGACCAATAGACCAATACAAATCAAATGACGATCTTTTCGTTACACCCATCATCAGTAGCAAAGCAACAAACGCTCTCGTCAGCTGTGACATTCGGCCGAAATTCTAAATCTTTCCGATATTCCTAGTCCTAACCCCTAACATTATACATACTTGAAAGGCCATTTTACTTCCGTTTCCATCTCAGCCATCAAACATATTCTGAGAACCGATATCAGCGCTTATAAAGACAAAAATCTCATCCCCACCGCATGGCGTCAGAATCCAATAAAATTAGAGCAAAAATGGCTGTGTGTTGATGCAGATTCATTTCGATTTAAAAAATTTACAAAAAATAAATGCGGATACACCCATCGCTTTTTTAAGATCGGAAACGGAAGCTAACTCTCTTGCAAATAACATTACAACTTAACATACGGGGCTGAAATCACGTGTACACAAGTCCTCATGCTAGAAACGGTGATATCTGTAAGGCGACACATGGCAGCTCCAGCGTGCAGAGCATAGGTTATCTTCGGCGACATGTGTCGCCCGCAGCGTGCTAAAGGTTAAAAATCAAACAAAATATAGTGCACATTTGTTAAAAATGAAAAATATTTATGAGCACTGAATGCATTCTTAACCTCTTTATGGAAAAAGTGATTTCTTGGAAAGTAGGTAATTCATTTATTTTCTTGTTATGTTTTTACTGTTGTTTGTGTATACAGGGTGTCCCAGGAGGAAAGGTCAATACTTTCGGTGGCCATTCTAAGAAAAAAGTACAATGACCTCCCAAAGTAGTGACCTTTCCCTCCTGGGACACCCTGTATATATACAATTCTTTTCCTTCAAATGCCAATCTGGCTGGCATAGGTGATCATGTTACTCCCCAAGTTCCTGTGCTTGTTTATCAATTCCACTGATGACTTCCACTGCCATGGTGTTAAACTGACTAGTATTTTATCTTGCTGTCCTTTATCACTTTTCTTATCAATTCTGCCTTTTGTCAAAATATACTCCAACTTTCCTGTTCTCTTAACATGCTTAAAAAATGAGGACTGCTTCCTGCTGATGTGATGCATGTACTAATCTCTCATTTCATCCTGGCCTCCTTCAGGACATTCTCATCAGTCTTCTTAGATGTCCATGGTATTCTTAACATTCTTTTATAAAAACACATCTTTATGGCATCCACATATTTTCTGCATCTTTACTCACTGTACTACATACAACTAGCTTTTGCTGCAGTAAAACCTTTCTGTACTGCTAATGGTCCTCCACTTTAATAAATAGTGAAAAAGAAAGGATAAAAATTATAACAAAGTCTTTACAAACACAAGTCATTCTCAAACTGATATTATTTGATGTGCTAATCGACTGGTTACCTTATGTGCTACTGAGGTCCCTGTGTTTTTTATTATAACAAGATAAAGCAAACCAATACTCAATTTACAGCCAGACATGCCTAGAATGATTGAAAAACAAATGATGGGGATACACGCGTGATTTCGTCCAAATGGCTATTAATAAGTCAACAGAATGAGTCACCCACGTTATATGTAGTTAAAATTGTTGTTGTTGTTTTTTTTTTAAAGTACAGGCTCAATGTTTGCAGCACACTATTTTTCAAAAAGCTCAAAACAGGGTTAGAGATTAGGTTAGCATCTTGAAATATTTTTCTGTATCTGCACCATAAGCACAAAGCCCAATGAATTACAAAATACGGTGACACATGAAGTTGTGTCCTAATCAGCAGGGCAAGTTGGGGCAAAGTAAGTTTTGTGCATGCATGCGCTTTTCGCAATCAATTATTCTCCAGGTTTGTGCGATGATGGTACATATTGCTTTTGACTCTCTGAATGCTTTCTTTTCTTCAAGGAATTATTGTGGCCAACGGCTTTTAGTGGTGTGGGTGTCAGCTTTGATTTTTTTCTTAGGTTGGAGTGTAATGGACAAAAGTGTATGCTTGATTTTTGTATCAGCAAGGGTTTGATTACAGATTGCTATGAATGTCAAAAGTGTAAGTGAAGTAAGCATCTGTTTTAAAGGAAGAACCTCAGTGACGGATTATGTAGATATGCAGAAGTCATGGACAGAAAAGGACTGTGGTTTGATGAAAGTAGGTTGTCAATATGTCACATTATGATGATAACTTATTTCTGGGTAAAACAGCTACCACCAATTTTTATAGTAGAAGAACTGAAAATTTGAGTGCATGAACTCCATAGCACCTGTGAGGATCCTGTTGTGAAATTCAGTGATACAATGCTAAAATTCCTCCATTTATAAAGATAACAGTTAAAATGAAATGAAGGGATAAAATTTTGGATAAGATACGCTGCTTCATCTTCGCCCATGCCAGCGTTTTCTAGTGTCATTGAATACTAACTAGTTATAACATGCAGACTAACGGCCTATCCTTTTAGACGGGGTAGAAACGGAGATAAAAGAAAAAAAATGAGGCAGTCTGAACACGTATTTGAATCTAAAAGACGCAATTTGTAGTTTTAAAGAAAAAAATTACGCCACTAGTTGACACAATGTAATAAATTGGACGAAAAAAACGACCTTAGCTCTTGTCATCTTTCTCTTCTTCGATCCTTAACCACCGACCGTCAAAGCAGTCAGTGGCCATCACGCCTAGTGGCGTCTTGTAGGGCAACAACAAATTGATTCCACTTTGCACGGTCGGTGGCCATCCTTCGTACAGTGCCCCAACTCTGGTTCATTCTTTGCATCTCAGCCTCCACAGTCCTCCGCCAAGTTGTTTTTGGTTGGCCTCTCTTTCGCTTTCCTTCAGGGGTCCAAAACATAGCTGTTCTTGTGATGGCATCGGGGTCTCTTCTGAGGACATGACCAACCCAGCTCCAGCGTCTGCCAGCTATGATGGTGTGCATGTCCTCTTGCTTGCTACGAGTAAGCAGATCTTGGTTGGTGATGGTATTCGGCCAAAAGATGCGGTGAATTTTTCTTAGGCATGTTGTGTGAAAAGAGGACAATTTTGACATTTCCTTCTCTGTGACTCTCCAGCATTCCGCACCATAGAGAAGCACAGAAAGCACGCAACTCTGGTATAATCTTAATTTTGTGCTTGTGCTGTATTGGGAGGACTTCCAGATGTTATTTAGGCTAAAGAAGGCTGTTCTTGCCTTATTCATTCTGATGTTGATGTCTTAGCCTGCCCCACCGTCTGGTGTTACTATGCTTCCTAGGTATGTGAAGGTATCTGTCTGTACCAGTTGCTGATTCCTTACTGATATGGGCTCAGGGTTGCTCACATTGAGCGTCATGACCTCAGACTTCTTTAAATTGATGTTCAAGCCCACCTGCTGGCTAATTTTATTAAGTCTATCCGTTTTTTCCTGGATGTGTTGATGTGAATGTGCCAGCAGTGCAATGTCATCTGCATATTCCAGATCTTCCAATGTAGAGAATGTAGTCCATCTTATTCCTCTTGGACTGCCCTCTGTTGTCTGGCGCATCACCCAGTCTATGACTGTTAAAAATAGAGTGGTTGATAAGGGGCATCCCTGTCGTACTCCTGTCTTCACCTCGAAGGTTAGGTTGCTCTGCCCAACACTACACGTAAAGTTGGCATAGAGGCTTTTTATGATTGACACTATGCCGCTTGGGATTCCATAAGCCCTCAGTATTTTCCATAAACTGTCCCTATGTATGCTGTCAAAAGCCTTTTCAAAATCAACAAAATTTATGTAAAGCTGTCTTTGCCATTCTGAGCACTGCTCTATAATGTTCCTGAGAGTGAATATATGGTCTACACATCTTCTGTTCTTTCTAAATCCTGCTTGTTCTTTCCTCAGTTTGTAGTCTACTGCCTTTGAAATTCTCTGTATAATTATCCTGCCTAGTATTTTGCTGGGAACTGAGAGAAGAGTGATTCCTCTCCAATTATTGCAGTCTGCAAGATCTCCCTTCTTGGGCAATTTGACAATTATTCCTTTCTTCCACTCTGATGGTGTTGTCCCCGTTTTCCAGACTTGTGCAAATAGTGGTTCTAATAGTTCTGCTGCTAGCTCAGGGTCTGTCTTAAATAGCTCTGCATTTAAGTTATCATGGCCCGGAGCTTTACCGTTCTTTAACCCTTTGATTGCTGTCATGATTTCTTCTTTTCGTGGAATGTCTGTATTTACATCTAGATCGTTTTCAGCCTCAGGAACATTCAATTGTGTCTCTGGTATTTCCTTGTTCAGCGTTTCTCTGAAGTGCTCTGCCCATCTTGTTTCCTGTCCCTCTGCTGTCTTGATGAGATTTCCTTGCTTATCTCTTACTAATGTAATATTGTTTGCACCTTGTTTTCCGCTGATGAATTTAGTTATTTTGTATACTGTGCTTTGTTCATTTCTCAGTGCTGCCTCTTCTGCCTGTTTTGCAAGATCGTCTAGGAAATTCCTTTTGTTGGCTCGGGTTTGGCATTTAACTTCCCTGTCCAGCTGGCTGTACTGTTCGCTATATAGTTGCTTTAACCTGGGGGACTTCGCTTCTGTTTTCTTTCTTTTCATTTCCTTTCTCATCTTTATGGTGTTTAGTGTTTCTGGTGTTATCCAGTCTTGCTTCTTCCTTTCCTGGAATCCTAAGCATGATTTGCTACTTTTCTTATATATTGTTGAAATGGTGTTGAAATTCTGGTCTATATCATCAGTCAATATCTTTTCCTGGCTTTTGGCAAATTGATATCGTTTCTTAATGTCGGCCGCAAAAGCTTTTCTGGTAAGGGGGTCCTTCAATTTGCTGATGTCAAACCTTTTCTGTGTAGTTACAGTTGGTCCAGCCCTTCTTAGTTTCACTTTCAGTTTTGCTACTACTAAATGGTGATCACTTCCCACATCTGCACCTCTTCTTACTTTCACATCTTGTAATGCATGTCTCCATCTGCCGTTAACCATGATGTGGTCTATCTGGTTTCTGTCCCGACCATTTGGTGATTCCCATGTTAACTTGTGAATTTCCTTATGTGGGAAAAGTGTTCCTCCAATGACCAGGTTGTTAATGCTACAGAAACTTATTAGCTTATCCCCATTTTCGTTTGCTGTTCCGCTGCCGCATTTCCCCATTGTTCTTCATTATATGTATTGTGTGTACCAACTTTCGCATTGAGGTCTCCCATTACTATAACAAGATCATATCTAGGGGTGTCTTCCATTTCTTTCTGCAGTTGTTGATAGAATTCATCCTTGACCTCCTCATCGCTATCATTCGTTGGTGCGTAGCATTGTATTATTGTAGTGTTGGTGAATCTCCCTCTCAATCGTATCAGTCTGTTGTTGATGGGTTTCCATTCCAGTAATGTCCTTTCTATCCCTTTCTGTAGAATAATGGCTACGCCTTCACTGTGCTGTCCATCCTCTCTTCCAGAGTAAAGTACTGTTTCTCCTGTTGCTGTTTTAACTTTTCCTGCCCCTGTCCATCTGCTCTCACTTATCCCCAGGATGTGTAACCTATAGTTTCTCATTTCTGCCGTGACCTGTCTTAGTTTACCTGTCTCGTACATTGTCCTGACATTCCAAAATCCTATTCTTGTATCCTGTTTTGCGGTCAGGACATCCGTTTTCATGTCAGTGGCTTCCTTTCGGCTTTCACCACTGACAGTCATACGAGCCACAGACTCCGAATGTCCATCCCGCAGCAAAGTTTGTTCATTTGATGTTGTTTCCGTAACTTCATTATTTTTTTTACATAGACAGGGGTGTCAGCCCTATGCTAAAACCCCCAACCTGGAGGACCAGGGTACCAGCTTTTGTCTGACCCCTACCCACACAGACCAGTCTAGCTTGGTTGAACCTACCAGGAGTAAAACTCCCACTGGCATAGCTCTGGGGATTGTCAGGGTACGCAAGCTGCCATACCGCTACAAGGTATAGGTACAACTAGACCAAAACTAGACTAAAATTGGACATTTTAAGTTTAAATATTTAAACTATAGAGGGGAAGTATTTTGATTGGACGAACGAGTAATATTGGTGACAAAATTTAGCCGGCAAGTGCCATTTTGTAGAAGACTGTCCACAGCAACAGATCGTTGATGCTTAGAACTGTGACGCCCAATCAAGATAGATAGATTTCAAAGTGGGACGCCATAGTATAGCCAGCAGCTCAGCTGAGTTTGTGCTAGACAACATATCTGTGTGTTTTCATTTGAATTGTGGTAAGGGAAAGAGTATTAACCTTTTTTATTTAATATTTCTGAGTGATTGATACTGCCATGTCATGAAAAATGATTACGACAAGTAAGTGCTTATTCTAGGTCCCCAGCGACAGTCCAGGGCCTAGAGGCAAACAAATAATATGGGAAAACATATCCAAGACTATAGAAGACAGATCTATATTTGAGATCAGTGGGAACATATCACCCACCTTATTGGATGGAAAAAGAGACTAATGAACATATTTCAGATGCAATGCAGTCATGGGAAACTGGTGCTACGTGATGACAGCCTGGATGAGAGGTGCTGGGTCGGTCAGAGAGATCTGATCTTGTCTTGTCAATTTATGTTTTATGATTAGTAAACAGGGTTAAGTAGGCAGTATGCTATGACATAGCCTAATTTTGTGGTTTCAGAGTTTCTTTGTCTGGCACTGTGCTAGTGCCAGATGCTCTGAAGAGATCAAACAGTGGAGGACTAGAAGTCTATTAGTTTACCTCAGCAACTGTGAGGAGAAGCCTAACATTTTACCTCAGCAACTGTGAGGAGTGGGCCAAGTGAACATCTTGACTACATCGACACAGGCCAGATAAGTACTGAAGACCTGGCCTGCTGCTGATTCATCAACCAAAAATAAATAAATTTATAAAACCCTGTGAATAAAACGTTACCACCATTACCCCTGTTAACAAAACTATGAACAGTATGCAAGAACTAGACATGATGATACCACCACGGCCCGTCATCCAGTACTAGTTTTCCAAAAGACTCTGTAGTTAGTATCCATATTAACAAATTACATATATATATATTTATGTACAAATTTTTCATGTGATCATTAAATTATATGCTATTTGATTGATATAAATTCATCTTGATTCACACGTCCTGACCATAAGAAAACTTGGCTCAGGACTAAATAAAGTTAAAAAAAATTGTAAATTCTAAATTTTAACCCAGTGTTAAGTTACTTGATCATAGAGTTTAGTATTAGACCTAGTGTTTATATGTGGGTGTCTGTGTACGTAATTACCTGCACACCACATTTCAGTACCCTAGACATTGAACGTAGCTAACATACATAATAGTAGAATAAGTCTGTTTGAGGTCATAGGTGGTAGCAGAAAGGTATCCTGTAAAACTCACATAAACTTTTAGCTTCAGGAACCTTCACAGCTGACCTCATACAGTACACTAGGTAACATAGCAACCGCACTTAAGGGGCTCCACTACAATGAAAACTGGATTTTACGTATAAAATATAGATTTTTTACTTTTGAGCTTATTTTATTAAATAATCATCGAGGAATCGATTGAGCAAGGTTTTATAACATAAAAAATGCATTTGATGTATCAAAAAGCATATTGTCGGCACTACCCCATGCTATGATTTTCAAATTTGTGCCGAAAATGCACGATTTCTCTCTAAAACTATCTAACATAGGAGTCTCAAATTTGGCATGCATGTAGTACACATCTATATCTTTAAAGTAACACATCTGCATTTTTGATATTTTGGTAATTTTTTTTTATAAATTAAAAAAAAATATTTTTAAAAAAAATTTTTCACACAAATATAGTTTTTTTTTTTTAAATCATTAAAAATAGAATTTTAAACTTATCAAAATAATCATGAGTAGTACATATCTATGAGTTCTTATCAAAATATATTTTAATTTTCTTTAAAATTAAAATTGTTTTAATTGTCAGTCACAACATGTGGGTTCCAATTTGATAAAGTTTGCTCAATGGGAAACAAGATTTTTGCTCTTGAAAATTGGTGAAAAACCCAATATAGCGGTTGTTTTTTTGGTTACCATGGTAGAAGGACAGAAGAAAAATTAGGCAAGACAAAGGCGAGAGGAGGAGCTGCAGGAAGCTGAAGGAGGTGCAGCATATAGTGCTGGACAATTTTAAACACATTCAGCCCCCCAGAATGAAGTATATTGGACAAGACAAGTCACTCGGTGACTAAAATGCATTTTTCTCAAAACTAACATTTTATTAACAAAAAATGTTATTTTTTACAAACTATCTAATAGATCAGTCTGAAATTTGGCATGCATGTAGGACACATATATACCTTTAAACTGACAAGGGCTTTTTTTGATATTCTGGTAATTTGCTTTGATATTTTTATTTTTTTTTTCATTGTTTTTTCATACAAATATAGGGTATTTTAAAAAATAATCATTAAAAATAGAATTTTAAACTTATCAAAAAAAGCCTAAGGCAAATTGTTTTAATTGTCAGTCACAACATGTGTGTGCAATCTGATAAAGTTTGGTCAATGGGAAACATAAGTTTTTAGCTCTCGAAAATTGGTGAAAATCCAAAATGGCGGATGTTTTTTTTTTTTGGTTACCGTGTAGAAGGAAAGAAGAAAAATTAGGCAAGATAAAGGCGAGAGGAGGAGCTGCAGGAAGCTGAAGGAGGTGCAGCATATAGTGCTGGACAATTTTAAACACATTCAGCCCCCCAGAATGGAGTATTTTGGACAAGACAAGTCACTCGGTGACTAAAATGCATTTTTCTCAAAACTAACATTTTATTAACAAAAAATGTTATTTTTTACAAACTATCTAATAGAACAATCTGAAATTTGGCATGCATGTAGGACACATATATACCTTTAAATTGACAAAGGCTTTTTTTGATATTTTGGTAATTTGCTTTGATATATTTTTTTTTCATACAAATAAAGTGTATTTTTAAAAAAAATCATTAAAAATAGAATTTTAAACTTATCAAAAAAAGCCTATGACAAATTGTTTTAATTGTCAGTCGCAACATGTGTGTGCAATTTGATAAAGGTTGGTCAATGGGAAACATGAGCTTTTAGCTCTCGAAAATTTGTGAAAATCCAAAATGGCGGATTTTTTTTTTGGTTACCATGGTAACCACATGTTTTTTAACAAAATAAACTGTAGAATTTGGTTCATGGACATACACTGTGTCTATTGAGCACATAAAAAGTTTGAAAATGTTATTAGAACAAAAGTTAGTTTTCACTGTAGTCCAGCCCCTTAATACCATCAAAACCACCACATATATTGGGGTCCTGTCCGGGATTTGAAACCTCTCCTATCACACAGATTCTAAGGGTCTCCTGGTCCGGGAATTAAACTAGTTGGGTATAAGCTGTATAAATTCAACAGTGTCCCTAAATTAAAAGTAATATTTAAGGTGGAAAGTAAAAGTTGATGAATCTTCACAGCCAGTGGTAATTAATTAATTAGTGTTACTTTGGTAATTAGATTTGGTAATTTGTCTTAGATATTATTAAAGTGTGTGATACAGTATGGCAGATCTAGCCAAATTCAGATCGGCTGCTGTGCTGACTGCTAAGGAGATGAACATGGAGGGTCAGGCTTTGATCCAATATGTAACTTCAGAATGTGACAAGTATATTGAAAGGGAAGATAGGAGGTTAGCTGAAGAGAAGAGATTACAAATTGAGGCTGACAAAGAACTTAAGAGGCTGCAGATTGAGGCTGACAAAGAGGCTAAGGCATTGGAGGCAGATAGGGTGGCTGAAATAAAGCGGCTCCAATTGGAAGAGAAGAAATTAGAAGCAGAGGAAAAGAGACAGGCTGCTGAAAGGGAAGCAGAGGAAAGAAGATTAGCTACAGAAAGAGAGGAAAAGAGACAGGCTGCTGAAAGGGAAGCAGATGATAGGAGATTGCAAAGGGAGCACGAATTACGACTAAGGGAGTTGGAAATTCAAGGCCATGCTCCTGAAAATGGTGCCAGCCCCTTTCCCTCCGATGCCACTGTTAGTCAGGGAGCCTCAACCTCAGCTATGGGTTTTCATTTAGACCATTTTGTTGAGAAAGACGATGATATAGAAGGGTACCTGGGTAGATTTGAACTTTTGGCTACCACATATGGGTTAGAGAGAGAGAGAGGTGGAGTCTTAAGTTATCCCAGGGGCTTAGAGGTACTTCTTATGAAGTTTTTGCTAAAATGAATAGAGACGACCAAGACAATTATGACATGCTAAAGCAGGCTCTGTTATTGAGATATGAAAAGAATGGTGAATTTTATCGTAAGAAGTTTAGAAATGCCAAACTTTTGTCTGGGGAGACATACCACCAATTCTCTGCCAGACTGGAAACCTATATGGAGAAATGGACTGCTCTGGGGAAGACCCAAGATCTCAAAGAAATGATCATGATAGAGCAATTAAGAGAGTCCATGGCTCCAGACCTCAGAAAATTTCTCGTGGAACAAGGTGCAGAGAGGTTGGGGGAGGTTTTGAATGTCGCTGAGAGGTATCAAGCAGCCCAGGCAGAGGTAGTTGGCACTAAAAAGAAACATATAGAGAATTTTAAGACCACACAGCACTTTAATAAATTTGATACCAGAGAACAAGGTAACAAAGGTAGGACAAACTTTGATAGGCCACGTAATGATTATCGTGATAGAAACTCACAGTTCAATGACCAAAAATATAATGAAAGAAAACCGTTTAACCAAGGAAAGAGGTGGTGTAAATGGTGTAAGAAGGACAACCATAACACCGAATTTTGTAAAAGGAAACCTTCTAACATTGCTGCAATGAAATCGGGGAACCAGAGATTAAAGGTTAAACCTAATGGACAGCAGGAACCTTATCACCCCCCAGTTTGTGAGGATGTTATTTGTAATGGGATCACCATAAGGTGCCTATATGATACAGGTTTGGATTATGATTCAGTTGTGAAGGCTAGCCTAGTGGACCCAAGTCAGTATACCACCGAAACAGTGGAAATACAAGGGGCGTAGCGAGAAATCCATTTTAATTTAGAACTGCTTGAACTTGGGAGAACCAGTTTAGGCCATTTAGGAAGACATCACGTGACTTTTAACATTATTGATTGGAGCGTCTAAAACGAGGCTAAGGTCACATGATGCACGCTACGGATCACGTGTCCAAGCGGAAATGACCCGCTAAAAGGCGGCAAAGCCAGCATTTTGTCACTTGCCCAGGAACCCTCAAGAAAGCTAGGTCTAAGCCAGATCGGCGAATTCTCGCATTAAAAGCACTGAAGCCACGTGCCTAAATTGCGGGTTAGCGTCCATCTTTGAGTAGTCTATGGTGGAGCCTTGCACGACAGTCCAATCTCAGCGCAGAATACGGAGTCGAGCACAGAGAAGGCAAATCCGAACCATTCAAGACCTACCTGGGGCAATGTCAGGAGACCGGAGAACTAACCACACTTCACTATCAGCCAGGGGCTGAAAAGCTAAGTCCACGAAAAAGGGAACTCACCTAAATCAATGCCAAAAACTTTAGTCATCCATGATGAAAAACACTTGAATTGTGAGACACATAATACATACAGCAGACACTAATTCCATCGACAATACTATCATTCACCATCTATTCATTTTATTGCAATAAACCAATTGGGTGTATATACTGTACCCCACGCTTTGTTCCTTCCATTAGATGTTGAATATTGTCTATGTTTATCTTCCTTTATAAGGGAGGGGGGGCTCGTAAAATATAATATAAATTAAAGAATAATAATAATAGATAACTGAGAAGGGGACGACGGTAGCGAGAGACCAAATATCTCCTTACAATCTTTTCCAGACCTGTCGAGTTAGGAGAATTTACCCTCTTCGTCACCCTTCAGAAGTGGGAAAACCCAGCAGGGATTCCTTGAGCCAAATCTTCCACATCAGATCTATTATTTCCTCTAAATAATTCTCTTATCCTTTAAACGCTACGTGACACTGGTGTCTCGGTCCGGGATTTGAACTTATGTATTTTATCATACCTCTGGGATAGTATCATCCATTCAGTCATTACAGTATACCATTTTAACACATGTATTTTCACACAGTGAGCTCTAGAAAGACAGAAAACATTTTTTCTAGAAATTCAGGCATTGATTGGTGAATCCCTTTATATATGTTGTGTTTAATTAAGTTAGTTCTTGATTTTGTATTTCATTGAATTACAGACCTTAAGTCTCCATAACTGTAGTAATTTCACTCTACAGCAGTCTGATAAATAATTAGTATTTACTTGTTGTTAGAAATACTATTGGAAGGTAGCACTAGCTTACTCAGTGTGGACTTTAACTGCAAAAGATGGCTGAAATAGTTAAGCTTAAGGCAGCACTAGGGGAGGCCGGTCGAGATCTAGGTTATAGTGGGGTGGACCTTGCAAATTATGTCAGTGTCGAGACTGATAAGTATTACGCTCGAGAAACAGCGAAAGCTGAAAGAGAAGAGCGAATAAAGTTAGCAGAAATAGATGAGAGGATAAAAGCTGTAGACGCTAGAGAAAGAAGCGAGAGAGATGAACGCGAGCATGCATTGAAGATGAAGCAGTTAGAGATGCAGGGACAAGCTCAAAGAGTTCAACCGGTAGCCGGTGCGACAGCATCTACCTCCTCAGGCAACCTATCGCCACGGTCAGATGATATGCCCTCCTTGCACGCAGGGGGCACAGGACCTTTGCCATCCTCACTCATGTCAACTTTGGGACCCTTGACGTTTCCATTTGAAGCTTTCTCGGAACAAGCCGACTCGATCGATAGGTATCTGGACAAATTTGAGAAGTTTGCCACCACGTTTGGTTTGGAGAAGAGCAAATGGAACCTGAAACTGTCGCAAGGGCTTAGAGGAACTGCTTATGACGTGTATAGCAAGCTTCTTCCAGGTTTACAGGATGACTACGACTCTTTGAAAAAGGCACTATTGGTTCGTTATGAGCTACATGCTGACGCCTATAGGAAGAGGTTCCGTAACTCTAGGAGGGAAGTCGGAGAGAACTTTGCTCAGTTTGCTGCGAGACTGGATTCCTACGTGGAGAAGTGGGGTGCCCTAGGGAATTTTACTCATGATTGGGAAGGCCTGAAGGAAATGGTCATGATCGAACAACTGAAGGACACCACGACTTCCGACATGAGAAGATTCCTGACAGAGAATGGGGCCAGCACTTTAGAATCCATAGTCCAGTTAGCGGAACGATATCAGGCAGCACTATCAGAGAATCCACCACCCAGACGGAAACAACCAGATTACGTACCTAGACAGACAGCTCAGTCACACATGGACCCCCAAGTGAAACCACCGTATACTAACTTCAAAAAGCATGACAAGCCAGACTACAAGACTACTCAGAGATCTAATTTCCAGCAGCAGAGGCAAGGGGAAAAATGGTGTAAGCACTGTAGAACCATCACCCACAATACGCAGGAGTGCAACCGGAAAAACCCCCCACATCATGTTGCATGTTTGCAGGTGAGGGCTGTTGACAGGAAGGAACTGACAGTGAGTCAGAATAGCCTCCATCACCCACCTATACAGGAGACAGTGACCGTGAATGGCAACCAAGTCATCGGGATGTATGACACAGGTTTGTCTTATGACGTGGTCGTTTCTTCATCTCTGGTGCACCCCGAACAAAATAATCTGTGGAGATGGAGAAAGCTTGCTCAAAACAAACTTGTTGAGCTTGACATGCTTCCTCCATATGAAGAACAACAGAAACAGTGGATATCCAGGGGCCACTCAAGGGAGCATTACCCTTAAATTTGCCCATAGCGAAGATTCAAGTCAGTTGTCGCTATGTGGAAGGGGAGATCAATGCTGCAGTTTTAGAGGATCCTTTCTACCCCCTGATGTTAGGGCGTAGATATGTCTTTTTAGGAGAACCAGTAAAGCCTGTGGTTATGACTGCCGTCCAGACCAGGTCTGACTCCAAACGCATAGAGAGGGACTCTAAGTTAGAAATTCATCCGAATAAGATGAAAAGGGCTCAAGCAGCTGATAGCACGTTGGGGCCTTGCTTTGGCAAATTGAAAAACTCACATAACCCTCAAAGAAAGGGTGACTTTTATATGGAACATGGACTCTTGCACAGGAAAGCTGGCAGAGGGCTAAAAAGTCATGGACAGATTGTGGTGCCATCCATATATAGAAATAAAGTTATGGAATGGGGGCACGGTGCTACTTTGAGTGAACACCTGGGTAATGGTGCCACAAATCAAAGGATAGCCACCCGTTATTATTGGCCCGGCATCACAGAAGACATAGCTCGATATGTGAAGTCCTGTTCAGATTGTAACCAGGTAACCTCAACACATAGGGTAGACCAGTTACAGGACCTAGGGAAGCATTGCTGCAGACGTAGGCATCCAAGGAAAACTAGGAAGAAAACCAGAATACTTACCTGGGAAGAACAACGTAGGGGCAGATTTTTTTGAGCAGACATCCGGACGCAACCGAGGAGATATGAGAAACTGAAAAAGAAGAGGAAGACAGGACAAGAGGAGTTGGACGGAACGTCAAACTTGAGGAGGGGCTTGTGTGACGACTTGGCCAATCTTCTCTTCATTTTTTTATTATTTATGTGACATCGTTTTTTTCTCATCCTCAATGCATGATCGCAAAGTCCCGGGAATTGTCACTTGCGGAAAATCTCCTAGCGTTCGGTATTTTCTCCTCGCTATTTTTAGATACGACGTCATTGTTGACCAATGACCTCAGTAGCGAGAAATCCGTTTTAATTTAGAACTGCTTGAACTTGGGAGAACCAGTTTAGGCCATTTAGGAAGACATCACGTGACTTTTAACATTATTGATTGGAGCGTCTAAAATGAGGCTAAGGTCACATGATGCACGCTACGGATCACGTGTCCAAGCGGAAATGACCCGCTAAAAGGCGGCAAAGCCAGCATTTTGTCACTTGCCCAGGAACCCTCAAGAAAGCTAGGTCTAAGCCAGATCGGCGAATTCTCGCATTAAAAGCACTGAAGCCACGTGCCTAAATTGCGGGTTAGCGTCCATCTTTGAGTAGTCTATGGTGGAGCCTTGCACGACAGTCCAATCTCAGCGCAGAATACGGAGTCGAGCACAGAGAAGGCAAATCCGAACCATTCAAGACCTACCTGGGGCAACGTCAGGAGACCGGAGAACTAACCACACTTCACTATCAGCCAGGGGCTGAAAAGCTAAGTCCACGAAAAAGGGAACTCACCTAAATCAATGCCAAAAACTTTAGTCATCCATGATGAAAAACACTTGAATTGTGAGACACATAATACATACAGCAGACACTAATTCCATCGACAATACTATCATTCACCATCTATTCATTTTATTGCAATAAACCAATTGGGTGTATATACTGTACCCCACGCTTTGTTCCTTCCATTAGATGTTGAATATTGTCTATGTTTATCTTCCTTTATAAGGGAGGGGGGGGCTCGTAAAATATAATATAAATTAAAGAATAATAATAATAGATAACTGAGAAGGGGACGACGGTAGCGAGAGACCAAATATCTCCTTACAATCTTTTCCAGACCTGTCGAGTTAGGAGAATTTACCCTCTTCGTCACCCTTCGGAAGTGGGAAAACCCAGCAGGGATTCCTTGAGCCAAATCTTCCACATCAGATCTATTATTTCCTCTAAATAATTCTCTTATCCTTTAAACGCTACGTGACAGTCTTCTTGGGGAATCCCGAGAGACCTGTGATCATGGCGACAGTGCAGACCAGGTCACAGTCAAAGGAAGAAGAAGGTGAACCTATAAATGCTCATCCAGAAGAGATGAGGAAGGCGCAGGCTGAGGATAGGACACTCAAGCCATGTTTTAAAAAACTGCCTAAATGCCACACACCTCCAAGCAAGGGAGATTATATTATGAAGAACAAATTGCTATACAGGAAGGCCGGAACTGGAACAAATGGTCACAACCAGCTGGTTCTTCCCGCTTCATATAGGGATAAAGTGATGGAACTAGGGCATGTGATTCCCTTCAGTGGTCACATGGGGATCAGCGCCACAGGACAGCGTATAGCTTGTCATTACTTCTGGCCAGGGATAATGGAAGATATAAAAAGATATGTAAAATCCTGTCCAGAATGCCAAAGGGTAGCTCCAAAGCATTGGACTGCTCCTGTAACTCTAGGGGAAATGCCCATAGTGGGAACACCTTTTGAGAGGGTTGCAGTGGATATTGTGGGACCTCTCACTCGGACCAAGAGGAGGAACAGTTACATCCTTACTCTGGTGGACACTTGTTCTATGTGGGGAGAGGCGGTAGCCCTGTCATCAATTGATTCGAAACATGTGACAGAGGCATTGCTTACAATATTCACAAGATTAGGATTCCCGCATCAAATCTTGACTGATAATGGCTCACAGTTCAAGGGGAAACTAACAGAAGAAGTTTTTAAGCTATTTCAAGCCAGACACTTTCATTGTAGTCCGTACCATCCACAAGGGAACGGCCAGGTAGAGAGGTTCAATGGGACCCTCATTTCTATCCTGAGGAAGCTGGCACATGAGAAACCTGATATGTGGGATCAATTTTTGCCTGCTGCGTTGTTCGCGTACCGGGAAGTACCACATAGTTCAACCGGGATGGCACCCGCAACCCTGTTATTTGGGAGGCCAATAAAAGGTCCATTAGAAGCATTATTGAGGACCTGGACAGATGAGAAGGCAGAAGAGACTGTTACCTCATCATATCAATATGTGAACGAGCTGACCACTCGTCTGAAAGCTGGATGGAAACTGGCAAATGATAATTTGAGACAAGCCAGTAAGAAACATGCAGCTTATTTTAATAGGAAAGCAAAGGACAGAGAATTAGCTGTGGGAGAGAAAGTGCTTCTTCTACCACCCGGCAGCCATAATAAGTTGCAAATTGGATGGCAAGGTCCATATACGGTTCTAGAGAAGGTGTCTAGAACAAACTATAAAATTGACAAAAAGGGGAAGGAGAAAATATATCATGTGAACCTTTTAAAGAAGTATCTGGACAGACAAATCCAGGAAGGCACCCCTTTACTGACCTTGGCTATCGCAACTGAAATGAAAAAGGAACCACTCACCTCACATGAATACCCATTACATCCCTGTGAGACAGCCGCACAGGTAAAAGTCAGTAAACACCTGACTAAAAATCAGAGGGAGAGAGTTCAACAGGTTCTGGAGGAACATACGGATGTGTTAACAGACAAACCGGGGCATACTAATTTGCTACAGTATGACATGAAGCTGGTAGACTCAACACCAATCTATATGAGAGCCTATTCTGTTCCGTTCTCTAAAGAGAAGGCATTGAAAGAGGAGATAGATTATTTGTTGAAAGAAGGGATTATTTCTCATAGTGAATCTTCTTTTAGCTCCAGTGTAGTTTTGTTGAGGAAACCGTCTGGGGAACATAGACTGTGCATAGATTACAGGAAACTGAATGCTGTCACAGAAGGTCAGGTGGATCCATTACCGGACAGAAAACAGTTATTTGCCAGATTGAACAAGGCAAAATACTTTTCGAAGGTGGATCTTAGCAAAGGCTATTACCAGATTCCAGTGAAGCCTGAAGTTAGACCTTATTTAGCTTTTAGCACCTCGGAAGGACATTATGAATTCAACATGTTACCATTCAGATTGAAAAATGCTCCGAGTGTATTTTCTAGGATGATGCGCAAATTGTTGGATCCCTTGAATAATCCATGTATCACGAATTTCATGGATGATATTCTCATCGCCACAGAAACATTTGAAGAACACATTAACTCTCTGAATATGCTATTTGATAGGCTCAGAGAAGTGAACTTAACTGCTAGACCAACAAAATGTTGTATTGGATGCAAAGAGTTGGAATTCTAGGGACATACTGTATATATCAGGGTAACATGACCCCTGACCCCAAGAATTTGGAAAAACTGCAGAGAGCACCTAGACCGCAAACAAAAAAGGATATGCGATCATTTGTGTCGTTATGTGGGTTTTACCAAAAATATATCAAAAATTTTAACTCTATATGTGCTCCTCTGACTGATCTGACTTGCAAGGGAAATCCAGATAAAATTGTTTGGTCAGCGCAATGTGAATTGGCATTCCAAGAGTTAAAGGAAAAACTCACTAGCAAGCCTATTCTCAAATTGCCTGATTTGACTCAGGACTTTGTGGTGAGAACAGACGCAAGCAATGTAGGCCTGGGGGCTACTTTGTTGCAAAGGTCCTCTTCACCAAATGGGGAACTGAACCCAGTCGCGTATGCTAGCCGCAAGTTGAACAAAGTGGAACAAGGATATTCCACAAGCGAAAAAGAGTGTTTAGCGTTAATCTGGGCAATAAAAAAGTTCCAAATCTATCTGTATGGTAGGACTTTTGTGGTCCAGACAGATCACCAGCCTCTCGTGTTCTTATCTCAGGCCAAGCATGAAAATGCAAGATTGTTACGATGGTCTTTATTGTTACAACCATATCAGTTTAACATTGAATATATTCCGGGCTCACAGAATGTCGGTGCAGATTTCCTCAGTAGGCACCCCTGTGATCAAAATTAGAGTAGTTGGCAGGCGTAAGGAGTTAACCTTTAGCACGCTCCGGGCGCAGCGTTGCGCCGAACGTAACCTATGTTCTCCATGCTGGAGGCGCAATGTTGCACCTTACGGATATCACCGTTTCTAGCATGAGGACTTGTGTACACGTGATTTTCAGCCCCGGATGTTAAGTTGTAATTTTATTTGCAAGAAAGTTAGCTTCCGTTTCCGATCTTAAAAAAGTGATGGGTGTATCCGCGTTTATTTTTTGTAAATTTTTTAAATCGAAATGAATCGGGATCAGACACGTGGCCATTTCGCTCTAATTTTATTGGATTCTGACGCCATGCGGTGGGGATAAGATTTTTGTCTTTATAAGCGCTGATATCGTTTCTCAGAATATGTTTGATGGCTGAGATGGAAACGAAAGTAAAATGGCCTTTCAAGTATGTATAATGTTAGGGGTTAGGACTAGGAATATCGGAAAGATTTAGAATTTCGGCCGAATGTCACAGCTGACGAGAGCGTTTGTTGCTTTGCTACTGATGATGGGTGTAACGAAAAGATCGTCATTTGATTTGTATTGGTCTATTGGTCAAATGACTTTCATTGAGATGCAAGGGATATGGACCCTTCGTTTCCTGGTTATTTTTTAAAATTTTTTTTTAATTTTAAAATTAAAAAAAAATATTTTTTTATTATTTTAATTTTTTTTTTTCGTTTTTTTTCATCTTTCCTTTCCTCTCTTCCTATCACATCTAACATGTACACAAACAAATTTTATATCATCAGATTCACCATTCATTTATTTATAGAAATTCCAAAAATGATAGCAGTTGACCAAGAAACACAAAAACTATAGACATTACAAGTCACCCACTATAAAAACGGGACGCTGTGAAAAAGAATGCAGTGGTTGGGCAAGTTTTCTGAATTTTTATGCAGCGTGCTAAAGGTTAATTTTATCTATGTGTATCACTGATTTGGAACTTGCATTAGTGCATGTTCTCAGATGGGGAGATGTGTGGTGAAATTCAGTGATACAACGCTAAAATTCCTCCATTTATAAAGATAACAGTTAAAATGAAATGTAGGGATACAATTTTGGATAAGATACGCTGCTTCATCTTCGCCCACACCAGCGTTTTCTAGTGTCATTGAATACTAACTAGTTATAACATGCAGACTAACGGCCTATCCTTTTAGACGGGGTAGAAACGGAGATAAAAGAAAAAAAAATGAGGCGGTCTGAACACGTGTTTGAATCTAAAGTCTAAAAGACGCAATTTGTAGTTTTAAAGAAAAAAATTATGCCACTAGTTGATACAATGTAATAAATTGGACGAAAAAAACGACCTTAGCTCTTGTCATAAACAGACGTATCTTGGATGTTCTACGGTAAATAGTCGTTTTAATTTGAATATAGCGGCAAACGCCATGAACGAGTAGTAAAAACAAATTTCCAGACTAACAGGGAAAAAATTAGGTATTTTCTTAATAATAAGTTTAGGAAAATAAAAACTAGCTAGTTTGATAGCCCATCTTTCCCTGAGAAATAATATACTTTTAATTACAAAGACGGACAGATAACACGGAAGATATTGATGAAAGACTGTATTGTTCAATACAGACGAACAGACAGTTATTTGTGCATACTTCTCACAAAAGTTACTTTTGACGCGTCCTTGAGCCTAACGCAGAAAAACAAACTACATGTGGACAAGGGGCAAAGAAGGAGGGTAGAAGCTAAAAATAACTTAGCATAGAAATCTTATACGTAGTGAGACAAAAATGTGTGTAGTTTTTTTTTGTAGTTTGGTCTAAAATCAAGTGTAATTTTGAGAAAAACCAAGTTGGGACGGACAGACCGACATGAATACATTTCACAACTAGACCGAAACTAGACTAAAATTGGACATTTTAAGTTTAAATATTTAAACTATAGAGGGGAAGTATTTTGATTGGACGAACGAGTAATATTGGTGACAAAATTTAGCCGGCAAGTGCCATTTTGTAGAAGACTGTCCACAGCAACAGATCGTTGATGCTTAGAACTGTGACGCCCAATCAAGATAGATAGATTTCAAAGTGGGACGCCATAGTATAGCCAGCAGCTCAGCTGAGTTTGTGCTAGACAACGTATCTGTGTTTTCATTTGAATTGTGGTAAGGGAAAGAGTATTAACCTTTTTTATTTAATATTTCTGAGTGATTGATACTGCCATGTCATGAAAAATGATTACGACAAGTAAGTGCTTATTCTAGGTCCCCAGCGACAGTCCAGGGCCTAGAGGCAAACAAATAATATGGGAAAACATATCCAAGACTATAGAAGACAGATCTATATTTGAGATCAGTGGGAACATATCACCCACCTTATTGGATGGAAAAAGAGACTAATGAACATATTTCAGATGCAATGCAGTCATGGGAAACTGGTGCTACGTGATGACAGCCTGAATGAGAGGTGCTGGGTCGGTCAGAGAGATCTATCTTGTCTTGTCAATTTATGTTTTATGATTAGTAAACAGGGTTAAGTAGGCAGTATGCTATGACATAGCCTAATTTTGTGGTTTCAGAGTTTCTTTGTCTGGCACTGTGCTAGTGCCAGATGCTCTGAAGAGATCAAACGGTGGAGGACTAGAAGTCTATTAGTTTACCTCAGCAACTGTGAGGAGAAGCCTAACATTTTACCTCAGCAACTGTGAGGAGTGGGCCAAGTGAACATCTTGACTACATCGACACAGGCCAGATAAGTACTGAAGACCTGGCCTGCTGCTGATTCATCAACCAAAAATAAATAAATTTATAAAACCCTGTGAATAAAACTTTACCACCATTACCCCTGTTAACAAAACTATGAACAGTATGCAAGAACTAGACATGATGATACCACCACGACCTGTCATCCAGTACTAGTTTTCCAAAAGACTCTGTAGTTAGTATCCATATTAACAAATTACATATATATATATTTATGTACAAATTTTTCATGTGATCATTAAATTATATGCTATTTGATTGATATAAATTCATCTTGATTCACACGTCCTGACCATAAGAAAACTTGGCTCAGGACTAAATAAAGTTAAAAAAAATTGTAAATTCTAAATTTTAACCCAGTGTTAAGTTACTTGATCATAGAGTTTAGTATTAGACCTAGTGTTTATATGTGGGTGTCTGTGTACGTAATTACCTGCACACCACATTTCAGTACCCTAGACATTGAACGTAGCTAACATACATAATAGTAGAATAAGTCTGTTTGAGGTCATAGGTGGTAGCAGAAAGGTATCCTGTAAAACTCACATAAACTTTTAGCTTCAGGAACCTTCACAGCTGACCTCATACAGTACACTAGGTAACATAGCAACCGCACTTAATACCATCAAAACCACCACAGATCCCAATGTATGTATATAGGAATCACACATTTTATAAATATTTCTGTGGTGGGTAGGTTTCCTAATTTTTTTAAATTTTGCCAAGGCAGCAGCCATATGGCCTGCTCTTTATAATTTCCAACTACCGTGGGATTTTTAACGTGCGCAACTTGCACACGTGACTTCCTATTTTTCTTGCCGGTATCCAAGAAGGCTAGGCATCCAATCTCACTACCCAGGAGATCAGGGGGCAGTATGAAATTATTAGGAATCACTGGTTCTGAAAAAAATGTCCATTATATTACCAGTGCCGGATGCAAACTTGGTACCTTTAGAATTAAAGGCGGACGCCATACCTCTAAGCCTGAAATATACTTTATGTGCAAGAGAGACATGAAGGCACTGGACATAAAATCCTCAGGGGCAGATTCCTTAGTTTCAGTTATGACTGAAGGGGGCTACTATACACAATATGTGCATGTTCACAGAAATGATTCATATAAAATTTAGGCTGAAGTTAAGAATAGTAGACACAGTCCACCATGTTGGGCAAGTGTCTATAGACAAATATGCTGTGATGCTTCTATCTGTATAAAGTTCGCAGGCGGGCTTTGAATGTTCCACATGAAGAATTTGGAAATTGGGGCATCAATCAAAAGTAGCTGTGATCTGTGTGCATGCATGAACCGTGCCATTTACATTCAGATGTCATTACTTATCACTATGAATGCCAGTCAAACTGTTAGAAGAAGAAAAGTATGAGTCTTGATTGAGTGGAAACATTGGGATGGCATTGGTGTTTTCATTATGGACTGAGCTGAGTTCGTAACTGGATTATTGTAGTGAATTTCTAAATACAATATCTAAATTAATATATAACAATATAGGGCATAACGGCAAAATAAGAAAGTATAAAAGAATTTTCTGCTAGAACTGTTGGTATCGCCTACGCCTTCAGATTATTTGCTAACAAATAGCCGAACAAAACGGTACCCCAATTTTTCAAATTCGTCCTTGACATAATCACTTTCCTAGTTCTAAGAAAATATTTGCTTAAAATGCATTGTGGAACGAGGAGGGGAAAGGATAGATGAAATGCTAATTCGTTTCGCATTGATTTTAAACTAAAAGCCAATACCAATACAGGGGCAAGCCTTGCCTTAGGGGTTTCCCCAAAATACGAGGAAAAAGTTAGAACATGCAGACAACTCGTGTCACAAAAACAACCTTAGCTCTTATTTCAAAGGACGTAATTATCACGTAAATAGAGAAGACAGCACATGGAAAAGAATTGAACGGGTAGTAGACAAAAAATAAAAACACTAACATAGAAAAAAAAAATTGTGTACTTCTGAACCAAGCCAACTAGTCCCATATAAATTGTATATTCCTGTACCTTAGGACTTGTTGACAAAGAATATGGTAATAGTTACGCAAATAGTCCATTAATTAACTAATTATAGCCATAATACTATAGTGGACCCGACCAGACTGCCAAGTAAAGATCATGCCTGCTTATAATTTTTTATGGCATGTTTTGAAAAAACAACTTTGGGTAAATGAGGTTAAAAGGTACGGGATACCTGATTGGTTGGATTTTAAAGGAAGGCGAAGTATGATTGGTTGACCTAAAACTAAAAATATATTTGCCTTGGAAATATATTGGGAGTTGTTATTTGAAACGATAGATTCAAAAATAAATGTAAACATGGTCCCATTGGACAAAGCAGTAGATACTGGTACGAAACGGGGACTGTTCACTGCCATTTCAAATAAATTTTGTGTAAAGCAAGATCGATGAGAGCAGGCGGAGAAATTTTCTAACATAGGAAAAGCCTGGACATAGGGCAGATCGAAAATGTGCCATATTGCCTAGTCATCATTTAATTGTGTTATTTCCTTGCATCTGTGGTAAGATTGATTTTCTTAACATTTTATTTAAAATAAAATTTGAATGTGAGATACTAACATACGACTGTAAGTAAGTGAGTCTATGGCAGACTCAAAACAGAGTCTAGAGATTGATCCAGCATATGAAAGACTATCAGAGAGGTGTAGACCAACTAAATTATATAGGATTATCATCAGGAGCATAATACCTATCCTATTGTATGGACAACAGATTATTGCTGGAATTGCAGAGGCGTTGTAACTATTAGGGGAGAGGAATACTGGTATACATGGTCACATCAAAAGAAACTGGTGAAAGGGATTGACGTAAAGAGCTGATCTTGCATGTTTGTTTGTAATGTGCCTGTACTGGTTGTTGAATATTAGTGTAGGCTGTTGATTACGAAGGAGGCATATCCTTCTGATTTCAGAGGGTTGTGGTTGTTGTCAATAACTGGTGCCAGACTACAGTGGGCCGATATATTCATGCCACAGTCTTGCTTTTTTCAGAGACAACTGTAAACCACCATCATTCTTGAAGAAGTGGGAGCTGAAGGTTGTTCAGCGAAGTGCAGGAAGAGTCCTACATCATATTACAAAGATAGGTGCATGTTTCGGCACCTGATCGATCAACTAACATTATATTAAAATATAAGAGACTGGGAATAGTGATATAAACATTCCATCAGTGTCCACAAAAACTTACAAACAACATGCAGAGATGATGATAATAAACAATCAACCAGTGTATACTAGAAGTCACCTCAGTTAAACAATACAACTACACCCTTATATAATAATATGTGTATTATGGTCAGAAGACCCATTGTGTAAATTGATTGATGTAATTAATTTCTATGATTTCACTTTGATTGTCAGTCCTGATTCCAAATAAATCAGATTCAGGACAATAAATTGAAACATTAACTTTCAACCACTGACTTACTAAAGATAGTCTTTTAAAGTGTAGTTTGTATGTGATTGTCGTGGTACTGTTGTGTTGTATTAGATAATAAAATAATTTGTGTAATTGTTTATATGTTTAGTTGGTTAATGCAACCTTACACTAACATTTCATAACCCTAGACACCAAACGTAGTCATCTTACATTCTATCTAGAATAAGTCTGAATGAGATCATAGTGGTGGTAGTAGAAAGATGCCCTGGAAATTTACTCTAATATTTATTATATTTAGGGACCTTCACAGCTGACCTCATTCAGTACACTAAGATTTCTTTACAACAAACTGTATTAACATCTAACCCACCACAATTATGCATGGTAAGTTTGGTTTCTTCTTGTTTGTCTATATTAGTAGCAATAATTTGGCCCATTAGTGCACATGGTTAGTTGATATTTTCTTGCTTGTCTATAAAAAATGAGAAATATCAAACTTACTATACATGGTCCAAGAATCACAATTTTTATTTGACACTTTTCGACGTTTGTGTTTTTTTGCATGTCATTATTGTCAAACATCTGGAAAAAAAGGTTAGGATTAAAGTTTGGGTTTACAGTTAAGGGGCTAGCTGTTAGTGGCTATTTTGATTTTGCATTTTTTCTGAAATTGGAGTTATTTATTTACTTGATTTCTGTATGACTGAGGAGTTGATTATGGATTGCTCTGAGTGTCCAAACTGTAAGAAAAGCATGCATCAGGCTGAAAAGAAGAACACAGGCGATGGCTTTATGTGGATATGCAGTACACCATTAACTAAGGATGTGAGCACTCAGTAGTAAAATGTGGTAATTGCAACAGTAAATAGGGAGTGAAAATTGCAGACGAAAAAGAGCATGCATGTGGAAAATGGACCATCGGCAGTTACAATAACATGCTTATCGTTACACTGAATCATGAGTTACAATTGCAGAAAAGATTCCAGTTGAAAGAAGAGTGGGACAAGTTCTTCGATGTCATCTTAGTAAGTTGCCAATGTTGTTAGGGTTTAGTATAGGCTACCTAAACATAACCCTTTTTACAGTGTCTCTGAATTCTTTTTTAAGGCTGTAACACATGGCCCAGTGTTCTTCATTTCAACCACATTTCACATGCGCGTATCTTATCTTGGGTAGGCCTAAGGGTTCTCTTTAGACTGGTAATTTCCTATTACTCGTACCTTTTTGCTCCGCAGTGAATATGTGTAGGCCTAGTTAAGTGTTCTTTCCACTGCGGAGCAAAAAGGTACGAGTAATAGGAAATTACCTAAGAATCATATTAGTGACCACATAATTCACTAGTCTAAAAAGAACCTGTACTCTCATCTCGGCTAGGTATCGGATTATAGATACATTGGGCGAAATCGGACATATGATTGAGCTCGGGCACACCCATAAAGTTTCAAGGGCATTAACCATTACAAATGTAAAACTCAGCAACAGTGGATGAAACGTTAAGGTGATACCTCCTCTTCACAGAGTTTTGCATAAGCATTATTCATTTCTTCTATGTCGGTTAAACTGTGAACTTCAACTAATGTAGAGGACGTGGCATCGACTCTGCGACCCATGTCAGCCATGTTTGTTGTTGGTTGTAATTGAGAACGTAAAGAGTTCCAATAAGAATGTTTCTGTATTTTAAATTATAAGAGTTCTTATTGCCAGCTTGCACGACCATACTTCGGACAGGCATACTTACATTACATTGTATCATATTTCTGTTGTTAGTATTGTTTGTATATGTGTGCCATTTAAGCACAAGTGTTCCACTGAGACGTCCGTTGCCTGCACTTGACCCTTAGGCATCAGTTAAACTGTCTACACCATTTTATTTTACATTTGTCCGTGAATTTATAAATGAAAATAATAATATTTTCGTCTTCTATCTAATTTACATACGCTATGCGTATTTTGTTTATTAATATTATTATTAATTTTGCCATAATATTATAACATGGATTATGTAAATATATTTGTGTTTAAAAGACTATTGTTATGTTTACAAAACTAGTGCAGTTTAGGCTGGCATTAAAATTGTGCAGCTAACTGAAACGCAGCTAGAAACAGAAACGCTCAAACGAGGTTGGATCGATAGGATTAAATAATAATGAATACAAGCAAACATTTTTTCCGCATAAGCCAACAACATATTGATATGATATGATCTGAAGTAAATAAAAATCAAAGCTTAAGTAGACCATCCTTGGGTCCATTCGGAGTAAGAGAATCACCATATCGCTTTATTTCAATGTGTCAAAACATGATTAGTAATAATCGCCAGTCATTTCCTGGGATCACGCACTCCCATTCACAAGGTAGGCCTAACAATCTAATTTCATTAGGCTATTTAATGAAGTGTAACTAGCCACTGTGAAATGTAATAGGCTATATCGTTTTGAATCTTTTTTTTTTTAATAGTTATGTTGACAACTAGTAAAAGTTATATAAATTGCTACACTTTTTAAAAGAACCCATACAAAGCTGTGGATTCTTCATTAATTAAAAATAAAATAAAATGTTACATTTTCTTTGATTCCATAATTATTATTCACGCTGTGCCGGAACAATTTTATTCTTTTTTAAAGAATTCTAAACAGTGAAGTTAGCCTAGGCTATAGCCTGTTTTAGTGTAAATTTTATTGTGAATTGATTTTATGAACATGTAGCCAACGTATTGTATATTAAACTTCAAGGAAAATGGATGTCATAATGTGCAATGTCTTTGCTTTGTTTGCATTAACCTGTGGTGGATCTTGGAATTGTCTGGGGGGGGGGGGGGGGGGTGTACGCGATACAACAGAATGATAAGACTCCCTGCTCCTTATTTACACATATTTTTAGACAGTTAAAAAACAAAATAACCAATTTTGAAAAATGTGGCAACTTGATAGTATGCAGTAACTCAAAAATATTCATTTTTATTTAAAAAAAAATATATATAGCCTATAGGCCTAACTATTTATAACATAATTACATAAAAGTAAGGTACAACATTAGATAAAAATTCATACATATTTGACATTATAGCATAACAACAGTAGCTCAAAAATATTAATACTTATAATAATATAACTATTTATATCATAATTACACTTAAAAAGTAGGCTATATTACGTTGTAAAATCAACTTTTCTCTTTTTTCCTGAATTTGCAAACCTGTCAGTTACATTTTCTATGTTTGTCATTATCTTGATACACCAACCCTAATAATATTTACCCCCGTCTTACATCTTTCAGTAGGCCCTACATGTTTGCAGATCTCCTTTAGTAATATTGGTTAACTTGATTGGAAGAAGAGTATTTAAATGGAATGCATAAAGCGTATCCCAAAAAACACATTTTGACATCAGTTGCTATAAAATCCAACATAGGAATAAATAAACTTCTTCTATAATATTCTTCCACAATACTTAGTGCATGATTATCCTGCATTGTTTGTTGTCTAGCTATTATCGGCTTTATGATAACAATTTCATGATTATTAGATGACTGGAAGCACATCACAGCACTTTGACATATGCTGCGGCATTAAACAAGACTGCATCCTGGCTCCGACCCTCTTCGGGATCTTCTTTGCTGTGCTCTTGAAACAATCATTCAGAGATGCAACTGAAGAAATATGCCTTCTGACTAGGTCAGATGGGGTGTGGAGTCTGTAGTTTTGTATAGAGTGAAAGTTGTTGCTGGAGTCAGTCACAAGCTCCCCAACTGCTTTCATAATTGTAAAATTCCAGAATGTAGGGAAAATTCAGAGTATTTTTCAAGACATTGGGTTCTTTTTCATTAAACCCCTTCCTTTTAGTCAAGATCTCTCCGCACCTAAGCCTACCTTGCCGTTGGTTGGAGAGCTTGAGTGCCCCAATGATCTCGGGAGCTATGCCGGCAAGAGTTTTACTCCTGGCAGGGTTACCCAAGCCGGACAGGTCCTTGGTGAGGGGCCAGGCAAAAAGGCTGTGGAGTAGGTGGAACCCTATCGGTGTAGATGCAGAACCCACCCACGAGTGGTACAAGCTCTGGTCTGCACCCAATCCACCCCCACTTCATGGGTTAAATGCTTTCTTGCCTCATTCTTCGCTGTTTGTCTCCTATCCAATAATCCCCATGGATGACGAAGAGATGCAGGCCAGCGGACATTGCACCTTTGCCCCTCTGTGACAGCCTCCTAGGTGGCGGGACACACCAGATATACCATCACTGCAGAAGGGTTGGCAAAGCTGACTAAAGAATGATGAATTAGCTGACCCAGATGTATATGCTATCCTTCTGGCAGGACGTGATGATCCTGGGATACTGATACACTGGACTGCCTCCCTTCGGGGATACTGAAAAATGCATCCATACCCCCCCTGAAATCATGTACATGCCTCAAAGACAACAGACTCTATACGAGCTCGGGTGTCGCCTCGGTTATCAAGACCCGCGCTGCTCTTCGGTACCTAGGAAGGGCAGTGAAAAGTATACTACCAGTAATACACATAACACAGACACACTACGCATCCTCCAACTCAACATATCAGGAATCTGAAACTAAAAACTTGAACTAACCAAGCTTCTACTGGACCTTAAAATCCATGTTGCAGTTATCCAAGAAGCAATGCTACCAAAAGACACCTCCTTCTATATCACAGGCTATACAGTGTACCAGTGCAAGTGTATAAAATGTCAAGGATTAGTGACACTTATCCGGAATGACACACAGGCTGAGGTTTCTGCTCTTGAAACCAATGACGAAATAGATCTACAGGAAGTGATAGTCTGGAGTGGTGGAAAGCCATTGAAAATCATTAACATTTACAACCCGCCAAAAACACACCTTGCTCTGAAGCCTTTCCAGACCACTGACTTGAGGAGAAAGATCATTGCTGGTGACATGAATGGTCATTCACCTCTGTGGGGGTAAAACAGACAGGAATCCAACAGGAATAGCTATAGAACTCACTAACACTACCACACTCATCCTACTGCAGAATGCTCACACCCCACCAACATTGCTCCACTGCACCAGTGGAACAAAAAGCCGACCAGATCTCACCCTAGTAACAGCAGATATCCACCCACATTGCTCAGTTAGAGTGTGTGACCGTACGTTGGGCGCTTCTAGAAATTACGCCAAGAGAAAATAACTTATTGGTAAATCAACATTTAAACTGAAACAGGATAGTTTGTGTAATAAAAATCAAGTATAAAATAAACTGCTATTTTTAATAAAAACAGACTATAATTATAATTTGGATAAAAGACAGTAAGGGAGGGAACGATTATGGAAAAATATTTGAGTTTAGACTTAGCTGAGGTCACATGAGATTTCTTGACCAATGAATAGGCTCAGTGAGCTAACCGACGCCATTCCCCGGCAGAAATCTCCGGGAAGCTTTAGTCAGTCCAAGCATTTGCCTTAGAGGCAAGCAGAAGTGTATTTGTGAAAGTTTTGAACAAATGGTTCAAGCAAGTAGTAATAAGCAGATTTAGCTATTATTCACGTATTGGATTTTAGTCAATCAGTCAGAGTGTTTAGCCTGAATAGAACAGATGTGCTGAAAATTATACTAGCACAGTTGCAGAGAAGATGTAAAGCCATTCAGACATACAAGCGTTAGCTGTCTGTTGCATATTTTATTTCAACTATGATCGGATTGTTCATAATGCTATAACCACGAAGTGTTGTACCTTCGAAGTGGTTTTATTTGTGAAATTCTGAGGAAATGCGGTAAGTAGAAAATACAGTTAAAAGTTTCCTACGATATTAAGATGTCTGAACAAAATAGTTGTACAAAGAAAGAAATAGGGGACATGAGCATCCCGTGGGCCTCAGGAGAGATAGATTAGCCTTACGAAAAAAACAAGCATTTCAGTAATAGGTGGATTTAAAATGGGAAGGAAGTGAATACCCCACAGAAAATCCTCATATGTTGAATTTGCTCATCAGTATGGAAAGGAAAGTTGAATAAACCAAATCAGAATGACTTACAAAACGCTAAACCCATTATGCATACGGGAAACTAAACATGAAATGCTGGAGATGTGAAAAAGCCATGATGTTTGTATTATGTCAAAATTGAAAGAGAGTTTTGTAAATAAAGTTCATCTATGAAACTTTATCAAACAGTTATGAACTTACTTTGTGTTGCATAAGAAATCCATAAAAGAGGAGTATGCTGGTTTTGCTACAAAATCTCGACCTTTATTTGCTCTGCCCATAACATCTAAGAGAATCACTAAAGAACCTGGTTTTCCCAAATATAAGAGAGGAATAAACACCTCTGGCGAATATAGGCCAGTCAAACAACTCACTCTCTAGTAATAAAAGGAATATCAACCAAACTGTAACCCCACTCTGCTACAAGTGCTCGACGACATCGGAAGTGACCACAGACCCATCCTCCTTGAGATAACAAACACCAGGGAAATAAAAAGAAATTGCTTAACATCACCCCCATGGAACTACAAAAAGGCAGACTGGCATTTCTTCAGGAGACAAGTACGACAACGATTCGAGGCTATTGACATGGCGCTGGACATAGACAAGGTATATAGCAAAATCACCACAGCACTACTGCAGTCTGCAAAAGAAGCCATTCCACGAGGATGTAGGAGAAAGTTTAAACCTTACTGGAGTACAGAACTGGAGGCCGTTGTAAACGAGAGGAAAAAAGCAAGACGGCAAGCTGAGAAACAGCCAACCCCCGCCACAAAGCAAATTATAACCGTCTATCTGCAAAAGTTAAACGTCTGAGCAAACAAGCAAAAAGAGAAACATGGGCTAAGAAATGTGGAGAGTTAAACTTGCAGAAAGACGGAAAGAAAGCGTGGTGCCTCATATCAAATCTCTCAGGAATTAAAAGAAAGAAAA
The DNA here is from genome assembly GCA_024509875.1 of Oreohelix idahoensis. Lineage (NCBI taxonomy): Eukaryota > Metazoa > Mollusca > Gastropoda > Stylommatophora > Oreohelicidae > Oreohelix > Oreohelix idahoensis. The sequence continues at coordinate 345,516 of JAMPIV010008477.1, read as the reverse complement.
ACCCTGAACTCATCATTACAAGCACTGAACTGCTAACAAGGAATGCACAGAAAGCAGAAGCCTTCAATAAGCACTTTGCCAACATAAACAAAAAACAACCATGCAAGAGACTTGACAGTGCTATCAGATCACTCACCAAAATGATGGAGAAACAACCAACAGCTAGCTGTGAGGTCTTTGAAAAGAACTTTACTCTTTCAGAACTCAATGTGATGCAGTACTGTGGTTTTATTTTTCAGCAGGCCTGATTCCGTTCTTCTATTTCAGTTTGCACCAGTCTTCTTCCCTTTGTAACTATATGTGTTTGCCATGTTTCTTTTCCTTGAAATATATCGAGTTTGGTCTTTTTCTGTAGGTCTAAAAATTGTGGTTTTACTAGGAACTACAGGGGAGTTATATTAGATTTTCACCAGTTCGTTTTTTTCACCAGTTCTTTTTGCTAGATAATCGCGATCAGGGAATCTCTATTTCTTTGTTAAAAAGAATCGCGGTCGTCGCGTGACGTGATGCAATTTTTTTGGACACGCAGTCTGTATCTTATGACTCATGCGTTGGGTTCAAATCTATTGGCGGAGGCTCAGCTGTTTAATTTTGTAGGAATTTTATTGGTCGGAGAGGAACGCCAGCGATGACGTATCTGGCCTCATTGTCTGTAATAAATACTGGAGGAAATTAATTGTGGGTCCCTTTTGTCCGAAGAATATTCAGCCATGAGAATCTACGTCTTAGCACTTGCTCTTCAGTGAGAAATTTGATCTATTGGGTAAGCCATAACTATTTAGCGTGGTACTTGTATTTCGCTTCTAATAGAGACTAGCCAGTTAAAGTATAAGCTTTCCTTAGGAGGTTTTAATTTAGTTCTTAAACCGAAGTGCCATCTATTACGATCTCAGAGAAAGTATTTAATGTAAGAGGTGCAGAGAATTCTTTATATGAAAATAGCCGTAACTAGGAGTGTGTAAAGATTTTGAGACATTTAATGTGAGCTCCGTAATATTTAAAAGAAGGTCTAAATTTTTTAAAGAAGGTTGGTAGGAAAAACCCGCATCTTTGATTTATGAGAAACTTCTGTATATAAACGGGAGCGGGATTTTGTAAATTTTAAGCACGTGGGCACGGTTATTGTATTGAGTTTTAATTCAGGAATGGGGCAAAGTCTACAGACAGGGGGTATGATGTGCTGGTGTTGTGGGTAGTGGGTTTCCCCCCTTGCTTCACCCTAGGCCTAGTGAATTCTGTTCATGAAAGGAGCGACCATTGCGGTGTTAGTCTCTTGGCCTAGCAAAACCTCTCATACCCCAAGATCGTTGTGCGTGGTGAAGAGCCACACCCTCCTCGAGGTAGTCCTGGTAACTGAGGGTGCGAATCCTCAGGCTAAACACAACGGATCTAGAGGAGCAAACCTCGATAATAAAACCGGTGCACTACACCGTACACGCCCTCTGTGGGTGGGAAGGAACCAGATGGATACTGAACAAGTCTTGGGAGTGGGAACGAGTGTGGACTGCTCCCTGAAGATCGGAACCCATCGTACAGGCACAGAGACTCAGGACGTGACGATCCTATTGCCTTCAACTCTTGGTCACATGCCTAGAGCCTCGGAGAACTCGGCGTAACCAGCAGGCAATTTGGTGGCGGGGAAAGAGCACTGTGAGCCCTACCTTGGCTACGTATCACAAGGAGACGCAGAAACACCCCCTTTATCTCCCCCAGAGCTGGCACAGTACACTTCTGGCTTCTACCCGGGGCGTTAGGAAATCCACAGGCACCCCAGCATCACAATGCCAAGAAGATGACAAAGTTGGAATTTACTAACTCAAACCTGGCAGAGCAAGTCCTCCAACAGATGCGGCCGATGCTGGGCCCACTGGCGCGTGGACACGTCCCGATCCCCATCGAGACTTGCCCGGGGAGCCCACCCCGGCTCAAAAAAGCAGAGAAGGCCACTCTCCAAACCTCCGATGTCTTGCGGGCAGTGTTAGGATGTGCAAGAACATGGACAGGAAGACTCCACAACTTCCCCACTGAAGACACGCCCACGGCGACCGTTGCCTCAACTGGCTGTGTGTGGTGTACCCGGAAACGGGGCCTCCCAGTACTGAGACACAGTTAAGTCCCCGATGTCATTTATCGGTGCAGAGTTGAGAGAGATGGCTGAGCATCACAATCCCCCCTGTGTTGCAGCATGATGAGAACCCAGAATTGCACACTGAGCTTGGGGGGAATCACTTGGGCACCAGACTTAATACTGGCTCTTGACTGGATGGCCGCATGCAGGAGATTTCTACAATGGGGGGTTGGCAGGTGGTGGGTATCTGGAAGTGGCTCTGTGCAGGACGTGAGGATTCCTTGGGTGAGCCCAGAACCAGAGCACAGCATTGTGCAAGCTCTGCATAGTTGGAGAGCCCCCTGGATGACGGGGAATGCACAGTGTGCTACCCCACCTGTCCCCAACTGCTAACTTAGAACCAGAAGTGGGGTCCTCTGTATGCGTGCCAGGCCAGGATAAAATGCCTGGGAAAGAGACTGGAGCTCAGAACTCCCTAACTCAAAGTTGCAGGATGGCAGGAAAGACAGGGCTATTTTGAAGATAATGCAACCATATTTTCACCATACGAGCTCGGACGCCGCCTCGGTAAACAAGGTCCGCGCAGAGCAGTGACACCCCCAGGCTGCTTGCGAATAGTCTACTACTGGGAACATAAACAGATTAGGGATGAGCCCACTCTCTCGTTGAACAGGTGCTAAAGTCATAGATACTGGGCCAGAAGGCACACCGGAAACCACAGTATCACGCAACTCGCTTTTTTTTTTCTATGGAGAGTACACCGTCAAATAAATCTCGTACTGGTGCTCGCCCTGTGGAGCTCCACCAGGCAGGTGCAGTGCCGGGCTCTGAGCCTCGACAGAGCCCACCCTCAGCTACTGGAGGACCCTCTAGACCGTCTTGTGGAGTCAGCAGACGGCGGAGGAGAACTACTGACCAAAACAAAACAGAAAAAGAGAAACCCAGAGTGCCACTTGTCATGATGCACTGGAATGCAGAGGGAGTGAACAGCAAGCAGGCTGGATACAGCAAAAAGACAGAGCTGGAAAACATCTTGTATGAGAAGCAAGTCAGTGTTTGCTGTATCCAAGAGACTCACTTGAAAGCAGATCAAACCTTTAAAATAAGGGGATATCAATGCTTCAGATCCGACAGAAAAGATAGACGAAAAGGAGGAGTACTTACTCTTGTAAGGAATAACATTCCTGCACACGAAAGGAAAACCTTCATGGATGGAGCAGAATATCAGCTGTTGCAGATAAAGGTAGACAAGATGGAAATAGAACTCCTGAACTATTACTGTCCGAACAACAAACCCCTGAGTCTCAGCTCTATACAGGTACCAGCCACCAACTTTATAGCAGTTGGAGACTTTAATAGCCACTCCCAGAGCTGGGGCTATAACCATCTGGATCACAGAGGTGAAGAGGTTGAAACTTGGCAAGATGATCACTCCCTAATCCTAGTCAATAATGCCACAGATACTCCTACCTTCTACTCCAGAGGATGGCACACAACTTCAACACCAGATCTTGCCTTCTCCACACCAGATATAGCTGGATCTATTAGTAGAGAAGTAGGAGACCAACTAGGGGGAAGCGACCATCGCCCAATCTTTCTTACTGTCCAGAGTGCAACTCTCAGTACAGGCCCAGCCATTACAAGATGGAACTACAAAAAAGCCAACTGGGGTTTATTCAGGCATCAGGTGAACACGCTGCTGTCTACCCTCAAGGTACAGAACAGAGACATTAATGAAGTGGTAAAAGACTTCAACAGATGCATACTACAAGCTGCAAAAGAAACCATTCCCAAAGGATGCCGGCGTAACTACATACCATACTGGTCCAGCACACTCCAAGAACGTTAGGAAGCCATGAACAGGGCTAGAAAGGACGCAGAGTCTCAGCCTTCACTTGAAACTCACAACAAATGGAAAAAGGCTGTAGCAGAGTTTCAGAGAACAAAGCTAGAAGAAAAACGGAAAAGCTGGAGAACTAAAACGGCATCGCTGAACCTTGAGAAAGACGGCAGGAAACTTTGGAGATTAGTCAAGTCTAAATGAAGAGCGTTCCTCACCTAGGCAGACTATCACATTGGATGAAGGTGGCAAACTTTTCAGAGGAAAACAAGCTGCAGACTTGTTTGCTAGAAGATACAGTTCAGAAAGCAACTTACCCATTAACATAGATCATCAGAGAGAGATAAGAAAAGAAAAACTGGCAACCATGGGACAGACAGATACTCCTGCCCCAATGAGGGAACCCATCACACTAGGAGAACTACAGAAGGCTATTTCCAAGCTTAAGTTTCAAAAGTCACCCGGCCCAGACAAAATCAGCAACGAAATGCTAGTAAATCTGAGCTCAGCAGCAAAGACAAAACTGCTTGAGATATTCAACCACAGCTGGTTGAAAGGAACGGTACCCCAAGTATGGAGAGAAGCCATCACAATACCCATACTAAAGAAAGGGAAATGTAAGACCGAGGCTGCAAGTTACCGGCCAATCAGTCTCACAAGCTGTGTTGGGAAGACTATGGAGCGAATAGTCAACCACAGATTGAAATGGTATTTAGAGTCTGAGCAGATCCTGGTGCCGGAACAAGCTGGATTTAGAGAATGCTACAGTATAGAAGACCAAGTTACTTACTTGTCTCAAGCAATAGAAGATGCCTTCCAGGAGAAGAAAAAGGTCCTAACGATCTGGGTCGACTTCAAGCAGGCCTTTGACAAGGTGTGGAAAGATGGCCTCATTGCAAAACTTAGGAGAAGTGGAATCCAAGGCAACATGATGAAATGGATCCAGTCATACTTGCATAACAGGAGAACTAGAGTCACTCTTGACGGCCTGCAGAGCAGAAAAGTGTTGCTCCATCAGGGGGTACCTCAAGGAGGAGTAATTTCCCCAACACTCTTCCTTGTTTACATCAATGACCTGGTGAAAGATCTCCCTGCAGGAGTGAAAGCTGCCTTATATGCAGATGACCTAGTACTCTGGTGCGCTGATGAAAATGTCACCACAGCAAATTATAGAATGCAGCGGGCAGCAGACATGCTAGTGTCATGGGCAGAGAAATGGCTTATCACAATAAACACAGACAAAACCTCCACAACACTGTTCTCCCTCGCCCCCAAGGACAAATCAGCTAACATACACCTAGGGACAACCGTGATCAAGGAAGAAAGCTACCCCACCTATCTTGGGGTGACATTTGACCAAAGGCTTACATGGAATAAGCATATTGAAAATGCAGAAGGAAAGGCCCGAAGGCGACTAGGCATACTCAGAAAATTAGCAGGTACCAACTGGGGAGCAAATGAACGAAATCTAAAGAAGATTTATAATGGAGTAATAAGACCACACTTAGAGTTTAGCTCAGCAGCATGGTCATCAGCTGCTAACTCACATCTGCAGTCTTTGGACAAGGTGCAAAATCAAGCTCTCAGGCTCATTACAGGAGCCATGAAAACTACACCAATAACAGAGATGCAGAAGGTTGCTGGATTACAGACATTGTCCCATAGAAGAGACACAAAAACCATGATCCAGATGGAAAAGTATAACAGTATGCCAATGCACCCAATGAAGGCAAGACTAGATGATCTGGCATTGGGACGTCTAAAGCGTAGCAGCTTTGTGCATCGGGGGAAAAGACTTATAAGACAGCATCAAGAAGACCTATCCATGAAGACAACACCACTGAAGCCCACCCTATACCCTGTACCATGGGAGCAGGCCAGCAGTGCCCTCCAAATTAATACATCAGTCAGTGGTCTCACAAGTGGATGTGAGTATAATGATCTGCAAAAACGAACTGCTACATTGAGTATGATCCAAGAAAGCTATCCCGATCAATCATGGATACATGCCTATACAGATGGATCAGCAACTAATGCTGTTAGGAATGGAGGTGCCGGTATCTTTATCTCATATCCTGACAACCACTATGAGACTAGGTACATTCCCACTGGTAAATTCTGTTCCAACTATACAGCTGAGGTTCAAGCTCTAGAGCAAGCTGCAAATATGATTTATAACACCAACTCTGACTGCCACCAGGTAGTCATCCTCACAGATGCACTGTCTGTCCTGCAAGCTCTCAAGGGTGGTAAACTCCCGCATCTGAGAAATGAACTAAACAAGGTAGCTGCCAAAAAGAGAACCATACTTCAGTGGGTACCATCTCATTGTGGTGTACCCGGAAATGAAAAGGCAGATAAACTTGCAAAAAAGGGAGGAGAATGTGAACAAGAAGATAATGAAGTCACATACTTTGAGAAAAAGAGAGCTATCCAGACTATCAGAAGAGAACAGAACCAACCCAAAGACGACTATCACACTCTCGACCGGCAGGGACAGATAACTATTTTTCGACTCAGGACAGGGCATAACAAACTGAATAAACACATGCACAAGCTACGATTGTCTGCTTCACCACTGTGCACATGTGGATTAAACGAACAAACTGCTGAGCATGTTCTACAGGACTGTCCTCTGTATGACCAGTTAAGAAAGATATACTGGCCAAATGACTCAACACTAAACTCAAAGCTATATGGAGTTAAAGAGGAACTTCAAACAACAGTCGAATTCATCATGAGAACTCGTCTGACGGTGTAATCATCAAAGATGCGATCGCAAGAAGAAGAAGAAGAATTCAGGAATGTTACCCAGAGAAGGGCGAAGTTAACATTATGTTGAACACAGGAATACGTGTATTTAACTACAGGGGGATACACTGATAACCTCGATTGTTTATAGTTTAATTGCAGTTTAAATACGCTAGCATAATTTTGGCGTACGTTATTTATTGTGCATTTTTATTGCTGTATAGTCAGAAGACACGAGATGTAATCTATATTTCTGTTATGGGAATTTTCCTTTTATTTTCAAGAGATGTAGATTTTATTTTGATAAGGGAAGTGTTTTCTGAGATGGGTTTCAGCCTGCCTAGATTAAATTTTGTATTGATAAATGTACACCCAGGGTCAGTGCGAAAAGTAGCCCAAGTATTTTCGGACAGGTATGTCCTCAGTGAAAAATTGTTGTGACACGTGGCTAGTCATGAAGAACAAAAAGATCTGTGTCAGCCGATGTTTACTTTGGAAACGGGAGAGAGAGGGGATTGCCGGGAGGTTGACCTTTTGGGGCATAAATGTTTTGTATCGTTGTGCATAGCGGTAATAGAGAAGGGGAGCTGTAATTTATTTAAAGGGAGAAGAGAGGTTAGTGTTTGAGATGTGTAACTTTTGATGTGTTATATAGCTGTTGTGTTGTTTGTTCCACAGCGAGTTTTCACGGTCTGTAGGAGGGGCAACCAGCCTCGGTCCTTTACAACAGCAAGTTGTCATCTCAGGAGCATATAGCTTGAGAGATCGGAAAAGGTGCAAGAAATACCATATGTTCCCAGGCAGCGAAGACAATCTTCAGCTGGGAACAGGATTTGTCTTTAATCCAGAGCTCTTAGCTCATTATACCACTCCGACAACAGCATGTAGCTGGGAGATTGGTCTAAAGTTATACAGCCATAATAAAGCTGTTTGTCTCTAAACCTTGAGCGGGTTAACGGGGCAAGTAAGAAGTCGGTCAGCAGCCGTGAAGCTTCTACAAGTGACTCAAGTACCTCGCTTGAAACCAAAGTCATCAGTGCAGAAATCAGAAGCAGGAGACATGGATATTATTCCTGGTTCTGAACGTTATCAAGAGAAGAGGCGTAACGGCGACGCCACATCAGCAGACGTCGAGTGTTAGAGAGACACTGAGACCAGGCAGAGGTAGAGAGAGAGAAGGAGGGAGAAAATAGACAGGACCAGTAGGATCTTATATTATCCATTAGATGGATAGCCTCTGAGCCATAGTTGTAATCTAAGTCTACTAGGGTAGCAGTCCAGTGGTGTTAAATTAGCGTCGTGAATATAGCCTAAAGAGGCTGGAAGCTGTGTGTGTGTAGACAATAGGTTAGGCAGTGTCAGCAGAACAGTGACAGTAGGAAATAGATTGTAGTAGGGAATGGTGGCTAAAGTTGATGGCCCCCACCATTTAATTGTGGTTAATTCAGTAATCATTCTATTTTTCCCCAGCAGGGTGAAAGAAGGAGTGAAAGTGGTTGTTTTCTAGTATCTACCAATTTAATTGTCTTTCTTGTTTTCAGGTCTGTGCAACATTGCATATTACTGATTTTGTTTCTATGTGATTTGCTTATGTTGATTATATTTTTTTGTAATAAAACTATGTAAATGTCCACTGGATCAGGTTCTCTAATTTATAGCTAACTATACGGCTGTTACGGTATTTTATAGATGCCGTCTGCTAGAGCGTGCAGTTTTGGGGATTGCAGCATTTAATATAATGTAAAATATTATTAGGCTAGTGAACGCTATACACACGATCGAATAATGACGTGTGAGCGTTGGTAGGTCACGCACCGTGACCAAGAGACGGGACCCTTTCTTGTATGACCGTCGAACTGAAGAGACGTGTCTTTGTATTCTTATAGTGTCAGGCATGGAGTGCCACACAGTTATATTGTATTTAAATATGGACATGGGTCAGTCCACTGATTCTATGAAAGAGATGAACGTTTTCAGGTTAGTAATTGACTAAACCTAAGTTGGAAGGAATTAACAGTCCTTATAGATTATATTTTGCCAGACGCATAATCTCACTGTCGGTCGTTGGAATCACCAACCACGCGTACATATAGTTATGACGTTCTGCCTATAATAATTCATGCTATTTGACAAGGACTGATTTGCAGATAAATCATATACGAAGTATGAACTGAACTTAATATGTATTTTATTCATGATGACCATGTGTGAACTGTTTATGTATGGAATCGATGTATTAAATTGTGATGGACTCAAGGAACGACTTATCAAGTCTATGAACGTTGGGAATTGAAATATTATGATGTTGACAAATGTTCATCCCACCTTCGCGTAACTTACTAACAACAGCACGATACAATAAATGAATAAATTGAAGCAATGTAAAACATGGCCAGATCTTAGCAAGTGTTAACAGAAGAAGCCAGCCTGCAGCAATTACAGCAACAACGCTTTACGCCTCAACAACTGGTAGGCCATTGCTTGGGGATCGAAAGAAAAGAAAAAATTTTTTCGCAAATTTTCACGGACTGTTTACGATTGTAAGAAAATCACGTGATTTCATAAATATGACGTGACACGCGTAACTACGAAGGTTCAATCTGACATCACAACATCGTGCGTACATGCTAACGCTCAAAGGACAAAGTCAGCGCATTCCAGTTTTGATGAAAAATACAAGATCACAATAGACCAAAAGATGGAAAAGTTGTTATCTGCCAACGAGGAGCAAGCAGTTCTAGACCCTGGTCTAGTCCGTTGGTGAAGACTGCATCGGGCGACGTGTTAAAAGATAAGTCTAATTTTGTGACTGTTGTCATTGAGATAACACATTACTGAGTCCATGTCGCTTCTTTTTTCATAGGCATGTCTAAACATTTATATATATATATGTATTATTTCTGTTCCACTGTATGTATTGTTACTTATTCGTGGGTTGGTTGGGAGGAGAATTGAAACCAATTTCATGGCTCCCTGGACGTCCAAATTGGTTTTAATCGCACTATAGGGCCGTCAGTTAATGGCATTTAACGAAGAACCCATCGACGACTTTCCGATGATTTCGTTCGTTCGTATTTGCCATTAATTAACCTTGCATGTTAGATGTCTAGTCTAGTAATAACCAGTGTATTCTAGTGTATTTAGTTCCAATTTTTATTCATTTCTGTAAGTTGTTCGTAACTATTTCGTATTTTCTCTATCTTTCTATAATTTATTTTCATTGTTAATATATGTCCGTTCATGAGTCCTATGACGTCATTACTTTTTGCATTCAATTTTTTTTTGGTATTCTAGATTGAGTTCAACCTCGCCTTAGGTCAATCCTTGACCTTCCTTCTTGCTTACAGTACTTCCGCTTGTTCTGCTTAGTTTGTAAATTCATTTTTAATTGTGAAAATGTCCTTGTCGTATCGTACTACTGTTTTGTAATCCTTGGTTGACTAATTGTCTTGTTTGTCTTCATCTCATACATTTATCATATAATAATAATACTATAATTTAGTCAATAATAACAGTGTAAATGAATTTAATTAATTTTTATGCAATTTAAGGATGAATTAGGGACTTTGCACCAATTTGCAGTGGTGGTTCAAGAAAGTGGCAATACACTTTATAGCTCATGATTACGGCATAATAATATAATATATACTGATTAATCATTTTAAATTTATGGTCTGCCTTGAGTATGACAGACATATTAGATGTTAATTAGTACACTTTACAGTACTACATTCTGACTTATCACATATAATTAATTAAATAAAATAATTATATTGGGACAATACCAATAATTATTAAATACTAATATTAAGTGCATGATATCATTTCAGCATCTTAAATAAATAAATAAATATAACAGTTTATGATCTATATTAGTGGGTACACATAATATTATTACAAAATATTATATAGTTGTGGAACTTACAACTAATAATACAAGAATATAATTAATTGATTAATTTGGATTGGTGATTAATAGTAATAGTTGATTAAGTGAGTCAGTCACTATGGATTCTGATACGGATATAGTGGACATGAGTTCTGTGTTGGAGGAGATATATATTGATAGTTGGCGTTATAATGAATTAAAAGGCCCAGAATGTGAGAAATATATAATGGATCAATTTTTATGTCAAGCTGCATTACATTTAAAGAATTTTGCTGAGGCTAATTTTCATTCCATGCCTCATATAGCAATGGCTAAAGAGTTATCAGATTTACTGGGGGAGAAATTTCTTACATTTTTGAGTCGCTACATTAATGTCGAGCATGATCAGGTATTAAAGAACATCCATCATGCGATATTTGATGATGTTCACGAAGGTCATAAAAGAACAGAACATCAAGTTAATGAAAAAGCCCTTACTAGTGAAATGCAGCAGTTCCAAATAGAATACGAAAAGAAATTGTTAGTTGTGGAGTCTGAAAATTCTTCACTGAAGAATCAGATGACGCTGGTGACAGCACATAATAAGGAATTTTTTAATTCTATTACTGTACAGAATAAGAAGTTAGAGGAGGAGGTAATCTCATTGAGAAGAGAAAATAGTCTTAATGTTGAGATTGAAAAGCAACGTGCATCTTTAAGTTGTAAGTGTCATACACAATCGACTCAGATTCAAGAATTGAAGTCTGAGATTACTCGTTTGAAATTACAGAATGATATGTCAGAAGAGAAAAGATATCAGATAGAATTAACTGATAATAAAATGAAACTAGATAAACTCAATGAGGAAAATAGTGAACTAAGAAAATTGCTTGATCAAACAAAGAGTATCGCCGTGGAGTTAAATAAGATTGACACTACTTTGAGGGCAGAATGTATACAAGAAAAGAATGTTGAAAGTGAGTTAGTTGTTAAAGAAATAGGTGTTGATGGTATGGTATCAGATAAAACGTCTAGGTCAGACATAATGTCTTTTCTGAGGAATCTCCTCCAGGAAGGGATTAATGATGATTTCCAGGGCCAATACCTTGAAGATTTTGTATTAGATAATTTTTTACGTCGTACAGCATCCGATTTAACAAATTTTGTGGATAGTAATTTTCATTCTGTCCCACATATGATTATAGCTAGGGACATAGCAGACTTACTAGGTGGAGTGTTTCGTACTTTTGTGGAACGGTACGTACATGTCCAACATGGTTTCATAATGAATAACATTCATAATGCTATTCTAGGCGACAATGATTATGATCAACAAACGCACAACACATGGAATAAGCAGAAAGGAATGACAAGTTTAGAAACCATTGATGAGAAAAGAGAAGAAGAATTATTGGAGATTATTGCCAGTCAAGAAAAGTCTATAAATGACTTGCGAAATGAGGCGAGTTTACTAAGGTTTGAAACCAATACTGATAATTCGAGATTGAGAATACTGGAAGTGCAGCTTGCAAATTCTAGGACCTCATTAGAATCCACTATAGAAAAAAAATAAAGCGTTAGAGTCTGAGGTTGAGAAACTCACATTGAAAATTTCACAAGATAATGCCGCAGCCTACCAACGAAAACTACATGCACAGGGTGCGCACATTCAGTCGTTGTTATATGAAGTTGGTCGACTGAAAACAATTGATCAGACAAATGTAGCTTTAAAGCTAGAAACTCACACACAGAGTGTTAAAATTCAAGAGCTTACTTCAGAAGTAGCTCGATTGCAACCAATTAAGGAAGTTAAGAAAATCGCAGATAATACGATTGATACAAGATGGAGCCGCGGTAGCATAGTGGTTAGTGCACTGGCTTCCTAGCGCAGTGGTCTATGGTTCGATCCCCAGATGAGGCGGAAAATTTTTAGGCCACAAACGGCTCCTGGGTCGACCCAGCCCCAAATGGGTACCAGAGCAACTCTGGGAAGGTTAAGGCGGCCGGCGTGATGCCGACCACATCACCCCTAGTGTGCCGATGGTCAAGATAATATGGTCCTAACACCATATTCCCAATATGCCTCAATGGGCGTGTAACGGGTTCCTTTACCTTACTGAGGAGCAGATGGTCATACAAATCAGGCCATCCAATGCGAGCTGATTCTCACTGATGATGTGCAGTTGGGATCCATTTACTATGATAAGGAACAATATAAACAGTTCTGTCTAAATAGGGGCATTAAATCTAAGATTGAAATAGAAATAAGGAAAAATGATATTGCATCATTTGATGACAATAATGTAATGGATGTATGTCGTACAAATAATGATAAATTTCATGAATTTTGTTTTAGATAGGAAAAAGAGTTGGACGACGAGGTAATCTTGGTGAAACAGCTGCTGAATGACCAGATGGGTTAAGTGAAATCTTCCACGCATGACTTGGCATTATTGCGTGAAGATAATAAGACACTTATGGTTGATTCCCATAGAAGTAATGAGACTTGTGTGGATTTAATAGATGAAGTGCAATCAGAAAATGAAGAAGAGAATACAGAGTCTGGTATTAGTGTTACTATATCTACATCGAGTGATGATTGTTTCAGTGATGACAGGGTGACTGCATTAGAAACGTTACTCCTAGCTGAGAAACATAGGTATACTGACCTGAGAAAAGAAACACAACAACAGATTTATCAACTGTCAACAGCACTGATCAGACTCGATTCTTTACAGGATAATGAGAAGAATATAAACATTAACTTGGATAAAATAAATAAGAAACAGAGGCAGGGGATTGCTTTTCTGACTTCAGAAAGGAATAAATTAAGAAAGAGGGTCGATTGTCTACTTGATGTACTGGCAGGTAAAAATACATTGTCGAACAACAGAGGGGATAAACGTATTTTACGACAGGCAGTCAGTAATAAGTGTGATACTAAGGTGTCTACACACCCAGTGAATATTATTAGATCTTTCCGGGGGAAATATACTTTCCCTCGACAAGATACTAAGGCTAATTCGGAAAATAGATGTTGGAGACAGGATCAGGCTACAACTGATCCAAAGAAAATTGTTGATGATGTCGACATTAAAAAGAAGAGTACTAAGAAGAATAAGATGGTGAAAAATAATGCTGGAGTTGAGAATAACGGAAAGATACCAAATAAAATTAATACCAGCACATTTAAACAAAAAAAATGTAAGTCGTTCTGGTAATCCTCATACGACTACACGTGCTACAAATACATTATTACAGGGTAAGGGTCATTATACTCAGGCCCAACATACTATTCCAGTCTATGGAAAGAATAATACTTACATGAGGGCTATACATGGCAAGGTACCTCAATTAACTCATTTTGCACATCAATCTTTTTCCCATGTTCGTGACAATGATACTACTTATATTGGGAAAAGTGCGTATTCTCGCACGGTGTTAGTGCGAAATCTGCCGCAGGATACTACCTGGCAGGCACTTAGAAATTTCTTTAATTTTACAGCAAACGTTAAGTTTGTTCGTCTTCTACCATCTGTCGATGGTCAGAATAGTCAGGCTTTGGTTACATTTCGTAACAATCGTGACACTCGTTTGGTTATCGAGCATGATAACGGTGTCTATTTTCGTCACCATCATCTACACTTACAATTAGTACCTGATTCTGCGCCACGCAGATAATGGTGTACGCTCACACTTTTGTCTTATTTCTTGATGACTCAGCATTGTCAGTCATCGTTTCTTTCTTTAATATTCATCTATCCTAATATAGATTGATTTCGTGATTTTTTCTTCTCGAAAAACATTTTTTATTCTTAACATCTTTAAATTTGTACACGTTTTCTGTCTTATTTGTTTTTACCATGCCTACAAGAGACAGTAAGGTGGTTAAATGTTTTAACTATGCTCAGCCCAATGCAGCATAAGTTCATTTGTCATCTTGGTTAAAATAAGACATGCTGGTGAAAGTGAAATTTGACATTGACTGGTGAATTTGATAGAATACGTCGGAAAATAATTGATGTCTTTTCACACCCACCTATTTTGAGACTACCTGATACTTCCAAAAAGTTTATCCTCCATACAGATGCGAGTAATTACGGAATTGGCGCATGTTTGCTCCAATATCATGACGACGTCCTCCATCCCACACTCTACGTTTCACGGAAACTTAAGCCACCAGAAATCAAGTACTCCACAGTTGACAGGGAGTTATTATCCGTCATCTGGGCTATCACAAAGCTTGAGAAATTCTTATTAGGAGCACCTCTTGTAGTCCAGATGGATCAGAAGGCGGTGGCATCACTACGTCGTGCTAATCACAAGAGCCGGAAACTGTCAAGATACGCCATTCTCCTTCAGCCTTTCAACTTTACGATTGAATACATTTCTGGAACAGACAATATCGTCGCAGACGCACTATCCAGAAATCCTTTGGATGTCGAGTAATCAACACTGACACTTTTCTAATACGTCAACTGAAATTACGTGTCACAGGAGACTGAATCCTATTGTGAAATTCTTGACATGGAGATAAACCTTTGCTTACGATTCAACTAAATAACTTGTACAGACAATTGTGATACGAAATGAACAAAATCAATAGACAGTGTGTTCGTATTTACGCCGGGACTTTGGTTAGTGTCCGTTCCGGATAAAACTAGTTGAGACAATGTCAGAAATAATACTTGATGACATTTCGAACTAATTGCAGTTTGTGATAGGAATTCTTGGACGTTAAGAATATCTATATCTATTCTGAATCAGAATACTTAAACAGTCTTCTCGAATGGGAATTCACAAGGATCAAGACTACGGATGGATCGTCACATCCAATGTTAATTAATTTTAACTTAGCTGTTGAATTAATGGAAATTAAAATGAAATGTGAGAAAAAGACAAAAAAATGAAATATGAAAAAAAAATGAAAGAAAGAAAAGAATCTCACACAATTCTAAGTAATGTTCTTAGATATAATATTCTTAGAATTACATAATTATATTGCATATTTGATAGTTATATTGACACATTACATATTAGTTTATTATTTAGTTAGTTAAGTTAGATATATATTAACCACTTCACACAGATAATTAATATCAAACACACATAACTAAGTTAAATTTATACATTATTTTCTTTCTCTACTTTACTTCTCATTTGATTTTTTCTCTCTTGTCTTTTCTCATAACATCGTCTTTCATTTTCTTGCATTAGATTTTCAACAACTTGATTCTTAATACACACTTAGTATAATTAATTAGTTTAATTTTAGTTAGTTAGATTAGTCTTGACGTGACATTTCATTTCGATAGACTTTAAATTAATTGAGTAATATATATATATCAACATTACACATTTTTTTTTAGTTAATATAACATTTGTGTATAACAATTCTGTATAACATGACTGTTAGTAGATTATATGACTGTTAGTTAGTCGACATGACCACGACACTGTTCTAGACAGAACATCGAAGTCCATATGTTGCATTTTTGTTACATTTTTGTGATTATTCATTCAGATAGGTTATGAAAAAAAATAAAAAATTTATCGATTTTTTCCCCCCCCGATGGACAGGAAATTTTTACGGTATTTTATAGACGCCGTCTGCTAGAGCGTGCAGTTTTGGGGATTGCAGCATTTAATATAATGTAAAATATTATTAGGCTATTGAACGCTATACACACGATCGAATAATGACGTGTGAGCGTTGGTAGGTCACGCACCGTGACCAAGAGACGGGACCCTTTCTTGTATGACCGTCGAACTGAAGAGACGTGTCTTTGTATTCTTATAGTGTCAGGCATGGAGTGCCACACAGTTATATTGTATTTAAATATGGACATGGGTCAGTCCACTGATTCTATGAAAGAGATGAACGTTTTCAGGTTAGTAATTGACTAAACCTAAGTTGGAAGGAATTAACAGTCCTTATAGATTATATTTTGCCAGACGCATAATCTCACTGTCGGTCGTTGGGATCACCAACCACGCGTACATATAGTTATGACGTTCTGCCTATAATAATTCATGCTATTTGACAAGGACTGATTTGCAGATAAATCATATACGAAGTATGAACTGAACTTAATATGTATTTTATTCATGATGACCATGTGTGAACTGTTTATGTATGGAATCGATGTATTAAATTGTGATGGACTCAAGGAACGACTTATCAAGTCTATGAACGTTGGGAATTGAAATATTATGATGTTGACAAATGTTCATCCCACCTTCGCGTAACTTACTAACAACAGCACGATACAATAAATGAATAAATTGAAGCAATGTAAAACATGGCCAGATCTTAGCAAGTGTTAACAGAAGAAGCCAGCCTGCAGCAATTACAGCAACAACACTTTACGCCTCAACAACGGCACCTATATGTTGTCTGTATAGTGGTGTCTGTGGTCTTGATTTATACCTTATCTCCTTTATTGGCAGTAAGAGGTGGTGAGTCTATAGCTATTATAGTAGTCACAAGTGGCGAGGAAGAGTCAATCTCGGTTCTCATCTCTCTGGCCAATAGGCTCATCTGTCCACATTCACTATAATTTTCACATCTAAATCTATCTTCTCAGTCTATCTCATACTAGGGTCTTGTCTATACACTGGACACACTCTAACTTAAATCCACTTCATGACACTCAAGATGGCCCTAAAAAAATGCAAGAAAGGAAAAGCTGCTGGACCTGATCGGCTCACTAATGAGATGATCTCAAATCTCTCAAATTATGAACTCTCCACCATCCTTGACCTCATTAACAAGACCTGGAGAGAAGGCAAATTACCAACAGACTGGAGAAAAGCCAATATCATCCCAGTCCTTAAGAAGGGCAAACCATCCAATGAAGTAACAAGCTATAGACCGATCTCCTTGACATCGAACCTAGGCAAGATCACTGAAAGGATGATAAATGAAAGGCTTTATTGGTGGCTAGAAAACAATAAGATCTTAAATACCAATCAATCAGGTTTTAGAAGAAACAAACAGACAATGGATCAGTTGATACGATTCACCCAAGAGATAGGTGATGCCTTCCAAGACAAAATAAAATGTGCTAGCAACATTTATTAATCTTAGACAAGCCTATTATCGAGTCTGGAGGATAGGCCTCCTCTTCAAAATGCGAAGAATGAGAATATCAGGGCGAATGTACAACTGGCTAAAAGGTTTTTTCCACAACAGAACAATCTGAACAACATTCAGGGGAACAACATCAAAACAAAGAACCCTGGAGGAAGGACTGCCTCAGGGATTAGCACTAAGTTGTACACTGTTTTTTTATATTTATAAATGACCTCCCAGATGTCATCACCTGCCAAAAAGCACTATTTGCTGATGACCTAGTCATCTAGACAAAAGGAAAATACCTCCAAACCATCACCAAAACTATGAACAAAAACCTGACAACCATCTCTGCATACTGCCAGTTCTGGAAACTTGAAATCAATGTAGAGAAAACACTGAATGGCCTGTTCAGTCTAAACAAGAGAGTTAAAGAGAACAACATCGAGGTCTGGATGAATGGAGAGAAACTAGCATATGAAAAATGCCTGAGATATCTTGGAGTCGAGCTCGACTGTAGACTTACCATGAGACCCCACATAGACAAGCTAGTTGAGAAAGCATCCACAAGACTGTAGCGTGGGGTTTTTATTGGCTCTAGGATCAGTATAGTACTGACAATACAGAAGTAGAATTTCTGCAGAAAATGGTGAAGTCCCAGTGTCTGAGAGAACTACTGGTATCACAAATTAGTTACGGCTGTGAATGAACTGATCTCGAAAAATTAGTAGAGAGGAGACAGTCATAAATTGCCACCCCCGCTGTGTAACTAACTGTGATATTAAAACAAGGAAACAGATTTTACTTAACAATTATAAAATTGACAAGTCGTTCAAATACAATTTCCTTATTATTTATTTAGTATATACACTATCTACTCTTGTGCTGAAGGATGGATGTTGGAAGATGGAATGTAATAGATTTGTAAGTTTACAAATGATTTACATATATATATATATATTACAAGTTTTCCAATTATAGGAACAAAATTTTATCAGCTGTGCTGTTACTCAATTATAGTAAATGTATCAGCTGTGCTGTTAATTACATATATAAAATTTATCAGCTATGCTCTTAATCTTGTCTCTTGCTACGCTAACTCAGTTTTTCGTCCTTGACAGTTTAATGCTCACAATTGCTGACAGAAATGGTACTAATGTGTAATCATCTCTTGAAACAGTTCTGTCCTTAATTTCTTGCACACAACACCCGCTGATGATCGTTTCGTTAGCCCACCCAAGCGAGACTGAGGGGGACTAAAGATGTAGCTCCTGTGCAATCACTGCTCCTGCGAAGTTCCAGGCAGCTGGATTGACTGGACATACGACCTCAGGTTGGATGACACGAATAAAACCCTCTAAGATTTTAAACAGGCCAGTCGACTTTAGTGAAGTAAGAATTCCCGGTCAATGCAGGTGAGCAATAAATCAGTCTGACAGCTTCTCTTCTTCAGTCGGTCGTCTAGCTGGCTTCGTGTTGGTGTGTGCGTGATTTTGAATAAAATCTCGCACGTATATATAGGTAGATGATGTAACTTTTTCTGCTTAAGGAATGCTGTTGATTGGTTCTCGACATGGCAAACTGATTGGCTATATGCGGTTCCATACAATCCGCCATACAATCCGTGACCTAGGCCGAAAACCAGGCCTTATGCCTAATTTTATTCTGTTTTTTGCCATATTGGGAGACAAGATGGCCGCGACCGACATCTGAAAAACTGGGCTTAAGTTTTTTTCCTGGCGTATACTTCGGGTAATTTATTCTGGCTCAGAGACTGGCGAACGCTGCTTGTTGATTGGCTGGGGCATATTTGTATCTCGCATAGTGTATTAACTAAGAAGTGGGTTTACACACTTTACGACAAAGACAGGCTCATCAAGCACCTTTCCTCCTGTGGGTGGGGAGCAGACCAGCACTCATTACGCCAACTCTATACTGGATATGTGTGCCCAGTAATTGACTACTCGCTCCCCCTCCAAACTATTGCAAGTAAAAGCCTCCTACAAAAGCGAAACAAAGTCCAAAATCATGCTTTACAGTGTATAAGTGGTGCCATGAAGACAACTGTTACCGTCATTTTCGACGGTGAAAAAAACACCAACCTAATGTATGTTTGGTTTAATGTAATCAAAGAGAGATAAACGTTTATTATCTCTCGGTGACAAGTTTGACTGGTGATTATCTTCTCCTGTCTTATGTTGTCCTGTCTCAGACATGTCTTAGAGTTGACATCTCTTAATTCTATTTATAGGATCATACGGTGTATTTTATCACCCGTTTGGTCGGAAACGCCTGGTCTGGGTTTGCCTCGATCTGGTCCATGCTCTTTGGGCATGCGCGGGGTTTTAGCGGCAAAAGCCGGGAGACCGATATTCAGAGAGTGCGTACCTGTGGCTTAGAATGGATGTCCCGATCCTAGATTCCTGTCTGCCAAGTTTTCGATAGGGAGTGGAAATTCTGGGAATGGCAGTTAGGCATTCTTCCGTCCCATAGTGTTTTCTTTATGCCAGTATTGGCTGTATTGTGTTACTTAAGAGTGTCAGGATTCTTTAAAAAGGTAACTGAAAACGCTATTCGATCTTTTCGTCTCGTTTAGATCTTACAGGTACATGTATCGCTGATGGCGGCATAGTGAGCGAAGCTCACAAGAAGTTATTATACTGCACTCCAGTATGACTTCATATCTACAAGACTAGGTCTAGTTGACCTGTTACACACATAAGCCTAGGAATCACCTTTATGGATCCGCAATGCAGGCGGAATATGATTTGGCAGAAAATATATATATTCAATCTCAGGAGCCTGTGTGAACTGAGAGTGACCTGTTTATCGAGGCCCGCGACCTGCGGCCTGATTTCGTTGTCACCATATCTATTCTTCACCAGAATGAAGTATCTGGCATGTGAGGCCAGTCTGAAGTCTTTTTTGCTAATTGTAGGACAATGGCATTGACTTTGTTTATATAGATGATATCGCCCGTACTACGCAATATATTTGCTAGGGCTTACCTGACGGGGCTCAGTCAGGGGTTAGAGCTATTGCATAAACAGTAAACATTGTTATACAAGACATTGTTATATGTCTGGGATGTGATGTCTGAAGCTGACCTTTGTAACTACACATATTATGTACCCGATTGTATACTATTGACTGTTTCGTTCATCATCATCGTATTATCGTACGTCACAAATAAATAGTGTAAACGTCAGCAGCATTCCCTACTTCACTGACTTCTACTTGAGGTTGTGTGAGTTAATGTGAAGACGTCCAAGAGCCTATACGGCCTTCGTGTTATCAGCACTGTTGCCTACACACTTACACCATCAACCACATTGTCATACAAGTATTACATGTCTGAATCTGCAGGAATACTGACATTATGTATGTGTCTACTAAACCCTGGCGACACCTCACGCTAGTGACCTAGATTCCTTGCTTCTACTTGGTACTGCCCAGGACAACATGACATGCTCAACGTACTACCATCCATAACACAGAAAAACAGTACGTTACATCAGTACATTTACACTGAGCAACCTTATACATCTCCAGTCTCCGTGCAATCCAACTTTACTTCTACATCAAACAGACTTCAACAACAATGCCGACAGATGCATGTGAAATCAACACCAATATTGAACCCTTAAACCTAAGAAGAGAACGTTCAGCTGTGGAAACACATGAAAGGTATCTGAGAATGGACACAAAGGAGGAGAATAGGAAAATGATAGAGCAGTGGTACCAAAAACACAGAATACAAAAGACTTCTTTTCTTAAAAATGCAAAAGAAGCTAGACCCCTAGCATCAAACACCACCTACCAGCAGTTAGGAAGCCAATGGTAACCATCAATAATGAACCACCTTGTTGGCAGGCAACTACTCCCACAGTAAGAACTGAACTCTTTGACCCTTCAGCAGACAAGAACACTCTAGAACCACTACTGAAAACCATTGCTTTAGAAACTATAGACATATCCACAAGACATCACCCATGTCTGCACAGATGGATCTGCATTTAAAGCTACCACCAATGCTGGATATGGCGCAGTGATAAAATACCCCAACCTGCACCCAGAAGACCACCCTTGCATCTTTGGCCCTTGTGGAGAAATTTGTTCCAGCTATGATGCAGAAATAACAGCACTAGAAAAATCATTGTGCCGGATAATCTCAGACTTTGAAAGTGGCATCACTCCACCTGAGGATATTGTTATATTCTCAGACTCAAAATCAGCACTCCAAGCCCTAGAAAGCAAAATGTCTCCTAATATTAATAACATCTGCAGATTAAATGACCAACTGTTCACTTCCTATGGTGTTGAAGTTACACTCCATTGGATCCCTGGGCATGTCAGAGTCCCAGGAAATGAAAAAGCCGATAAACTATCCAAAAGTGGAGCAGCTCTGCCCCAGTTCCATCAAGTACCACACTGCAATCCTGCCAACAGATCCTGAGAAACAATTACAGGCAAGAACGGCTAAACCAGTGGGCTACCTCCCAGACAGGGCGTCCATTCTTCAAACATCAAGCTAAACCAAACCCTCAAGATCCAGTTAAACAACTGAAAAGAAGAGATCAGAGTCTAATTTTCCAGCTGAGAACAGGCCATGCACCCGTCAATATTTATGACGTGTTAGCGTTGTTAGGTCACGCATCGTGACTGGGATACGAGACCCTTTTTAACGTTGACCGTCAAGCTGTGAAGACGCGTCCTTTAGACGTCCAGTGTTAGGCATTGTATTGCCACATATTTACATAAGTACTTCGAAGTAGGGACTCAGGGTCAGTCCAAATGTATGTGAATAAAGTAATATAATAGGTACCTGTTTGTACTTTGAACAATGTTCTGTCCATGTTATTCACCGGCACGGCCTTTCAAAAGCATCTGTTAACCATTGTATGTTTTTATGTTTCTATATGTATTTATATCGTGTAGTTAACTTTCGTGGGCGGTAGGAGGGGATCAGAACTGAACCTTATGGCTTTTCGAACGTCAAGGACAGTTCTGATTGTTCCGTAGGGCCGTTAATTAATTGCATTTAGCGAAGAACCCATCGATGACTTTGCCGATGACTTGTTCGTTCGTATTTGCCATTAATTGACCTTGCATGTTAGGTGTCCAGTTCTGTGAATAACTAGTGTATTCTACAGTATTCAGTTTCATTTTATTGAGTTTTGTATTATTGTTGGTAATCTATCCCGTACTCCTAACCTTGCTATATTTATGTTCAGTTATATGGATTGTAATAACTGTCAGATTAGTCCTGTGACGTCATTAGTTTATGCATTCATATTTTTTTTTCTGTATATTGACCTACATTTATTTGAATCCTTGACCTTTCTGTATTTCCGATTTTTATGTTTAGTTATGTAAAATCATTTTATTTGTAAAAATGTCACTTTTGTATCGTACTAATGTATTGTAAAGCTTTGGTTAATCATTTGTATTGTATTCATTAATCTCATAATCTAATGATATCACTATAAATTGATTTTAATAATATAGTAAATTAATATGATTAATTTTTATGAAATTTGATTATGACTTAGGGGATTGCATCAAGTTGCAGTAGTGGTCCAATATAATATTGAAGCATATTACACAGTGATAAATAACTTTGATTTTGGTTTGCCTTGAATAGGACAAACATATAAGATGTTAATTAGTACACTTTTATAGTACTACAATGTGGACTTAGCAACTATTATTAATTAAATAACATAATTATGGAGGGATAATACCCATAATTATTAAATATTAATTTAGATGCATGATATAAATTCAGCATCATGAATTAATAAGGGTATACTACATTCGTATAATGTAATGGTTATACATTATTGATACAAATTACTTAGGTTACAAATTAGTTGTGGGACTTACAACTAATAGTATTATAATATTATAGTTGGTTATATTGATTAACCATACTTATTGAATATATATGTTGAGTTGACTTGGAGAGTCACATATATAGTTACAATGTCTAATTTAGAGGAATTGATAGCGAATGCACGAAAAAGGGGTATGGATGACAAACGTTTGAAAATAAATGCCATACACATAATGGCTGCAGAAAATTTGTCTGACGGGGATAAATTACCTAGTGACGAGGAAGTGAAAGCTGAAGCAAGGCGTATTGAAGAGTTAGAAAAAAATAAAAATGGATGTACATTAGAGGATGAGAAATTACTTCATCGTTTAAAAGGTTTTAATTTCCAGGATTTGCAGAATAAAAAGCATATTACTGATTTAAATAATTTCTCAAAGGAACAGGCGGTTGTTCAAAACAGAACACCGATTACAGACAATTTCGTCGATGCTAGAAAAGTAGATAAAACGTCTACGTCATACATAAGGTCTGTTCTGGGGGACCTCCTCCAAGAAGGTAGGAATGTTGGTTTTCAAGGCCCAGACCTTGAAGATTTTGTATTAGATAAATTTTTATGTCGTACGGCATCCGATTTAACAAAATTTGTGGATATTAATTTGTATTCTGTCCCACATATGATAATGGCTAGGGACATAGCAGACTTACTAGGTGGAGTGTTTCGTACTTTAGTGGAATGGTACACACACGTCCAACATGGTTCTATAATGAAAAATATTCATAATGCTATTCTCTGCGACAATGATTATGATCAACAAATGCACAACACATGGAATGAGCAGAAAAAAGTGACAACTTTAGAAACTATTGATGAGAAAAGAGAAGAGTATCGTGAAACATTCTAAATCCACATATATAAATTAAAAGGTAAATGTAAAGCCTAACACATAAATTCAATAAAAGGGAAAGAAGAATGGTAAAGAACAGTGCTGTCACACTGACTGTACTCGAGATCCCCCTTTTTCTGCTTCGTCTGCATGTTCTCACGCTTTCACGTTTACTAGTAAAGCCTACAGCAGCATACACGCCTTTCTAACAATAAAACGTGTACTGTATTTCTTAGAAAACCTTGAGATAGACACACTGCGTAATGACCTGGATTAATATTCCATTAATTTCATTTTATACACTATGTTAACATAAACGAAAGGACAGATGGACTTAGGATAGAAAGAGAGAGGGCTGAACGGAGGACGTATGCAACACTAACACGCGTCTCGCGATTAATATTAATGCCACCCCCAACGCGAAAGGCATGAAGTACTAACTTTTTTTCAAATAGACAGCGATAAAAAACACTTCCAATACACGGTTAGGTTTTAAAAAACATGTTTAATGCTTATTAGGAAACATGACATTCTACTGTTTTATGTCTGAAATCCTGACATTAGTCTGACAGAACAGTCGAAAAGGCAGGACAGGTGGCAGTTCTAAATCGAAAACAATAAAAAATACACGACTATCCTAGGAAATGCATATTTTGAACGCAGCCACTTAGCTCCATTAAATTTATATATTTGGGTGCCTTAAGACTTGCTGACAAAGAATATGTTAGGTGTTAAGAAATTAGTTTAATAATTAACAAATTATAGCCATAATACTAGAGTGGTGCTGTCAGACAACTCCAAATCATAATCGCACAGTGGCATGTTTTGAAACCACCATTTTACGGGAAATAGGCCACCATGTTAAATCCGATTTGATTGGAGGGGATGATATGTAAGGCTAAACATGATTAGTCGGATTGCAAATACTATTTTTGGTTGTTAGGGGAAACGTAGGAAGGATAAATTTTTTCAAAAGCTTTGTAAACATGGCCCTATTGGCTAGACCCGTTGATATAGTCATTTAGGAGCGTCTGTTCAGTGCCACATTTTAAAATAAACTTACTAAGAAACAGTGCGTTGAGATCCAGCTCCTATTTTTCTAAATAAAAGCCTGGGACAGAGGCAGATCGGAATTTGTGCCATAATTCATCGCCAGTCAACGTATTTGTTTATTATTTCCATGAATTGTGGTAAGATTGACATATTTGATATCTTTTTGATGAAAATTGAATGTGAATTGATAATTTATGTCTGTATATGTGTGTGGTTCAGTAGCAAACATGAGGCAAAGCCTAGATAGTGCTCCAACCTGAACAAAACTTGTTGGAGAGAAGTATAAATGCATGGGATCACCAAATAGTACACTGACACCTATCTTATTGACTAGAAGGAACTAATGCTGGAATTGCAGAGGCGTAGTAACCATTTAGGAGGAGAATACTGGTGTAAATTGTTTCAGATGAAGCTAGCAGTTGGCCTACCGCTCTGAACTCAGTGTTTGTTATGTATTCTGTTCAGTGTGGAAACAGAGTATAAATTAGTTCTGAAGTAGGAGGTACAACCTTCTTGTTTCAGGGACCGTGGTCATAACTTATTGAAGCAGCACCTGGTCTGAGTTTTGCTGAATCCAGAGGCTGATAGCATACCCCTTGGTCCAGATAGCGACTAGTGAGGTGTCTCAAGAACACGGTGAAGCAAGCGAGCAGAGGAGTCTGTTTACTGCCGCCCTCACAGAAGATAAGATTCTGTATCCAGAGCAGCTCAATTTTATGTGCCCCTCTAAAACTGACAATATAGTAAATAAAGAGGGACAATAAATTGTTTCAATTGACAGGAACTGTGAACTTTTCCCAATACTATTTCCACCATAAGCAAACACTTGAAGTCATGATGACAAATAACCACCAAGCTTGAACAAGCCAGTATTACCTCATAGTACTACATCACAACTTACACACATATGATGATAATAATAAAATATGTCAATACAAAGATCATAACTATAAAATGTGTACATATGTGACGACTTGCCCAATCTTCTCTTCATTTTTTTTATTATGTATGTGACATCATTTTTTTCTCATCCTCAATGCATGATCGCAAAGTCCCGGGAATTGTCACTTGCGGATAATCTCCTAGCGTTCGGTGATTTTCTCCTCGCTATTTTTAGATACGACGTCATTGTTGACCACTGACCTCGGTAGCGAGAAACCCGCTTTAATTTAAGACAAGACTGCTTAAACTTAGATAGAACCAGTATAGGCCACTTTAGGAAGACCCCACGTGACTTTTAACGTTATTGATTGGAGCGTCTTATTGATGCTAAAGTCACATGATGCACGCTACGGATCACGTGTCCAAGCGGAAATGACCCGCTAAAAGTGCGGCAAATCCAGCCATTTTTCACTTACGCCCAGGTAATCAAGAAAGCTAGACCTAATCTAGACAAGCTGCGAATTCATGCATTAAACGCACTGAAGCCACGTGTCTAAATTGCTGGTCCATCTGAGTAGGTAAGTGAAAATCTCGTTAGAAAATAGTATTGTGATGAAATGTGTAGTACCTTATAAAATTGACGCAAAATTGGTATAACGGCGTTTACTTTATTCATATTTTTGTTTTACGATCACATCCAGCCACATGTGATCGGGTGTATTTTATGATCCCACGGGATATGTACAACATGTTCATAATAATGTATAACGGGAATATATATAGCTATTAATTTCCATATTATTTGATTATTTTCGACCCGACACTTAGACTAGCGGAAATTAATATTAACAATAATGTTGACAGACCGTGACATATATTAATTATAAATTATATGACGATGCGACCAGACATGAAGTGTGTGATAATGTCAGACAATTCTAAAACACTGGTGTCCAATTATTTGTTAAATTCATCATAATTGACATGACGATTAGGCTAGAGGCACAGAACTAGAATACTGTTGCCGACATTTCTATGATAAATTTGGTGGGTTGAACTGACATTTATAATAATTCATCGGGTTAAGTTGACGATAAATCAGTCTAAAGAATTATAATACTGCCACTGGGGCAGAGGAATATAATAAAGGACAGAAAGGAGAAACTTGAATTCAAGATTAGGCTCTAGACATATGATGTTAGAGACTAAAATCTGAGATGACTGGCAGACGGACGGCTTAGGGAAAGACTGCTTTCTAAAGCCAGAAAATTAATGAAGCCGTCGTATTTGTCTTCAGTCTATGGTGGAGCCTTGCACGACAGTCCAATCTCAGAGCAGAATACGGAGTCGAGCACAGAGAAGGCAAATCCGAACCATTCAAGACCTACCTGGGGCAACGTCAGGAGACCGGAGAACTACCCACGCTTCACTATCAGCCAGGGGCTGAAAAGATAAGTTCCTTGAAAAAGGGAACTCACCATATCAATGCCATATTTTTGTCATCCATGATGAAACACACTTGATGTGAGACACATAGTACATACAGCAGACACTAATTCCATCGACAATACTATCATTCACCATCTATTCATTTTATGGCAATAAACCAATTGGGTGTATATAATGTACCCCATGCTTTGTTCCTTCTATTAGATGTTGAATATTGTCTGATGTTTATCTTCCTTTATAAGGGAGGGGGGGGGGGGGGGGGGTCGTAAAATCTAATATAAACCCAGTTTAATTGAGAATAATAATAGATAACTGAGAAGGGGACGATGGTAGCGAGAGACCAAATATCTCCTTACAACCTTTTCCAGACCTGTCTAGTTAGGAGAATTTACCCTCTTTGTCTCCCTTCAGTGGTGGAAAACCCAGCAGGAATTCCTTGAGCCAAATCTTCCACAATCAGATCTATTATTTCCTCTAAATAATTCTTATCCTTCAAACGCTACGTGACACTGGGGTCTCAGTCCAGGATTTGAACTTATGTATTTTATCATACCTCTGGGATAGTATCATTCATTCATTCATTACAGTATACTATTTGAACACATGTATTTTCACACAGTGAGCCCTAGAAAGACAGAAAACATTTTTTTCTAGAATTTCAGGCATTGATTGGTGAATCCCTTTATATATGTTGTATTTAATTTAGTTCATGATTTTGTATTTCATTGAATTACAGACCTTAAGTCTCCATAACTGTAGTAATTTCATTCTACAGCAGTCTGATAATTAGTAAGTTTGTGCTTGTTGTTAGAAATACTATTGGAAGGTAGCACTTGCTTACTCAGTGTGGACTATAACAGCAAAAGATGGCTGAAATAGTTAAGCTTAAGGCAGCACTAGGGGAGGCCGGTCGAGATCTAGGTTATAGTGGGGTGGACCTTGCGAATTATGTCAGTGTCGAGACTGATAAGTATTACGCTCGAGAAACAGCGAAAGCTGAAAGAGAAGAGCGAATAAAGTTAGCAGAAATAGATGAGAGGATAAAAGCTGTAGACGCTAGGGAAAGAAGCGAGAGAGATGAACGCGAGCATGCACTGAAGATGAAGCAGTTAGAGATGCAGGGACAGGCTCAAAGAGTTGAACCGGTAGCCGGTGCGACAGCCTCTACCTCCTCAGGCAACCTATCGCCACGGTCAGATGATATGCCCTCCTTGCATGCAGGGGGCACAGGACCTTTGCCATCCTCACTCATGTCAAACTTGGGACCCTTGACGTTTCCATTTGAAGCTTTCTCGGAACAAGCCGACTCGATCGATAGATATTTGGACAAATTTGAGAAGTTTGCCACCACGTTTGGTTTGGAGAAGAGCAAGTGGAACCTGAAACTGTCGCAAGGGCTTAGAGGAACTGCTTATGACGTATATAGCAACTTCCTCCAGGTTTACAGGATGACTACGACTCTCTGAAAAAGGCACTATTGGTTCGTTATGAGCTACATGCTGACGCCTATAGGAAGAGGTTCCGTAACTCTAGGAGGGAAGTCGGAGAGAACTTTGCTCAATTTGCCGCTAGACTGGATTCCTATGTGGAGAAGTGGGGTGCCCTAGGGAATTTTACTCATGATTGGAAAGGCCTGAAGGAAATGGTCATGATCGAACAACTGAAGGACACCATGACTTCCGACATGAGAAGATTCCTGACAGAGAATGGGGCCAGCACTTTAGAATCCATCGTCCAGTTGGTAGAACGTTATCAGGCAGCGCTAACGGAGAATGACCCATCCCGGTGGAACCAACCGGAAGAATTACCGAGGCCGACACCTCAGGCACACTTGGACCCCCAAATGAATCTACCTTACCACCACTTTAAAAAGCATGACAAGCCAGACTACAAGACTACTCAGAGATCAGCTTTCCAGCCTCAGAGGCGGGAGAAAAGTGGTGTAAGACGTGTAAAATGAGCAACCACAATACTGCCGAGTGCAGAAGGAAAAACCCTCCACATCATGTTGCATGTTTGCAGGTGAGGGCTGTTGACAGGAAGGAACTGACAGTGAGTCAGAATAGCCTTTATCACCCACCTATACAGGAGACAGTGACCGTGAATGGCAAACAAGTCATCGGGATGTATGACACAGGTTTGTCTTATGACGCGGTCGTTTCTTCATCTCTGGTGCACCCTGAACAACTCACCACAGAAACAGTGGATATCCAGGGGCCACTCAAGGGAGCATTACCCTTAAATTTGCCCATAGCGAAGATTCAGGTCAGTTGTCGCTATGTGGAAGGGGAAATCAATGCTGCAGTTTTAGAGGATCCTTTCTACCCCCTGATGTTAGGGCGTAGATATGTCTTTTTAGGAGAACCGGTAAAACCTGTGGTTATGGCTGCCATCCAGACCAGGTCTGACTCCAAATGCATAGAGAGGGACTCTAAATTAGAAATTCATCCGAATAAGATGAAAAGGGCTCAAGCAGCTGATAGCACATTGGGGCCTTGCTTTGGCAAATTGAAAAACTCACATAACCCTCGAAGAAAGAGTGACTTTTATATGGAACATGGACTCTTGCACAGGAAAGCTGGCAGAGGGCTAAAAAGTCATGGACAGATTGTGGTGCCATCCATATATAGAAATAAAGTTATGGAATGGGGGCACGGTGCTACTTTGAGTGAACACCTGGGTAATGGTGCCACAAATCAAAGGATAGCCACCCGTTATTATTGGCCCGGCATCACAGAAGACATAGCTCGATATGTGAAGTCCTGTTCAGATTGTAACCAGGTAACCTCAACACATAGGGTAGACCAGTTACAGGACCTAGGGAAGCATTGCTGCAGACGTAGGCATCCAAAGAAAACCAGAATACTTACCTGGGAAGAACAAAGTAGGGGCAGATTTTTGAGCAGACATCCGGACACAACCGAGGAGATATGAGAAACTGAAAAAGAAGAGGAAGACAGGACCAGAGGAGTTGGACGGAACGTCAAACTTAAGGAGGGGCTTGTGTGGCGACTTGCCCAATCTTCTCTTCATTTTTTTTATTATTTACGTGACATCATTTTTTCTCATCCTCAATGCATGATCGCAAAGTCCCGGGAATTGTCACTTGCGGATAATCTCCTAGCGTTCGGTGATTTTCTCCTCGCTATTTTTAGATACGACGTCATTGTTGACCACTGACCTCGGTAGCGAGAAACCCGCTTTAATTTAAGACAAGACTGCTTAAACTTAGATAGAACCAGTATAGGCCACTTCAGGAAGACCCCACGTGACTTTTAACGTTATTGATTGGAGCGTCTTATTGATGCTAAGGTCACATGATGCATGCTACGGATCACGTGTCCAAGCGGAAATGACCCGCTAAAAGTGCGGCAAATCCAGCCATTTTTCACTTACGCCCAGGTAATCAAGAAAGCTAGACCTAATCTAGACAAGCTGCGAATTCATGCATTAAACGCACTGAAGCCACGTGTCTAAATTGCTGGTCCATCTGAGTAGGTAAGTGAAAATCTCGTTAGAAAATAGTATTGTGATGAAATGTGTAGTACCTTATAAAATTGACGCAAAATTGGTATAACGGCGTTTACTTTATTCATATTTTTGTTTTACGATCACATCCAGCCACATGTGATCGAGTGTATTTTATGATCCCACGGGATATGTACAACATGTTCATAATAATGTATAACGGGAATATATATAGCTATTAATTTCCATATTATTTGATTATTTTCGACCCGACGCTTAGACTAGCGGAAATTAATATTAACGATAATGTTGACAGACCGTGACATATATTAATTATAAATTATATGACGATGCGACCAGACATGAAGTGTGTGATAATGTTGTCAGACAATTCTAAAACACTGGTGTCCAATTATTTGTTAAATTCATCATAATTGACATGACGATTAGGCTAGAGGCACAGAACTTAGAATACTGTTGCCGACATTTCTATGATAAATTTGGTGGGTTGAACTGACATTTATAATAATTCATCGGGTTAAGTTGACGATAAATCAGTCTAAAGAATTATAATACTGCCACTGGGGCAGAGGAATATAATAAAGGACAGAATGGAGAAACTTGAATTCAAGATTAGGCTATAGACATACGATGTTAGAGACTAAAATCTGATATGACTGGCAGACGGACGGCTTTGGGAAAGACTGCTTTCTAAAGCCAGAAAATTAATGAAGCCGTCGTATTTGTCTTCAGTCTATGGTGGAGCCTTGCACGACAGTCCAATCTCAGAGCAGAATACGGAGTCGAGCACAGAGAAGGCAAATCCGAACCATTCAAGACCTACCTGGGGCAACGTCAGGAGACCGGAGAACTACCCATGCTTCACTATCAGCCAGGGGCTGAAAAGATAAGTTCCTTGAAAAAGGGAACTCACCATATCAATGCCATATTTTTGTCATCCATGATGAAACACACTTGATGTGAGACACATAGTACATACAGCAGACACTAATTCCATCGACAATACTATCATTCACCATCTATTCATTTTATTGCAATAAACCAATTGGGTGTATATAATGTACCCCATGCTTTGTTCCTTCTATTAGATGTTGAATATTGTCTGATGTTTATCTTCCTTTATAAGGGAGGGGGGGCTCGTAAAATCTAATATAAACCCAGTTTAATTGAGAATAATAATAGATAACTGAGAAGGGGACGATGGTAGCGAGAGACCAAATATCTCCTTACAACCTTTTCCAGACCTGTCTAGTTAGGAGAATTTACCCTCTTTGTCTCCCTTCAGTGGTGGAAAACCCAGCAGGAATTCCTTGAGCCAAATCTTCCACAATCAGATCTATTATTTCCTCTAAATAATTCTTATCCTTCAAACGCTACGCGACAACATATAACTTGTAATTACATTTGATTGTGATTCCTGGTTCACTGTGTAGTTGAATCAGGATATCTATTATTGAAAGGAATTAATACATATATTTTTAAACTTTAACACTTGACTCATTTAAGATAGTCTTATAGAGTGTTTTATGTGTGTGAGTGTCACAGTGTTGTAAAGTGTTGTGGAATAAATTATTAAAGACTGGAAGTGGAGCGACTAGGAAAGAATCACAGTGAAAAATCATAAAGCAAATGTATCTTTGAAACTGGAAACTCACAAACAGGGTGTTAAGATTCAAGAGCTTACTTCAGAAGTAGCTCGATTGCAATAAATTAAGAAATTAGCTGATAATAAGATTGATACTGAATTAAGATCAGATGGTTATACAGACCAGGCCATCCAGTGTGAGTTGATTCTCACTGATGATGTGCAGTTAGGATCTATTTACTATGATGAGGAACAATATAAACAGTTCTGTCTAAATAGGGGCATTACAACAAATATTGAAATAGAAAAAAGTGAAAATGAGAGTGTATCATTTGATGACAATAATATAATGGATGTATGTCATATAGATAATGATAAATTTGATGAATTTTATCTTAGACAGGAAAAAAAGCTGGACGATGAGGTAACCTCATTGAAACTGATGCTGAATGAACAGATAATTAAAGTGAAATCTTCCACGCGTGACTTGGCATTATTACGTGAAGATAATAAGAAACTTATGATTGATTCCCATAGTAGTAATGAAACACATAAGAAATTATCTGAGGAAGGGCAATCAGAAAACAAAGAAGAGAATACAGAATCGGGTATTAGTGTTTCTGTTTCCACCTCGAGTGACGATTGTTTCATTGATGACAGGGTGACTGCATTAAAAGCGTTACTCCTAGATGAGAAACAGAGATATGCTGACCTGGAAAAAGAAACACAACAGATCTATGAACTGTCAACAGCATTGATCACACTCGATTCTTTATGGGATAAGGAGAAGAATATTAACACTAACTTGGATAAAATAAATAAGAAACAGAGGCAGGAGATTGCTTTCCTGATTTATGAAAGGAATAATTTAAGAAAGAGGGTCGATTGTCTACTGGATGTACTGGCAGGTAAAAAATATATTGATGAACAACAGAGGGGATAAACGTATTTTACGACATGCAGCCAGTACTAAGTGTGATACTAAGGTGTCTACACACCCAGTGAAAATTATTAGATCATTCCGGGGGAAATATACTTTCCCTCGACAAGATACTACAGCTATTTCTGAAAATAGATGTTGGCGACAGGATCAGCCTACAACTGATCCAAAGAAAACTGTTGATGGTGTCGACATTAGAAAGGAGTGTAATTAATAAGAAGAGTAAGATGTTGAAAAAGAATGTTGGAGTTAAGAATAATGAAAAGATATCAAATAAAATGAATATCAGCACATTGAAACAAAAGAATGTAGATCGTTGTTTTGATCCATCTACGACTACATGTGCTACAAATATATCATTACAGGGTAAGGGTCATCATACTCAGGCCCAACATACTATTTCAGTATATAGAAAGAATAATACTTACATGAGGGACATACGTTGCAATGTACCTCAAGCAACTGATGTTACACATCAATCATTTTCTCAAGTTAGTGACAATGGTCCTACTTATATTGGGAAGGGTGCTTATTCTCGCACCGTGTTAGTGCGTAATCTGCCACAAGGTACTACATGGCAGGCACTTAGTAATTTCTTTAATTACACGGCAGACGTTAGGTTCGTGCGTCTGTTGCCACCTTCCATTAACAGGTATGGTGAAGCTCTGGTTACATTTCGTAACAATAGAGATGCTCGAAAGGTTATCGAGCTTGACAATGGTGTTTATTTTCACCACCGTTCTTGAGATTGCAATTAGTACCTGATTCTGCGTCGCGCAGATAACAGGTTACATTAACACTGTTCGTCACATTGTTGATGACTCAGCATAGTCAGTCATCATCATTTTTTTTTTTCTCTCTTTCTTAATCTTTTCGTACATATATTAGTTAAGGTAGACTCCTATTAGGTGACACTTTTGCTATCTTGTCTACTATGTCACTTTGTATTTCTGTCTTCATTTGTTTCCCTATACTTACATTAGAAAATAACTTTGTTAATTATTCTACACTATCCCTAATACAGGAAGAAGAATCTTCTTCTACTAAGGTACAGATGTCTTTACCTGTACCTGTATTACAACCTAAGGAATCTTGGCGGGATGTAACCATCTCTTCGTTGATTACACCGCAACAGCGTCTTCAGATTGCTGATCTCTTACAATCATTTCCAGATGTGCTGACAGACGTACCTGGTCACACATCAGCGATTACTCAAGACATTACTCTTAAAGATGATACACCAATTCGTGTACATCCTTATTCTGTTCCACTACACTTTCTTACTAAAACTACTAAAGAACTTGAGCAGATGTTGTCTTTAGGGATTATTGAGCCTAGTAACTCTCCATTTTCGTCTCCATTAGTCATAGTCAGAAAGAAGGACAACAACATTAGACTATGTGTGGACTATAGGAAGCTAAATGCTCAGACTGTAGTTGATAGCGAACCACATCCACTTATTGACGATTTACTTCCACGTCTATCCAACGCAACAATATTCACTAAGATAGACTTAACTAAAGGTTGTTGGCAAATACCACTAACCGACAAAGCAAAATACTACACAGCGTTTTCCACTCCACAAGGTCTTTACCAGTGGAATGTGATGCCTTTTGGGCTTGTTAACGCTCCAGCTACCTTTATTTGCATGATGCGAAATATCTTATCAGGTAGACCAGACATCATCACATACATCGACGACATATGCTTATTTAGTTCGTCATTTGAGGAACATTTTTCAGGTCTTAAATGTGTTTTGGAAATACTCCGGGATAATCATTTAACCGTGAAACCTACAAAAATACAAATTACGTTTCAGGAGATAACCTTTCTGGGGCATATTATTGGAGCAGGACGTATTCAAACGGTTCCTTGTACGGTTTCAAAAATCTTAAAATTATCAGTTCCTCAAACGAAGAAGCAAGTCAGGAGCTTATTAGGGTTAGTTCAATACTACAGCAGATTCGTACCTAACTTGTCATCCATCACGGCTGTCTTGTCATCATTGTTGAAGAAAGACATGCCGTTGAAAGTGACATGGATAGACGAATGCGACAAAACTTTTAATAAAATATTGCATATATTTTCAAATCCACCTATTTTGAGACTACCTGATGCTTCTAAAAAGTTTATCCTTCATACAGATGCCAGTAATTATGGGATTGGTGCTTGTCTGCTCCAATGTCACGAAGGCATACTACATCCGGTTCTTTACATCTCACGTAAACTTAAGACTCCAGAGATTAAATATTCAACAGTGGACAAAGAATTACTGGCCGTCGTATGGGCCATCACCAAGTTAGAAAAATTCCTCTTGGGTGCACCCTTCGTGATCCAAACAGATCAGAAGGCGGTGGCATCGCTACGTCGTGCTAATCATAGAAGCCCCAAGCTAACAAGATTCGCCATTCTCCTTCAGCCATTAGAATTTACAATTGAATATATATCAGGCACAGAGAATATCGTGGCGGACGTACTTTCTAGAAATCCTTCAGATGTATGAACACTGAAACTCTTCGAATAAAATAACGAAAGTACCTATCACAAGAGACAGAATCCTATCGTAAAACTCTCGACCTGTGAATGAAACGTCGACTACAATTCAAATAAATGATTATTAGGGACATGCGTCATACGAAATGAATTTTGAAGAGACATTGAGTTCGTATTTACGCTGGGACTTTGGTTAGTGTCCATTCATGCTACAACTAGTTGCAACAAAGTCGGAAGGAATATCTGAATTCAAATTGGACAAATTTCGTTATGTGACATGACTAATTGAACGTTGTGAAAACTTAAATTCATTTAGGATCGGAACAGTTAAACAGTTTTCGAATGGAACTTTATGTAGATCCTAATGGAAAATAACGACGTCTGGATCGTCATATCCAATATTACTTAGTTCTAATTATTGATTGAATTAATAAAGAAATAAAATTAAATTGAAATGTGAGAAAAAAAAATATGAAAATGAACTATGAAAAAAAATGTGTAACAAAGAAAACAAATGAATCTCACACTATGCTTAGATAATATTCTTAGATGTAATTAGTAATATGATAATGATATAATATATTATTATTTAATTAATTAATTTAAGTATTTAGTGATACAGATATTTAATTTCAAACCTATTGATTTTATACCTTAGTTTTCTACATTTCACTTGTCTTTACTCCTCATTTGTCTTTTTCTTATGACATCTTCTTTCACTTTCGTTAATTAGATTTTCAATAATTTGACTACTTACACATACACTATGAGTAATTAGTTTAATTTTAATTGGTTATAATAATTTCATGACATCTCACCTTCGTACTTAGTTAACACTTACGTTAATTAATTAGTTAATGACTGTTGACAATCCTTTAGGTTATTTAATTTACATGTATAGCATGACTGTCAATATGTTACATGATTATATATTATCGACATGACCACGACACTGTTCTAGCCAGAACATCGTAGACCATATGTCGGGTTT
This sequence comes from Oreohelix idahoensis, assembly GCA_024509875.1. Classification (NCBI taxonomy): domain Eukaryota; kingdom Metazoa; phylum Mollusca; class Gastropoda; order Stylommatophora; family Oreohelicidae; genus Oreohelix; species Oreohelix idahoensis. The sequence continues at coordinate 308,312 of JAMPIV010008477.1, read as the reverse complement.
TTGTTAAATTTTTCATATGTTTTATTAAGATAGTTCAAAAAAATCTAATAGATTTTTTTTTCCCCAGTGGACGGAATTGTTACGGTATTTTATTGAAGCCTTCTGCTATGTTTGGCAGTGTGCTATTTCTAGGGTCACAGCGTTTAATATAATTTGAGATTAAGAATTCGCGGTCTATTGAACGCTATGTACAAGATCGATTTATGACATGTTAGCGTTGTTAGGTCATGCATCGTGACTGGGATACGACACCCTTTTTACGTTGACCGTCAAGCTGTGAAGACGCGTCCTTTTGACATCCAGTGTTAGGCATTGTATTGCCACATATTTATATAAGTACTTCGATGTAGGGACTCGGGGTCAGTCCAAATGTATGTGAATAAAGTAATATAATAGGTTGGTATATAACCAACTTCTAGGAAGATTATTTCAGTCCATATGATTATATTTATCAGACGCATACGCTCATTGTCGGTCGTTGGAAACCCCAACTACGCGTGCACACAGCTATGCTGTTCTGGCGATGTTGATTCCTTTTTTACTGGACACGGACTGAGAATATGATATGGATTCACAATGTACTAAATTATAGATGTATGCTATCAATGAATAATATATGTAATGTCTTCATCCGTTGTTTCGTCAATAAACGTTTGGACTCAAGCAAGGACTTACCCACATTACTTCGGTTACGCTTAGTTGCTTCAACTTGAGTATTGATTGTTGTTTGACCTGATGAACTCTTCTTGATATGAAGTTTATATTAATGATAATGAGGTTCGTACGGAACCAATGTTTTTTCCTTGGACACTCGGTAATCAATGAAAACCTATGTCTGGACATTAACTGAGATAATGATGAATAACCAAGCATATATTTTCAAATAAGACTAATAGAATGAAGGCCCCAACGAACACGAACTGAACCCATGGCAACAGCCACCACCATGAGGAATCAGTTGAACACCTACTGTTACAGTGCCCAAGATTAACTGACCTGCAACACCAGCTACTCCCATCGCACCCAACCATCCACAATACACTCTACACATCATCACAACAACTGAGGAAGACTTGTACCTTTGTCAGAGAGGCAATGGGCTGTCAAGAGCTACCTGCTCACAGCTAAAAGGATTATATCATCATCATCATCTTAGTCAAGATTGCGGACTGAAAGTTGTGCAGTAAAACCCTAACAAATTAACAGCAAGACAGTGCTACAAATGCTTTAAATGAAGCTGTAATTTAAATGAAAGATTTAATGCAGGAGGAAGAAGCTTTATATTTCAATCCAAACAGTCTCTGCATCGCCTTCATGAGTTTCAGATATTGATTATCAGGATTTATAAATAAATCTAGATGAGCAGGAGCAATGAAAGAGCTGCTAATTAAACTTAAAGAAAAGTGAAGAAAAACAGCCAGCTGAAGTATTCAAGCTGGTATCAAACATTGCACTGAAAGAGGTAGAAAAATATTGACCGCCTGTCAAAGATACAAGTAAATGAGACAATACCTCCATAGCCCTCAATTTTGCAGTACACTGTTCTTATTGTCACAGCTTTACCACCAGCACAAATAAGTGTAGAGTGTTTGTTTCCTGCCCTCCAAACCATAAGATCAGACTTGAGAGCAACAGTGAAGGAGGATATAGTTGAAGCGACCTTCTTTATTAAAAGTAGTTTAACTTAAAAGAGTTTTTCCAGATGAAGAAGATAAGCTCTTAATGTTAATATATTTTTGTTTTTATTTATTAGTTTTGAAATAAATGTTAAGAACATTGTAGTTTTAAGTGTCATTTGTCATATGATAACTGTTAAAGAACACTACTTTTTTTTGTTGCCTTGCTTATAATAATCATATTAATAACATTGACAACATTCATGTACATGAATTATGTTGAAACTGAATTACATTTGTGGTTGAAGTATAGGTAGGTGCTATGTTTTTTAGTTACTTTGCATATATCAAATACATTGCTGTCCACTTAAGCAGAGCTCACTTAAATTGAATTTGGCGTAAGCAGACGCACTTCTGAAGGTCCTGGCTAAATGTCTTCTTTGGCTTTGTTAAAAAAGCTGTTTTTTTAGTACATTACAGTGCTAACATTCATCAAACCAGCAAGCACATAATTGCTGGGCCAACTGAGCGAACACTGTTCACCTTGGTTTGCAAGAACAGGGCTTGCATTAAACTCTGACAGCAATGTACTATCTGAAGATAAACACAGAGTGAAACCCTAGGCATGTGAATAGTAAATAATAAACATAAACCAATATTTGACAGGCGCTCGTAAGAAAAAGGGAAGGGAAACACTAAACAATAGAAACATCCGCACATCAGGGACAGTAACTCTTACATCGACTTACTTGTCCTACAGTAGTCATCGCTCTGGCAATCCGTATAGGAACCGCTTATAGACCACACAAAAAGTCAAAACACGATTTGAACATTTTGACACTTGCTACTATGCTAGCAGCAATTAACTTGACACTATATTTTTAAATTTCGCTAGATTGCTTTTGAAAACTTAAAATCAAAATGCATGTTTCTAAATGGTTAAAATAATTGCTTCATGCTTTACCTCTTATTCTGATGTAAATATCCATTTCTGAGCAAAATTCGGATAAGCAGAAGTATTTGAGATGGTCCCAGCATTTTGCAAAGCAGCAACCAATACACTTTTCTTGTGAGTTACATATTTATTTGTAATTTACATCTGTTGAGTTCTGCTAAACAATCATCTTGTGTAACAAGTTGTTGCCTTCAATAGGCTTCTTATTTGCAGCAGAGATCTGGTGTTAAGCACCATTGCAATGTGGTGCTTTTGTCTAAATGTGAACTGGTTTTACAACACATAGAAGTTAATTTCAATTACTTAATAAAATTGTACATTCAATTATTACTTTTTAATTACTAGATTTAAATTACAAAGAAATGGAGGAGGAGCTGACGTGCCCAGTTTGTTTAGAGCTTTATGCTGATCCACTTATGTTGCCATGCTCTCACAGCATTTGTAAGACGTGTAGGTTCAGCTGTGACCCCTACCTCTACAGTCACATCCGACATGTGCAATGAAAACAGTGATGCATTTGAGGAGTCAGTGGAAAAAGTTTACTGTGGTTAGTACTGTTTTTTTCTTCTTTGCATGGGGTGGAAGAGGGCTTTTTTTTTTTTAATGAATCACATTAAGTACTCTTGGTGGATTATTTTCTAGTTTTAATTAATCAGGGGAGTTAAATTTGAATTGAACTTTAACATCTTTAATTGTATACTATACGATTATAGTACCCTTTGTTGGTTAACATGTGTCTCTGAGGAGACATTGAATATATCATTTTTAATTGCTTGATTAAGTGCATCACTTTATTACAGGAATGTGTGAAGAACCAGGAGGGAGGCAAGCAGAATGGTTCTGCCAACAGTGTCAAGTGCTTTATTGTCAGCTATGCTTGGATATCTACCATCCTAAACGAGGAGCCCTCAGTAAACACAGGGTAAAAAAAAAATATTGCATTCTCTGTGCAATAGTTGATAGATACCATGTTTTTGAATTCCTTATGGATTTTGATTGGAGAAATATATTGTTCTCTTATTGGTTATATGTGAAAATTAATTGTGATCTTCACCATTTTAGCAAGTAACTGGGGCAAAAAGTTCTTGTATATAAGAGACTTTATATAAATGTTTGTTACTTGGAGTCATTTAATTAGATACCATTATTATAGCATTGTGGACAACATGTGGTTTATTTCTGTCCCATTGGAAGCGATTGGTCATATTGACAGAAAATATCAAAATACCAGTGTTGAAAAAAGAAAGTAGGAGAGCTTGGCCAAAGACAGTCTTTCAAGGACACTGGAAGCAAGAAAATTTACATCAGTTCATCACCACCAATTTCTATTTTTTACCTGGGCATATGAGATCTCTGTTGCCTTTGCTTCCTGTCCCATAGTTTTTTGCCATGTTTTCTTTGACCTCCTCAGTCTTCTGCTGCCCCACAAGCTCCAGTCAAGGGCAAGGCTGGTTGTATTAATTTAGCATTCTTAATGCATCCCTAGTTTCCCAACAAAAATTTAACATAATGCGCTGATTGGATATGCCTTGGAGTAGAATACAATATCAGTATACTAAACAAATTGTGAATGTGTAGAAAAATATGTAATTATCAAGAACATTTAGCAACACCAAAGTGAAGCACCCGCCATTTTATACATCACGCATGACTTCATGTGCTTATTTGTAAAATATGCATGGAGACTTTGGGTGAAGCGGTGTTTCCATAATTTATTTAAAAAAAAACCAAATATGCCCTTTGTTAAAGTCTCATCCAATCCAGCCTTCATCTAGAGTGCCAGTGCTGTAACAGTAGTGTTAACAGAACATGTGATTCATAGTAATTAGTACCAGTTAGCAATAAAATGTCCTGATCTTTAGAAGTTGATGAGACTAACGAAAAGATTGAATATCTTGACAAGTGACTGATTTTGATTTTTAGTGGAAACATTAAGCTTGATATGAACTCAGTTGTAGGTAGATCTTTCTTACTATTGAAATTCTTGTTTGATAATCCATTTTAGATTCGAAAACCTACACTCAAAGAGTCAGTTAAATGTATGCTGCACTGCCCAGACCACAATGCCGAATCAGCTAGCATATTCTGTGACATGTGCAAGGTGGTGGCATGCCATCTGTGTGTTTGCCAAGGTCTAGGGTTACACTGTCATCATGTGATTTTGGATCTGGAAACTGCTAGAAGACAGTTACAGGTAATGTTTGGGCCTATATGTTTTACTAAAGCGACTCATTTCCTTTTCGCTGCTTACAGAACATGGAGCTACTGTTACAAATGGTGCCATTGTAGAAAGCTGTGCTAAAGCCCACCCACCTCTATTTTTGGTCTTGCAGCAGTGGTGTCTGAAATGTTGTGTAACATAATGAGGTTATTAGCCCCATGCACAACTTTGTATTAGTTACCTTTTACAACATGCATGTGAGAGCAGTAGTCGTGTTCTTTCTTTGTCTCATCAAAGCCCCCCCCCCCCTTCTACAGCCCTGTATGTACACTAGGTGTGAATAAATGGCTTTATTTTTATCACAGTGGTTTTTTTATATTTAATCATTGTGGATGTTCTTGTGTGCAAGTAAGGTGGTACTTTTTTAAAATTTATTATTTGTCATTGTCCTGCTTAATGTTTATCAGAATCGACGTCACTGCACTCCGGGCAAACCCATAGGTGCTCAGTCTCCCCCCAGCAAATGTCGAAGAGTATGAATGCTAATTGTTCCTGTTGCGCTCTAATAGGCGATCATGAGATTGTCTTCAGTATTTCTCTCTTATCCATGTTCAGTTCGCCTTCTATGGGTGCTCTTGAAGCCAGTCTGTCAGCTCTTTCATTGCTGCGTACGCCTGCATGACCAGGACAGTAGATCCATATCAGTTCCTGAAGATTCGATGCTTCTATGGAGGTTTTTCCATTCTTGTCAGAGCCATCCATTTTTCAGTAACTGCCTCTACCTCCATTCTCATGATGGAGGTTGTTATCATGTAAGCCCTGCTATGTTCAGCGACGGTTCTGCCCTTTACTCTAGCAGACAAGCCCCACCCTGATTTATTACCATGGGTTACAGACCCGTCAGTGTACACAATGGCATCATCATCCCCAGCATAAACATTTATAAGCTGATCAATTTCCAGCTCTGCTGTCCCATTGGCCCAAGTTCTGCACTCTCTACCAAGGCTGATGATGACTTGCTTGTGGTTCATCCAGCTCTCCTCTGACTTACTCCACTCGTCTCCCTTGAATATATTTTCAACTCTGGTCACTTGTCTAATAGTCTCCTCTGCCATCCATGACATCCCCCTCTTTATTCTTGCTCCTTTGATGTCAGGTATATACTTTAGATTGGGGGGGGGCAAGTGCAGTGCAGCAAGGCATAGGTTGTCATGACTATATAACTGATATATATCAATACATAATATTGTCCTGCTTACAATTTTTCATATGAAGTTTGCCTTATTTGACTGGTATATACTTTCATATTTATTTTCCTGACCACCGATGTGATATAGTCATCATTTGAAATTTGTCATGCGAAGTTTACACCTTGAAATTCACCAAGAGCTATTGCTCAGTGATGGTGGATCCAAGACAAGGCACCTTGATAAATCTGTTAATATTAATTTTCTGGTCATTAGTGTCAAGCATGGTTTGAGGATTCACTTTTCTTATTTTGGGCACCTTTTGTGAGCTGAATGATTGACACTGTTTCAAGTAACATTTTCTAGCTTCAGCATTCTTGATTCATTTGTCTCAAACTATATACAGCAACACAGCTGTTTGCGAGCAATCTTTTAGTTTTCTCTGAACGTGCTATTTATAGCTATCGTGACAGAGGTCACGTGGTCACTTTCCTAATGAGAAAAACATGTGGCGGTGTTTACTTTTGATAGGGCTTAATTAATGCTTTTAGGCTACTTTATTATTATAAATACCGGCTTTATTTTTGCGTAAAGCTAGACTAGAAATGTTAGAGTAAATTTTAGAACAAGAACAAACATTTTATCTCACAATTAGAACAGAAGATATAATAGTCTGAAATAGTGTAAAATTTACGTTTTTTAAATATTTTGTTATGGTTTATTTCTAATGCAATTTACACTAAAACGATCACAATCAACATGCATAACAAATTACAGAAATCAAAAGTAGAAAACCTGCAGAAAATGGATATCATAGTTTTGTTTTGGTTTCATGCGTCAAACATTAATTATTGAAACATTAAATTGCATGTCCACATTTATTACCTTAAAATAACACACCCAATTGTCCCCAAAACATGAGAGCTAACAATTATCTCAATCATACATCACGATGGTCATGTAAAAATGAGTGTGGTCATGAGTAAAACGAAATGTTCAATTTAATAAATAAATAGGTGTATTTAATAAATACACCTATTAAATGATTTCCACACTCTGTTAATTCTGTCACTCTCACGCAACAACTGCCATAATTTGCTCTAGCCACAAAATTTCACTCAATTAATAATCACACTTCTTTTTTTTTTAATAGGAGGAATCTGTACATTTACAGATGGAGAAATTTGTAACAAATGAGTTTCCATTATAAATTTTAATTCTGAAGTTATATTTTTAATACCGCTGGTGCGTCTTTCAATTTTGGAAATAGTGGAATGTACAAATTCTCCTCTCATGTGCCTGCTGCAGGTCTAGTGAGTCAGTTGATGTTCCAACAATATGTTTCCTAACAGTGTGGAGAAATTGAGATCGCTTACGTTTTGTTGGCGTTCTGGTGACTGATGTTTCTCTTCTATGTTTAATTAGTTTTTGTAGTACAATAGGCTGTCCTCTGGATTTGCATTTTATGATATTATTTTTTGCTGTTTCTAGTTTTTTTCTAACAATGGATGTGAATAGGGTTTCTTCCTCTTGTGAGTTATACATACGACAAGTACATCCATCTCGCCTGTCTTCAAAAGCGACATCACAGTACAACAGTTACTTGCTAAGCCACCTTCACAACCACTAACACTGCAATCACTGCCTAATATTTTGCTGGGAACTGAGAGAAGTGATTCCTCTCCAATTATTGCAGTCTGCAAGATCTCCCTTCTTGGGCAATTTGACAATTATTCCTTTGTTCCACTCTGTTGGTGTTGTCCCTGTTTTCCAGACTTGTGCAAATAGTGGTTCTAATAGTTCTGCTGCTAGCTCAGGGTCTGTCTTAAATAGCTCTGCATTTAAGTTATCATGCCCAGGAGCTTTTCCATTCTTTAACCCTTTGATTGCTGTGATGATTTCTTCTTTTCGTGGAATGTCTGTATTAACATATAGATCGTTTTCAGCCTCAGGAACATTCAATTGTGTCTCTGCTGGTTCCTTGTTCAGAGTTTCTCTGAAATGCTCTGCCCATCTTGTTTCCTGTCCCTCTGCTGTCTTGATGAGATTTCCTTGCTTATCTCTTACTAATGTAATATTGTTTGCACCTCATTTTCCGCTGATGAATTTAGTTATTTTGTATACTGTGCTTTGTTCATTTCTCAGTGCTGCCTCTTCTGCCTGTCTTGCAAGATCATCTAGGAAATTCCTTTTGTTGGCATTTGCTCTTCCGCTGCCGCATTTCCCCATTGTTCTTTCATTATATGTATTGTGTGTACCAACTTTCACATTGAGGTCTCCCATTACTAAAACAAGATCATATCTAGGTGTGTCTTCCATTTCTTTCTGCAGTTGTTGATAGAATTCATCCTTGACCTCCTCATCGCTATCATTCGTTGGTGCGTAGCATTGTATTATTGTAGTGTTGGTGAATCTCCCTCTCAATCTTAATCTTATCAGTCTGTTCCAGTAATGTCCTTTCTATTCCTTTCTGTAGAATAATGGCTACGCCTTCATTGTGCTGTCCATCCTCTCTTCCAGAGTAAAGTATTGTTTCTCCTGTTGCTGTTTTAACTTTTCCTGCCCCTGTCCATCTGCTCTCGCTTATCCCTAGAATGTGTAACCTATAGTTTCTCATTTCTGCCGTGACCTGTCTTAGTTTACTTGTCTCGTACATTGTCCTGACATTCCAAAAACCTATTCTTGTATCCTGTTTTGCGGTCAGGACATCCGTTTTCATGTCAGTGGCTTCCTTTCGGCTTTCTTTTCAGCTGTTTTAAGGGCATGGACGGTATTGAAAACTGTATTTTACGTACAAAATATTGATTTTTTACTATTGAGCTTATTTTATTAAATAATCATCGAGGAATCAATTGAGTAAGGTTTTATGACATAAAAAATGCATTAGATGTGTCAAAAAGCATATTTTTGGCACTACCCCCATCTATGACTTTCAAATTTGTGCCGAAAATGCACGATTTCTCTCTCAGTAATACCTTAGTTACCCTGAGCACATCGCGAAGTATTTGGTATCGCCGAAAAGGGAATTTTTGTGTGTCCCGGATTGTAGCAAATTCGAAACCTTTATTTCAGATACCTCTGCGTGATTTGGCATTCAAAACTTTCCATCGTTTTATGCTAACTTCCTTATAAGGAGAGGTCACGCAGTGACCCCATTCTCTCAGTCAAGTCCCATTCATGAGGGAGTGGTGTTTATCTTTCTGATTGGTCGTAACATCACGTAGCTTTGTCTGCGCATATCCGGAACATAACGACAGGTACTTCCGACCGTAAACAAATAACTCATTGAACGTGGTAAAAGTACGACATGTTTCTCTTGATTACAGTCTAAATCTCATTAAATTATATTCTATTACTTCAAAATGGGAAGAAAAGGTAAGAAAAGAAAGCAACTTTCTGCCATTAGAGCACGTCAAAAGTGTGTAATTTCCAGCACTGTTACAACCGAATCAGCGGTGAATGATAACCAACCTGATGTAGGCTTATCATCAACTATGTCTGCATACCAGTAGGCTATCCAATAGGCCTATAGTTCAAATCGCGGATCCAATAGTGCCTTACACCGCTGGCTCAAGTCGATCTGATATAAAAATGAACTTTACACGAGCTAGAATGGTGTTTCTCATAACACTGTCTGTGCTAAACTTATGTACAGAAATGTGCAGATCAAATTTTTGATCATTTGAATACCATGCACAACTCTACAGTATTTCAACGTGCCGTCAGCATCGTCTGGGCTGAACATGCTAAAAGTCAGCATCGTACCATTAATAAAAAAAAGAAGTCATTGACATCGCTTTCAGCTTTGATGCAACATGGCTATCTAGAGGTTATAAGTCACTGATAGGTGTTGGCAGTGTTATCAACATCTTGACTGGCATGGTCATCGATATGCACGTTATGTCTTCCTTCTGTTACACCTGCGAGAATACTGGACAGTAGCAACTGAAAAGCCAGCCTAACAAATTAGAACAATGGAAAGCAGAGCATCAGAAGGACTGCTGCTGTAATTACGAAGGGTCAGCCGGAATGATGGAAGTAAAAGCCTGTGAGGTTTTCTGGCTTTGTTCAGTGGTAAATCACAAGCTACGCTACACTGTTTTGCTATCAGATGGTGATTCCAAGGCCTAAAACAGACTCTGCGACATCAAACCGTATGGTCCAGAAGTTGACATTACCACAGAATATTTCCTACACCAGGGCCATCCGCCAGCATAGTACACCTCCAGAGATGAAACAAGCCATCATGGCTTCTCTCTACCATGGGTATTCGACAAACGACAAACCCCAACATAATTTTTGTCCACCAGGCAAAAACTCCCGGTGTTTCTATCAGGCTTTCATGGCCAAAGGAGAAGCTGCTGGACCCCACGAGACCCAAGTTCATACTCCGCTAGACTGCAACCTGCTCCATAAGCACTTAGCCCTTATTTATGAGCGTCTTACTGATCAGCATCTGCTCAAGCAGTGTGAGCTAGGTGCAACTCAAAACACAAATGATAGCCTCCACAATGTTATAAGGAGTCGCTGCAGCAAGCGGAAATTTGTGTCATTAAAAAAGGTCAAATTCATTGTCCTTGTGGCCATTGAAGAGTTCAACTTTGGTCCATCAGCCAGTGCAGAAATAAAAAAGCTGTATGGCCAAGCATCTGGAACAAACTCGAAATGCCTTGGACAGGTGCAATTAAGGAAACGTCTGGCCAACAGCCAGAAATATGAGGCTGACAAACTTGTAAAAAGAAGAAAAATTAGGCAAGAGGCAAGACAAAGGCAAGAGGAGGAGCTGAAGGAGGTGCAGCATACAGTACTGGAGAATTTTAGTGACATTTGGCCCCCCCAGAATGGACTTATTTGGACAAGACAAGGCACTCGGTGAGTAAAATGCATTTTTCTTAAAACTAACATTTTATTAACAAAAAATTTAAAAACTAACACCCTATCTAACAGATCAGTCTGAAATTTGGCATGCATGTCGTACACATATATATCTTTAAATTATCATATGCTTTTTTTGATATTGTTGTAATTTGCTTTGATATATTTAAAAAAATATTTTTTTAATTTTTTCATACAAATATAGTGCATTTAAAAAAAAAATCATTAAAAATAGAATTTTAAACTTATCAAAAAAAGCATGTGTAAAATTGTTTTAATTGTCAGTCAAACATGTGTGTGCAATTTGATAAAGTTTGGTCACTGGGAAACATGATTTTTGCTCAAGAAAATTGGTGAAAATCCAATATGGCGGTGTAGCAAGTTTAATTTGCTGGGGAGGTTATGATGTTATACCTAAAAGGAAAGAAATCTGTGTCTGTGTTAACCGTGTGAGGTCAAGCACATGTAGGCCCCTGACTCTAAAAGATGATGATGAGGTATTTGCAGGGAACCTAACGCTACCTCCCTAGATCTCACACGGTCACTATTTTGGCTCTAGTGTCTGGTGTATGATGTACCTAATGTCTAGGGGAGAAATGAAAATAATGGTACACTTTAACTCACTATAAGGAATTGAAGAAAACAGTGGTTAAGGTTTTTCTTTAAAATTGAATATTTTCTTTTTATAATTTAATCTGCCTGTCCCGCCATCTCTTTTGGACAGGTCTTTGGAAATGAGGAAAAGATAGTTTACATAAAAAAAGATTAACTAAAATGTGTGGACTCTTTGTCCATTAAGTATAAAGTCACTCTATCTCTCCTGTTGGTGTATTCACAGATTACAACTTTATTATCTAATAGTGTTTGTCATTTGTTAGGAGGGGCTGTAGTTTCATCACGCCCCATAACATCCTGGGTATGATTGGAAATACCAAAGTTTATTGTAACTGAAGTGTCAGATATACCCAGATGCTAACACATCACCTGGGATTCTTTGTAGAAGGATAATTCAGTATGTCGTTGCAGAAAATATAGATATCTCAACACGCACAAGCTCCTCCAGCTATCTGCTGACAGCATAATCGTTTTACCGGAGACTTGTTGGCGTTACACTCACTCATCAGGTTTCCTGTCACCGGCTGGTAACAGGAAATAAAACCTCTGCAATAAAAAGACACCCTGGCCTTTTTATATCTGATCACACTTTATTATTATTATTTACACACGGTGGTATGGGGTCAGCCTCGGGTGCATACAGGTGCACTCGCCCCTAATTTTATATGACTCACACCTTGCTGTGACCACACCTCAGGTCCCTAGGGCAGATACGCCACTGTACTTTTACATAATTTTCCTCAATACAATAACGTGGAGTAACCACATTTCGTTTTGTATGATTTGCTCTTCTTTTTTTTAAATTATAAACGCTCCAGGCATGTTGAACAGTGTTCATGGAACAGGGAGGCTTACTAACATATTCTAATACAATAATATTAAAACAAAATCATGACAATATACAACAGTTAGATACAGTTCAATGTGAGGACTCAACAATGTCTGCTCCCGGCATGTCCTTCACTTTTCCCAATAGCAGTATCTAACTTTGGCAGTTGTAATAAACATATTAATACATAAAGCATTCTTACCACAATTTCACAGAAATATATAACAAATAACGCTGACTTGCAAAGAATGGCCTCAGTTTTTCTCTGCCCTGCCCAGACTGGGAATTAATTCTTTATTTTATAAATTAACACAGCTGATCTCATCGTATTTGATAGAAAAAGTTTTTGTCAACTGGCGATGAGCATTGAAAGCTTTTTGCTAATATCTATTAGTACTGGCCAATGGAAAACTTGCGACTACCAGAATTCAAATGTAGTTTTTGAAAAATAAAAACAAAATTCCAAACAAACTCTGTGTCTGGTAGTCGATTGGTCAGTCTGCGTTAGTTATGCCCAATAGAAAAAGATGTTTCGTTTTTAGTTACATTTTTCCTATCTCTCCCCTTTCACTCCTATACCAACTAATAGAATTTGAATTACTACCATGCCTTTTTTTTTTTTTTTTAAACTAGCGTCCCCACTAACGTTATGTATAACGAGCAAGAACAACAGTCTGTCTGGTCAAGCGTCCGTAGACATTTAGTATTTTCTCAATAACTTGGCTAATACTTGGACTACCATATTTTTTAAAACACATTTTTGCTCAGGGAACTCTAAGCTATACTACCATATGATGTTTATGGTCAGTTTCAGTATGGTTTAGATTTTCAATTTTGTCACTGTCAATCTTCAAATATAAATTTTACACAAGTTGGCCATCTTCCCCCTCTCATCTCTCTCTAGCATTTTTATTCAAATAACTAACTTGTTTGAGTGACGTCAGAAATACATTACTCGGCGAGAATTTAAACTGTCTGGGTGTATATATATCATCGGGCCAATCCCACAGCGTGGAAATATGCATGGCACAACGTGTCAAGCGAAGCGAGGTTTTGCGCGGCGGGTGTTAGAATTTGCGTTAATTATTTCTGCCATCTCGTGTTACACTACAGTTGACATTCAAAAATCCGGCAACCCCCGGACCTGAGGAGTGCCGGATTGTTGAAAATGCCGGATTTTTTTGGGTTATATATGCTGTATATATTTAACAGAAAATGACTACCTGTACAGTCCTTTAAAGAAAGAAAATTAAATGTTTACGTTTTACACCACTTCTTTTATTTGCTGAATCCATAATGGGGCTATACAGCAGCAAATAAATGATAAAATGAGAAGTAATGAGCAGGAATGCCTGTTAACACGTGCAAGCAAGACCCAAACAGCTGCATCAAAACATAAACGGCTCCAGAAAACAGTGGCGCGCCAACGAGGTAAATTTAAAAAATGCGCTCCAAAATCCATTCCGGAAAACTGAAGGAACCGGATTATCGATGGCCGGATTTTTGAATGTCAACTGTACCAAAAAATGTCAGAATCACTACAGTTAAAGGCGTTAAAGTTAAAGTATTACGTTAATTCAGACAGTAACTTGGCGGCACATTTCTGGAAGATCGTTAATTATAAGTCTTGCCACAGTCTCTATCAGATCGAGCAAAATGTTAAAAATGTTTATTGTACGTCACAAGGAAAGCGAGTAGGTTTATACGGCGGGATTGTTTCTAAGCATTACCATGGCACAAAATTCAGCGCGATGCTGGCGTGTGAGATGATTATAGTCAGACACATACGGGCTGGGTTATTTATTATCATAGGACTAAAATCTTACTGAAATGAGCGATTATCTCGCAGATTTTACTACACACCTCCCGTCCTAAAACATGCATTCATTTGCAGGTTATAATCTGCGAGATAACTTAGCTCAAATGAAGTCTTACGCGTTTTTCTGATCTTCATCATAAGGATGTCTACTCAAAAAGTCTGCACCGACATTCTGAGGGCCGGGAATATATTCAATCAGAAATGAGTATGGCTGTAATAATAATGACCATCTTAATAATCTGGAATTTTCATGCTTGGCTTGTGACAGGAATATGAGAGGTGAATGATCCGTTTGGACCACAAATGTCCTGCCATATAGATAAATCTGGAATTTTTGTATAGCCCATATCAAAGCTAGACATTCCTTTTCACTTGTTGAATAATTTTTTTCTGCCTTGTTCAACTTGCGGCTTGCATAAGTGACTGGGTTCAATTTTCCATCTTGTGAGGAGGACCTTTGCAATAATGTAGCGCCCAGGCCCACATTGCTTGCGTCACTTCTCACGATAAATTCTTGATTCAAGTCAGGCAGTTGCAATACTGGCCTGCTTGTGAGTTTTTCTTTTAACTCCTGGTAAGCCAATTCACACTGTGTGGACCAATTTTATTGTATCAGGTTCACCTCTGCCAGTTAAATCCGTCAGAGGCGCACATATAGAGTTAACATGTTTAATGTACTTTTGGTAGAACCCACACAACGACACGAAAGATCGCACATCTTTCTTTGTTTGTGGTCTAGGTGCTCTTTTCAATTTTTCCAGATTCTTGGGGTCAGGGGTCATGCTACCCTGATGTACAGTATGTCCCAAGAATTCCAACTCTTTACAACCAATACAACATTTTGTTGGTCTAGCGGTCAAGTTAGCCTCTCTGAGTCTATCAAACAGCATATTCAAAGAGGTAACGTGTTCCTCAAATGTTTCTGTAGCAATGAGGATATCATCCATAAAATTCGAAATATATGGATTTTTCAGGGGATCCAACAATTTTCGCATCATCCTAGAAAACACACTCGGGGCATTTTTCAACCCAAACGGTAACATGTTGAACTCATAATGACCTTCCGAGGTGCTAAAGGCTAAATAAGGTCGAACCTCAGGCTTTACTGGAATTTGGTAATAGCCTTTGCTAAGATCCACCTTAGAAAAATATTTTGCCCTCTTCAGCCTGGCAAATAGTTGAGTAGTATCAGGTAATGGATCCACCTGACCTTCTGTGACAGCATTCAGTTTCCTGTAATCGATGCACAGTCTATGTTCTCCCGATGGTTTCCGCAACAAAAACCACACAGGAACTATAAGGAGACTCACTGTGAGAAATAATCCCTTCTTGTAACAAATAATCTATCTCCTCTTTCAAAGCTTTTTTCTTAGCGAAAGGAATAGAATAGGGCCTCATACAGATGGGTGCTGGGTCTAGTAGTTTCATATCATATTCCAACAAATTTGTGTGCCCCGGTTTATCCGTTAACACATCTGTATGTTTCTCAAGGACCTGTTGAACCTTCTCCCTCTGTCCTTTTGTCAGGTGATTACTGATCTTCACCTGTGCAAATGTTTCACTGGTTTTCAGTGGATATTCAAATGAGGTGAGAGGGTCATTTTTCATTTCGGTTGTGATAGACAAGGCCATTAGGTGTGTTCCTTCCTGGATTTGTCTGTCCAGATATTTCTTCAAAAGGTTCACATGATAGACTTTTTCCTTTCCCTTTTTGTCTATCTTATAATTTGTTCTGGGTACCTTTTCCAAAACTGTATATGGACCTTGCCATCCGATCTGAAGTTTATTGTTGCTGCCGGGCAATAGAAGAAGCACCTTCTCCTCTACAGCAAGCTCCCTATCCTTCGCTTTCTTATTATAATAAGCAGCATGCTTTTTCCTGGCTTGTCTCAAATTATCATTTGCCAGTTTCCAACTAGTTTTTAAACGAGTGGTCAGTTCGTTCACATATTGATAGGATGAGGTAACAGTCTCCTCTGCCTTCTCATCTGTCCAAGTCCTTAACAAGGCTTCTAATGGACCTTTTATTGGCCTCCCAAATAACAGGGTTGCAGGTGCCATCCCGGTTGAATTATGTGGAACTTCCCGGTACGCAAACAACGCGGCGGGCAAGTATTGGTCCCACGTATCAGGTTTCTCATGTGCCAGCTTTCTCAGGATAGAAATGAGAGTCCCATTGAACCTCTCTACCTGGCCGTTCCCTTGGGGGTGATACGGACTACAATGAAAGTGCTTGGCTTGAAACAACCTAAAAACCTCTTCTGTTAGTTTCCCCTTGAACTGTGAGCCGTTATCAGTCAAGATTTGATGCGGGAATCCTAACCTTGTGAATATAGTAAGTAATGCCTCTGCCACATGTTTTGAATCGATTGATGACAGGGCTACCACCTCTCCCCACATAGAGCAAGTGTCTACCAGAGTAAGGATGTAACTGTTCCTCCTCTTGGTCCGAGTGAGAGGTCCCACAATATCCACTGCAACTCTCTCAAAAGGGGTTCCCACTATGGGCATTTCCCCTAGAGTTGCTGGAGCAGTCCAATGCTTTGGAGCTACTCTCTGGTATTCTGGACAGAATTTTACATATCTCTTTATATCTTCCATTATCCCTGGCCAGAAATAATGACAAGCTATACACTGTCCTGTTGCGCTAATCCCCATGTGACCACTGAAGGGGATAGTATGACCTAACTCCATCACCTTTTCCCTATATGAACTGGGAAGGACCAGCTGTCCGTGACCAGCTGAACCAGTGCCGGCCTTCCTATATAACAATTTATTCTTCATATAAAATTCTTTATTAGGAGGAGTATGGCTCTTTGGGAGTTTCTTATAACACAGCTTCAGTGACCTATCTTCAGCCTGTGCCTTCCTCATCTCCTCTGGATGAGTATTTATAGGTTCATCTTCTTCCTTTCTGGATTGTGATCGGGTCTGGATGGCTGCCAAGACCACAGGTCTTTTGGGATTCCCCAAGTAGACATAACGACACCCCAATATCAGAGGGTAGATGGGTGCGTCGATCACTGCTGCTCTGATTAACACCTTCCACATAGCGAGTTCTCACATTTATTCTTGCAATGGGAAGTTTCATGAGTGGTATGTCCTTGGTCGCCCCTTGTATCTCCACTGTTTCTGTGTATACTGATCTGGGTTCACCAAGTGCGAGCTCACGACAGAATCAAAATCTAAACCAGTATCATAGAGGCACCTAATTGTGACATCATTGCATACAACATCCTCACAAACTGAGGGGTGATAAGGTTCCTGCTGTCCAGCAGGTTTGTCCTTTACTTCCGTGTTCCCCATTTTCATAGCAGCAAATCCAGCAGGTTTACTTTTACAAAATTTAATGTCATGTCCTTCCCTCTTACAATATCTACAATATAATCTACCTTGATGAAAAGGTTTTCTTTCATCATTCTTTCTGTCAGTGAAATGTGAGGTTTTATTTTTATAATCATTTTGAGGCCTATCAAAGCTTTGCTTACCTCTATTGTCAAATTTATTAGTTTTGTGGGGCCTTATAATGATCTACTGGTTTCTTTTTGGTGCCAGCTACCTCTGCCTGGGCTGCTTGATACCTCTCAGCAACATTAATTATCTCACCCAGCCTCTCCGCGCCCTGTTCCATGAGAAACTTTCTCATGTCTGGAGCCATGGACTCTCTCATCTGTTCTATGAGTATCATCTCATTGAGATCTTGGGTTTTCCCCAAAGTAGCCCATTTCTCCATATACGTTTCTAACCGGGCGGAGAACTGGTGATAGGTCTCACCCGACAGTAGCCTGGCATTCCTAAATTTCTTTCTATAAAACTCTCCATTCTTTTCGTATCTTAACAAAAGAGCCTGCTTCAACATGTCATAGTTGTCTTGGTCATCCCTGCTCATTTTGGAAAAAACTTCATAAGCTGTTCCCCGAAGACCTTGAGACAACTTTACACCCCATCTTTCTCTTTCTAGCCCAGGGGTCGGCAAACTTTTAGTAGTGTCGTGCCAAAGTAATGTTGCAAAGTCACTCAGCGTGCCAACCTAAGTCCACCATATTTTTATATACAATAATTATTGAAACAATTTAAAAATGATCTTGTATTAACATGTTTCCGATAAATTAAATAACTATTCTATTCTTTGTAGATTATTCAATATTTTAATATAAATAGGAACAAATATCAATACAAATATTATGTTTTGCCAAATTTAAGTTCTGAACACATTAGTTTGAAATTTTATAATAAAATTGCCTTATGTATATTTTGTTAAGACAGAAAGTCCAATAGTTTGAAGAACAAAGCAATTAAATAAACCAAACATAAAACACGTTATTAACATTTTAATATGAGTAATCATTGATTATTATTAATCTGAGTCATTAATCAATTAATGGGACCCGTGTCCTTGCTTCTCCTTGGTTAATTGTTCAATATCAGGTGTGTGTTTTGTCAATTTCAGCTTCACACAGGCTTCTGAATGCACAAGTGTTAGGCGACTTCTCTGTGGACTTAAAACAGCTTTCATGTGTGAGAGAATTTGTTCTCATGTATAAGTTGACCCAAAAGCCGAAAGTAGAGCAAATGCAACTTTCTTCAAACAAGTGAACGCTTGAGGCAGGGATGTCCAGCAGTTGAGGATGGCAGCTGACTTTTCCAAGCAGCTTCCTTCAAGAGTTTTTCGCAATTGTACAAATTTTATCGTCCATAACTCTGATGCTTTGAATTCGATGTACTTGTATGTGTTAGTGGTAATATCTCTGCAAAATATGTCTAATTTTGACGCAAATCCTTTCCAGTGCTCAAAAAGATCAAGTATTGTTTGACCCTGCCCTTGTAAATGCATACACTTGACGTACGGCACAAGACAATTTCATAACATAAAGCACAAACAACACGATCCTTTTGTTGTATGAATCCATATTCGTTTGTCCAAAAGTCTTGAAACGAGCGTGTATCAAGTTTTTGTCTTTTTTTAAATTCATTTTAACGGCACCGTATTACTTAATAATAACACCAACTTTTGTGCTGCGGTCAACGGACTGTACGGGCATGAGTATGCGACAGCCGAGAGAACTGTAGAGGTGGTGGTGGTCGGGAGAGAGGGGCAGGATAGGACGGAAATATAACTTCGCGAGGTCAGTCATTGTTGCTCCAAACTCACACTGGGAGTCAAAAACTGCGAGCGAAAACGAAATAAATACGCTCGTCCAGGCGCTAGCCAGACACTATTGCGTAATTATGATATTACGTCTCCGCTTGCCCGTCAAAATTTGTTTGGGATTCTTTTCAAGAATCTCATCCTGCAAACGACGGTAGCAGGTAGACGCCAGACTAGCGGGCGCCGCAAAGTATAACCACTCCCCATGAAATTTGTTGAAGAATGTTTGTTCTCGGAAACGGTCTGTAAAAACGAAGACTTACGTGCAGTATAGTATGATCAGGTCTTTAGTTTTCATCAGATCGCACATTTTTACATCCAATGTCTAAAAACTTTCGTTTTGAAGGGTTGTAAAAACAGGTATAGCTTTAAAAGAATTATATGCTTCTATTTAATTAAAAATTCAATTTTTTTTAAACATGAGATCATATACTGTACAGTCTTTTAATTCACTCCGCGTGCCATTGAAAATCGTTCCACGTGCCACGCTTGGCACGCGTGCCGTAGTTTGCCGACCCCTGTTCTAGCCCATAAGTAATGGCTAATACTTCATATCTGCTCAAATATGACTCAATGTCATCATCCTTTTCTACAAAATAATCCAGATGGAACCCCATAGCTGAGTTGGAGGCCCCCTGACTAGCAGTAGCATCAGAGGTAGAGGGGCTGTGACCATTGTCCGGAGCAAGGCCTTGCAACTCTAACTCCCTTAATCGCAACTCATGCCCCCTCTGTAATCTTTTCTCTTGTGCTTCTGCCCCCCTCTCCGCAGTCAATCTCTTTTCTTCTGCTTCCCTTTGCAGTCGTTTTTCTTCTGCCTCCAATTTTCTCTCCTCAAATTGGAGCCTCTTGATCTCAGCCTCTCTATCAGCCTCTAATTTCTTAATCTCCCTAGCCTCTTCTACCTGTATTTTCCTTTCCTCCGCTAACCTAGCAATAAATTTATCACATTCTGAGGTGACATAGTCAATCAAGACTTGACAATCTGCCATCTGATAAATACAAAATGTTCTAACTAAATTTTTAAAATAAATGCAAACTTACTTAATTAATTCCAGGTTCTGACACTTCATTAAATTCCCAAATCTTGGGCAATAGTAATTATGGGGATTCCCTGGGAAAATAGAATTGATGTTAATGCTACAACCCAGACCCCAATGTATGTAGTACTAGGAGAAATTCAAATCCCGGACGAGCCCCCAATATATGTAGCAAGTTTAATTTGCTGGGGAGGTTATGATGTTATACCTAAAAGGAAAGAAATCTGTGTCTGTGTTAACCGTGTGAGGTCAAGCACATGTAGGCCCCTGACTCTAAAAGATGATGATGAGGTATTTGCAGGGAACCTAACGCTACCTCCCTAGATCTCACACGGTCACTATTTTGGCTCTAGTGTCTGGTGTATGATGTACCTAATGTCTAGGGGAGAAATGAAAATGATGGTACATAAACACAAAACACTTTAACTCACTATAAGGAATTGAAGAAAACAGTGGTTAAGGTTTTTCTTTAAAATTGAATATTTTCTTTTTATAATTTAATCTGCCTGTCCCGCCATCTCTTTTGGACAGGTCTTTGGAAATGAGGAAAAGATAGTTTACATAAAAAAAGATTAACTAAAATGTGTGGACTCTTTGTCCATTAAGTATAAAGTCACTCTATCTCTCCTGTTGGTGTATTCACAGATTACAACTTTATTATCTAATAGTGTTTGTCATTTGTTAGGAGGGGCTGTAGTTTCATCACGCCCCATAACATCCTGGGTATGATTGGAAATACCAAAGTTTATTGTAACTGAAGTGTCAGATATACCCAGATGCTAACACATCACCTGGGATTCTTTGTAGAAGGATAATTCAGTATGTCGTTGCAGAAAATATAGACATCTCAACACGCACAAGCTCCTCCAGCTATCTGCTGACAGCATAAACGTTTTACCGGAGACTTGTTGGCGTTACACTCACTCATCAGGTTTCCTGTCCGATATTAAAAAACCAAGGAAACAGATTTTACTTAACACTGATAAAATTGACAAGTCGTTCAAATACAATTTCCTTCTTATTTATTTAGTATATACACTATCTACTCTTGTGCTGAAGGGTGAATGTTGAAAAATGGAATGTAATGGAATTGTAAGTTTACATGTGATTTACAAATATTTATTTTATATATATATATAAATATTTTACAACAAGTTTTCCAATTATAGGAACAAAAAAATTATATCAGCTGTGCTGTTAATTAAGGATATAACACTTATCAGCTATGCTGTTAATTTTGTCTCTTGCTATGCTAATTTCACTTTCTCATTCACTGACAGTTTCTATGCTCACAATGCCGACAGAAATGGTACTACGGGGTACTCATCTCTTAAAACGTTCTGTTCTCCTTAGTTTGGGTCACACAACTCCTGCTGAGGCTCGTTACTTTAGCCCACCCAAGACTGAGGGGGACTAAAGATGTAGCTTCTGTACAATCTCTATGCTCCTGCAAAGTTCCAGGCAGCGGGATTGACTCGAACATACGACCTCAGTTTTTAGGACACGAATAAACCTGTAACAAAGCAAAAATAGGGGCTAATTTCTGTCCTCAAGCCCACCTATTTCTAATGTGGATGAAATGAGCGTGTGCCTCAGTGTTTGCATGTAGGATGAATGACAACATGGCTCAGTATGATTTAGCAATAGCGAGACAAGACAGGTGTCTACTTGCAAAGCATTCTTTCTGATAAACTAATACATGGATACAGTCAATAATATAAATTCAATGCATCAATAATATAAATTCAATACATGAATACATTCAATACATGAATACATCCCATAATATAAATTCAAGACATCCAATAATATGTACGTTTAGGTGATACACCCATTTCCTTCCCTCTATAATATACCAGGCCCTCTCTGACGAGTGCTATACAAGCTGGTAACATATATCCTAACAATACCGTTATGTTCTTATGATAGGAGTATATGAGACGAGGACTGTTTGGTGATATATCAGGTTGGAGTTATAGGAGACAATAGATTGGAGTTAGATGCGACAATAGATTGAGTCCTAACAAGGACTGTTTTGGTTATATTGCAGTTGGTTTTATCTGAGATAATAGACAAGTTATAGGAGACAATAGGTTGAGTCCTAACAAGGACTGTTTTGGTTATATGGCAGTTGGTCTTAGCTGAGATAATAGACAAGTTATAGGAGACAATAGGTTGAGTCCTAACAAGGACTGTTTTGGTTATATGGCAGTTGGTCTTATCTGAGACAATAGACTGAAATCATAGACTGACAATAGATTGAAGTATGAGTCCTATTAGTCTTCGTCTATTCAATCATAATAGGAAATACAATCATTATACTAAATTTCCCCAAGATACAATCAGTGAACCAAAATATATTAAATATATACAGGTCTGCTGTAAGCCTCTTTTCCTAAAGGTTATCGTAAATTTATATTTACCCTCCAAGATTTAAAAAAAAGAAGGCCAGTTTGACTCGACTAGTGAAGTAGGTTGCAGGTCGATGCCCTCAGGTAAGCAACAAATCAAGGTGACAGCTTCTTCCTCTTCAGTCAGTATCTCTGGCGTCAAGTTCGGGGTTGCGTGGTTAGCATAAAATCCGCCCAATTATATAGGCAGGTAAATACTTAAGGAAAGCTTTCGGTTGGTTCCTGGCGGAGCAAGTTGATTGGTTTCCTCCGGTTTCGTCTTTTGCTCATACCGCCTAATTTTATTCAGTTTTTCGCCGCCATCTTGCGTGAACATGATGGCCGTTAATTTATTCTGTCTCAGAGACTGCTGAACGGTGCTCGTTGATTGGTTGAAGCAAATCTGTATCTCGACATAGTGATTAACAAAGTAGTGGGTTACACTTCGTTTCACGACATAGCCCCCTCCTTTCCTAGCTGTGACTTGTCATAGCTGACGTGTAAACCCCTGCTGTGGTTAATCCTTTTGCGTCTGTCCTTCCAGAGTACTAGGGTGTCGACTTAAAAAATCAGCTCCTACATTGTCTCTTCCCGGAATGTAATTCACGGTAAAGGAATAAGGCGCAAGAAGCAGACTCCACCTTAACAATCTTGAATTTAACTTTTTAGATGCAGCCAAGAATGTTAAAGGTTGGTTATCGCTTTGGACAATGAAGTGTGTCCCATACAGATAAGGTGAAAATTTGTTGATGGACCAAATTAGAGCTAAACATTCTTTCTCTATGGTCGAGTAGTTCAACTCAGCTGCATTCAGCTTCCTACTGGCGCAGGCGACTGGTAAAAGTTCCTCCGGCTGGGCTTTTGATTTCTGCAAGAGAGTTGCACCAATCCCTATACTGCTAGCGTCCGTCCTTAATACAAATTCCTGTGTGATATCGGGTAGTGTAAGGATTGGTTTGCTGGTGAGTTTTGCTTTTAGCTCTGTGTAAGCTTTTTCGCAATCAGCATTCCATTGGATTTTATCAGGCTGTCCCTTCTTCGTTAAGTTAGTTAATGGTGCACACAGAGAGTTAAAGTGGGGTATGTACTTCTGATAGAACCCACATAATGACACGAATGATCTCACATCTTTCTTCGTTTGAGGTCTGGGTGCCTTCTTTAACTTCTCTATATTCTTTGGGCCAGGAGACATATGACCTGTAGAAATAGTGTGACCTAAGAATTCCAACTCCTTACAACCGATATAGCACTTGGTTGGACGTGCAGTCAATCCAGTGGCTCTCAATCTGTCAAACAACATGGAGAGCGCTACTATATGCTCTTCAAATGTGTTTGTAGCAACAAGAATGTCATCCATAAAGTTAGTGATATGGGGATTTTGTAGAGGTTCCAACAATTTCCTCATCATTCTTGAAAAGATACTTGGAGCATTTTTCAGCCCAAAGGGTAGTACATTAAACTCGTAGTGTCCGTCTGATGTACTAAATGCCAGCATTTTCCTAACTTCTGGTTTCACTGGTATTTGGTAGTATCCCTTGCTTAGATCTACCTTTGATAAATACCTAGCCTTACTCAGTGTAGAGAACAGCTGGTTGGTGTCAGGTAATGGGTCCACCTGAGATTCTGTGATCGCATTAAGCTTCCGGTAGTCAATACATAACCTGTGTTCACCACTCGGTTTTCTCAATAGCACCACATTTGAGCTATAGGGAGAGTCTGACTTCGAGATAATTTTCTCCTTCAACAGATAATCAACTTCCTCCCTTAGTGCTTGGGCTTTCGCATAGGGTATAGGGTATGTTCTCATGCATACTGGGGTAGGGTCTGTAACCTTCATGTCGTACTCTAACAGA
Source organism: Oreohelix idahoensis (assembly GCA_024509875.1). Lineage (NCBI taxonomy): Eukaryota > Metazoa > Mollusca > Gastropoda > Stylommatophora > Oreohelicidae > Oreohelix > Oreohelix idahoensis. The sequence continues at coordinate 283,823 of JAMPIV010008477.1, read as the reverse complement.
TTCGTTCGACCTGGCTTATCTGTGAGCACATCAGCATGGGTTTCCAACACTTTCTGAACCCTCTTCTTCTGTTCTGGAGTTAAATGTTCACTAATATTTACTTGAACATAATCCTCTGTAGTTGTGAGTGGATACTCCATAGAGTGAAGTGGTTCACCGTGCATTTCTGTTGCAATGGCTATGGTCATGATATGTGCAACTTCTGATGATTCCTTGTCATAGTATTTTTTAAGAAGATTGACATGATATACCTTCTCCTTTCCTTTCTTGTCAATCTTATAATTGGTCTTGGAAAGTTTCTCCAGTATGACATAGGGTCCCTGCCATCCGATCTGCAATTTATTATTGCTGCTTGGCAACAGTAATAACACCTTTTCACCCACCTCCAGTTCCCTATCCTTTGCTTTTTTGTTGTAGTAGGCAGCATGCTTCCTCCTTTCTTCAGCCTCAAATTTCTTTGCTTCTCTATCAGCCTCTAATTTCTTTGCTTCAGTCTCTAATTGCAACTTTCTTTCTTCCCTATCCATGTGTTTGTCCACTTCTGTTGTGACATACTGAGTGAGAGCATCACCTGTCAAATTTAATTCCTTACCCATCTGCATGATCGCAGTTCTGAACTTCACTAGATCAGCCATGGCGTTACTTAGATAGGGTATGTATATTTACTATAACCAATTTATTGTAATTAAACTTAATTAATTTAAATGAACAAAAAATTTCCGTGCAACTTTGTGAGCATCAACTATTTACTGAGTACTAAATGGTCCTCCTCCTAAGAAAACAATAAAAAAAATCCTATTATAGAATTTTTTTTTTTTTTTTTTTTTTTTTTCAAAAATTTGTTTCTTATGTTATCTATGGGTGGCACAAGATAGAATGTAGATAGATGAATAGACTAAGTATGGCTCAAGATATAGAGAAATATCCCAGGAACGAGCCCCCAGTGTGGCGAGAGGTTTTATTTGGCTGTAGGATCAGTTTAGTACTGAAAATTACAGAAATAGAATTTCTGCAGAAAATGGTGAAGTCCCAGTGTCTGAGAGGACTACTGGTATCACAAATTAGTTACGGCTGTGAATGTTCTGATCTCGAAACAATAGTAGAGAGGAGACCGACATAAAGCGCCACCTCCGCTGTGTAACTAACTGTGATATTAAAAAACCAAGGAAACAGATTTTACTTAACACTGATAAAATTGACAAGTCGTTCAAATACAATTTCCTTCTTATTTATTTAGTATATACACTATCTACTCTTGTGCTGAAGGGTGAATGTTGAAAAATGGAATGTAATGGAATTGTAAGTTTACATGTGATTTACAAATATTTATTTTATATATATATAAATATTTTACAACAAGTTTTCCAATTATAGGAACAAAAAAATTATATCAGCTGTGCTGTTAATTAAGGATATAACACTTATCAGCTATGCTGTTAATTTTGTCTCTTGCTATGCTAATTTCACTTTCTCATTCACTGACAGTTTCTATGCTCACAATGCCGACAGAAATGGTACTACGGGGTACTCATCTCTTAAAACGTTCTGTTCTCCTTAGTTTGGGTCACACAACTCCTGCTGAGGCTCGTTACTTTAGCCCACCCAAGACTGAGGGGGACTAAAGATGTAGCTTCTGTACAATCTCTATGCTCCTGCAAAGTTCCAGGCAGCGGGATTGACTCGAACATACGACCTCAGTTTTTAGGACACGAATAAACCTGTAACAAAGCAAAAATAGGGGCTAATTTCTGTCCTCAAGCCCACCTATTTCTAATGTGGATGAAATGAGCGTGTGCCTCAGTGTTTGCATGTAGGATGAATGACAACATGGCTCAGTATGATTTAGCAATAGCGAGACAAGACAGGTGTCTACTTGCAAAGCATTCTTTCTGATAAACTAATACATGGATACAGTCAATAATATAAATTCAATGCATCAATAATATAAATTCAATACATGAATACATTCAATACATGAATACATCCCATAATATAAATTCAAGACATCCAATAATATGTACATTTAGGTGATACACCCATTTCCTTCCCTCTATAATATACCAGGCCCTCTCTGACGAGTGCTATACAAGCTGGTAACATATATCCTAACAATACCGTTATGTTCTTATGATAGGAGTATATGAGACGAGGACTGTTTGGTGATATATCAGGTTGGAGTTATAGGAGACAATAGATTGGAGTTAGATGCGACAATAGATTGAGTCCTAACAAGGACTGTTTTGGTTATATTGCAGTTGGTTTTATCTGAGATAATAGACAAGTTATAGGAGACAATAGGTTGAGTCCTAACAAGGACTGTTTTGGTTATATGGCAGTTGGTCTTAGCTGAGATAATAGACAAGTTATAGGAGACAATAGGTTGAGTCCTAACAAGGACTGTTTTGGTTATATGGCAGTTGGTCTTATCTGAGACAATAGACTGAAATCATAGACTGACAATAGATTGAAGTATGAGTCCTATTAGTCTTCGTCTATTCAATCATAATAGGAAATACAATCATTATACTAAATTTCCCCAAGATACAATCAGTGAACCAAAATATATTAAATATATACAGGTCTGCTGTAAGCCTCTTTTCCTAAAGGTTATCGTAAATTTATATTTACCCTCCAAGATTTAAAAAAAAAGAAGGCCAGTTTGACTCGACTAGTGAAGTAGGTTGCAGGTCGATGCCCTCAGGTAAGCAACAAATCAAGGTGACAGCTTCTTCCTCTTCAGTCAGTATCTCTGGCGTCAAGTTCGGGGTTGCGTGGTTAGCATAAAATCCGCCCGATTATATAGGCAGGTAAATACTTAAGGAAAGCTTTCGGTTGGTTCCTGGCGGAGCAAGTTGATTGGTTTCCTCCGGTTTCGTGTTTTGCTCATACCGCCTAATTTTATTCAGTTTTTCGCCGCCATCTTGCGTGAACATGATGGCCGTTAATTTATTCTGTTTCAGAGACTGCTGAACGGTGCTCGTTGATTGGTTGAAGCAAATCTGTATCTCGACATAGTGATTAACAAAGTAGTGGGTTACACTCGTTTCACGACAGGTGGTATGGGGTCAGCCTCGGATGCATACAGGTGCACTCGCCGCTAATTTTATATGACTCACACCTTGCTGTGACCACACCTCAGGTCCCTAGGGCAGATACGCCACTGTACTTTTACATAGTTTTCCTCAATACAATAATGTGGAGTAACCACATTTCGTTTTGTATGATTTGCTCTTCCTTTTTTAAATTATAAACGCTCCAGGCATGTTGAACAGTGTTCATGGAACACGGAGGCTTACTAACATATTCTAATACAATAATATTAAAACAAAATCATGACAATATACAACGGTTAGATACAGTTCAATGTGAGGACTCAACAATGTCCTTCACTTTTCCCAATAGCAGTATCTAACTTTGGCAGTTGTAATAAACATATTAATACATAAAGCATTCTTACCACAATTTCACAGAAATATATAACAAATAACGCTGACTTGCAAAGAATGGCCTCAGTTTTTCTCTGCCCTGCCCAGACTGGGAATTAATTCTTTATTTTATAAATTAACACAGCTGATCTCAGCGTATTTGATAGAAAAAGTTTTTGTCAACTGGCGATGAGCATTGAAAGCTTTTTGTTAATATCTATTAGTACTGGCCAATGGAAAACTTGCGACTACCAGAATTCAAATGTAGTTTTTGAAAAACAAAAACAAAATTCCAAACAAACTCTGTGTCTGGTAGTCTATTGGTCAGTCTGCGTTAGTTATGCCCAATAGAAAAAGATGTTTCGTTTTTAGTTACATTTTTCCTATCTCTCCCCTTTCACTCCTATACCAACTAATAGAATTTGAATTACTACCATGCCTTTTTTTTTTTTTAAACTAACGTCCCCACTAACGTTATGTATAACGAGCAAGAACAACAGTCTGTCTGGTCAAGCGTCCGTAGACATTTAGTATTTTCTCAATAACTTGGCTAATACTTGGACTACCATATTTTTTAAAACACATTTTTGCTCAGGGAACTCTAAGCTATACTACCATATGATGTTTATGGTCAGTTTCAGTATGGTTTAGATTTTCAATTTTGTCACTGTCAATCGTCAAATATAAATTTTACACAAGTTGGCCATCTTCCCCCTCTCATCTCTCTCTAGCATTTTTATTCAAATAACTAACTTGTTTGAGTGACGTCAGAAATACATTACTTGGCAAGAATTTAAACTGTCTGGGTGTATATATATCATCAGGCCAATCCCACAGCGTGGAAATATGCATGGCACAACGTGTCAAGTGAAGCGGGGTTTTGCGCGGCGGGTGTTAGAATTTGCGTTAATTATTTCTGCCATCTCGTGTTACACTACCAAAAAATGTCAGAATCACTACAATTAAAGGCGTTAAAGTTAAAAAGTATTACGTTAATTCAGACAGTAACTTGGTGGCACATTTCTGGAAGATTGTTAATTATAAGTCTTGCCGCAGTCTCTATCAGATCGGGCAAAATGTTAAAAATGTTTATTGTACGTCACAAGGAAAGCGAGTAGGTTTATACGGCGGGATTGTTTCTAAGCATTACCATGCCACAAAATTCAGCGTGATGCTGGCGTGTGAGATGATTATAGTCAGACACATATGGGCTGGGTTATTTATTATCATAGGACTAAAATCTTACTGAAATGAGCGATTATCTCGCAGATTTTACTACAGGCGGATGTGTTTTTTGATTACCATGGTAACCACATGTTTTTTTTTTACAAAATAAACTCTAGAATTTGGTTCATGGACATACACTGTGTCTATTGAGCACATAAAAAGTTCGAAAATGTTATTGGAACAAAAGTTAGTTTTCACTGTAGTGCATGCTCTTAAAAGTAGCTGTTATTATTCTGGGTCCAACAGCTTCCCATTCAATGAGTGCTTTCTGTGCTTCTTTAGATATCATAAGAGCTACCCCTTCACTGTGGTGTGAACTTTCGTCTTCATGTCCTGAGGACAGCACCAATTCACCTGTGATGAGTTTCTTCTTGTCTACCCCCTTCCACTTTGTTTCACACATTGCCAGAACCTCGATTTTATATTCCCTCATTTCTGCTGCTACTTGTGCCACTTTCGCTTGTTCGTTTTATGTCTGAACATTCCAGGTGCCAAATCTGGAAGTTCTCCTGGAAGAAAGAAGGTTAGTCAGTAACGCAGACTCCTTTCGGCTTTCGCTGTGTTGCATCATACGCCTCCCTGTGAGAGGACCTTCCCCTGTGTCACGAAGTGGATTTAAGACTAGAGGCTGCCTACATATAGTGACAAGACACTAGTGGGAAGAAAGTCTAAGAAGATAGATTTTAGATGAAAATGACAGTAGCTGTGGAAGATGAGGCTATTGGCGTCAAGGGGCGAGAACCTAGATTGACTCTCTCTTGCCACTTGTGACGTATTGTGTTGCTATAACCTCAACACCTCTAACTACCAAGACGGGATAAGGTTTGACTAAATACCACAGTCACGACTATACAGACAACATATAGATAACATATAGTTTAACGAAAGTGACTGATCCAGACTAAAGTTTAAATAGTTTTATTTACACAACAAAAATTCAGATAACATACAAAAATCAAATAAAGTGTGAGTTCGCTCACCTGGAAAGAACATAACAATCAATTACAGTGATTACTTAAGGTAACCCCACAATGTCGCCCTCCCCTCCACCTGTAAGGAAGAAAGGTAAGAAATACAACAACCTGTTAAGTGGGATCTCTAACATCAGATCCACCTTACTCTAAATCAACCTGATATTATGTAACCACCCATCTAAATCCTACTGTCTGTCTGTCTGCAGATGTCACTAAACTTGAAGGGCCCACACAGCTTCTCTGCTTTAGGCAAATTACCCTTCACTAGCTAACACTATGTCCACCAAAAACAACTGGTGTTATCACCTCCTACACAAACTAACCGATGAATTGCTGAATTCTATCTATGTTCAGTGTCTGTAAGACACTCCTGGTTTCTACTAAGAGTCTCCTCCACTACTCTCCTTCTCTCTCTCTAGTGCAGTTAAGAGGTATTTTGACCCTTTTCCTCTAACCGCCTGCTGTAGCTGATAACTTGAGTTGGTTGACTGGATACGTGACTTGGACTATCGCTGCTTCACAAATGACGAATCTTAATTCACATGCCCGGTTACCCCTGTTTAGGTTTAGGGTCATCGGTTTTATTATGACCGAATTTCACGACACCTCTAGGCCCTGTGCCTAGGTTCAGTGTGTGCGTATATGAGCATAGCACTCAGGATTTGTTAAGAAATCCGTTCTTTCTGGAGAAGGCTTTGCTTCCAGTGACCTGTGCTTTCTCTCTCTGGTGCAAAAACAGAATTTGCCCCGGTGACCACCACGTCACCACTCCTCTTTCTCTTCTGGCTCTTCCTCGACTCTTCTTCTCCTGAGAAGGCCGACAACTTCTGGCAAGCTGTAGGACAACTGACGCCCTATATGCCAGCCATGAAAATATTTGCTGTGGAACAAACAATAACAACAGATATACCACACATCAAATTTACATATCTTTAACACTTAACTCCCATAATTGAACACCTCTCCCCTTCTCTATCATCGCACAGCGATACATAAATATGGCTACCTCTACTTGCCCTCAAATACTGTCCTATCGGAAAACCCCTATCTGCAGACTCAGCTGACTTAATCTCTTACATGCCGGCTGCCCAGTCAGCCGTCATAACATTTCAACCACTGAACGAAACCTATCGCCGGTAAAATTCCTGGCCCTACTTATTTAACAGTGATCAAGGTGAGTCCTCACTAAACCAAAATAAACTAGACTCTCTAGAGAGAATAACCTCCCGTCTCCATGAATTTCACCACTATAAATATATATGTCTATTAAAGGACTAATTAAATCCCCTCTAGACCCATAACCGCTGACTTCAAAATGTATGATTTACCCACACGAAGTAAATACACAATTCTCTATGCTCTATCAGAACTGTTAAATACACTCTCTCTTATTCAACAGCGTTACCCAAAATAGCCCGCAGGTAATCTACACACACTTAAATAACACTTAAATAACTCACACAAATACCTAGCATATTTACTCTGCTAACGTTATAAATCAAATATTGGGAAATCTTCATCCCCATGCCGGTAATATTATTTACACCCGATTCCTATAAAGTTATATATAGATATATCTCTTAAGGAACTGAAATCCTATCTCAGAACATACATACCCCTATCTCCCCTGTTCCTGTCACTACGTTATCAAATTAGCCTCGCTAGAAAAGTACACAGCTAGTACTCACGTACACCTCTCCAAAATCCTTAGAAAATCATAGTGAAGTTACATACATCGTCCCTCACGATTTCAGTAGGTATTAGCCCGCTAACTTATACACTTAATTTCACGAGCATATTTTATGCTGCAATTATTTATAGATCACAAGTCAAGGAAATAGTAAGTACCCCTGTCTTCTGACAATATAACAGTAATAACCCAATTAATTACAATACCTAATTATGTCAGAGGATCTACTCTGAGAAAACTATCAGAATTCAATACTCACTGCATTAAATTTCCTACATGCGCTTTCTAGTATTATTATTAGTTCTAATAGATAGCATTTGTTGGCCCTTCTACTTCGAATTAACTTTACTCCTAGAATAACAACGATACAAAAACCCTGCTAAAATCTTACAGACTATATTAGCTTAATTAAATTATATATTTACCAAAGTCGAATATCTCCGTAGAGCAGACGAACTCTGTATATTAAATACAGGCGTTGATTTTCATGGCATGAAGTTTTTTTTGTATCAGAGAGCCTTCTGCATTATTAGACGCGTGTATTTATTACAGGAATTGAGGCCGACCCACGCCAAACGTGAGTCATTGCATGGCTTCTTTCTTTATCGGATCACTCTCTAATCCAATCATCATGCCGCAAAATCTAAAATTAGCCTGCAGGTCATAAGCTTAATTTAGAACTTAAGAGTAACCGGAGTATTTCCATTACTTACTGAGCTACACGCTAAAATCACACCCACCCCCAACTTTTGCGTGAGTAGATGCAGGTTCCATGGACTTGTCCCCATCTTAGAATTTACCCGTCCTAATAATTATGGATGCACTCAATGCCCTGCCATTATGTTACACTAAAAATTCCTACATGAATGCGATTTCTTCATGGGAAAGAAAACTGGTGCAAATCTAGAATCTAAAACCTACCGTCCCTCTTGAAAACGTAAAAAATTATCTACAGAAAAAGACCAAACACCATTATTATTCACAGAGAAGGAAAAAAACCGAATAAGATAAAAATCCCACCGTAATCCCCTCCTGAAAAAAAAAAACGGAAAATACTACAAAGAGAAGAAACCTGGGGATGATTACATATAACCCCTCTTCTGAAAAAAACTGTAAATAATGCAAGGAGAAGAGACATGGGTCCTGTTGTAAATCAAATCACAGTAACTCTTCACACCCTATCTTGGATGGCTGTGTTTTATTTTCCTTAATTGACTTGTCCATGTTTGTTGAAGTTTTTTGTGGTTTAATTTTTTACAGGATGGGGTAACCAGCCCCATGCCCAACACTTCTTAGTCACTTTCTACGACATGCATGGAAGGAAACAGTGTTACTATTCTTTGCTCCCCTTTCAGGCCCCAGTAACACACTGGTGACAGAGATATTTGTCGCATCTTTATCTTGCTGGCGTCCCCAAGAATTAACTTCACCATCTTCAACATGCTGTGTAAGGTTTTTTTTGTTTGGCAATTTCCAATTCGACTTCATATGATGCTTGCACTGCTGCTGTGCTCTGTTGCTGAATACACCTATTAATACCAATAATATAACAATAAAAATATAAATAAATAATTAGCCAAATAAATTGTTTTCTGTCGGGAAACGATAATAGTGATGCAGAAAGCCGACCGACAGCACGGACTGATGACGACCTACTGACGCTCTTTAGATTTTAGAAAGTGCAAGCAGTAGTTAACCCGCGCTCGACAGCGAGTGGCTGGTTTCTATCATGGCGCAAACTAAAGGTGGTTGACTATTGGCGAACTAAGTTCACGCCAGTTTGCATCAGACGGCCCATCGCGGACATTATTGAGTTACATCATTGCAAAGATGGCGGCATCGGCAAAACATACGGGGTGATCTTCAACTGCGTTAAGAGAGCAATTCACCTTTTTTCGACGGTCTGTATTCGACAGTCTGTTATTCAAACATCGATCCACCGATTAAAAATGAATTTTGATATTGAATTTTGCATCATAGTGAATATTTTTTTCAGTTTACAATTTGTAACATAGAATGTTATTCTAATGATAACACTGCATTTGTATATTTTATTTTTAGGGAATGAATCAAGGTCCGCCGCGGCGGAAATTTGAAAAAATATTTTTTTTCTTTTTTTTTCGTAAGCCCACTAATACTCGAGGCGAAATCTCAGGTTATTATTAATGTCTAACCTGACATTGATTTTACGTGAGTATCCCTTTTCTTGTACAGAGACAGGTGTCCCTCGCCATTCAGGCAGATACTCGCCGATTTTGGAGGTACCCATTAGAGCTGGGTCGGCTCAGGAGCCGCCAATCCCTGGTCGACGACACTCCTTCAAATGTTTTCGCCAGGTCTCGAGTTAATCCAGTCCAATTCCCAGTCGACGAAAAATCCTCAAATGCCGTCGCCCGGGTTTGATCCTGAACCACCCGGTCACCAGAGCGGTGTTGTAACCACTACGCTAGCGCGGCTCCTGAAAAAATATTAAAGGCCCGCCATAGCAAATAATTAAAATAATATAAAATGTTTAATATGTGTGAACATGGCAGGCTTTTAATATTTTTTAAGTATCCGCTGCGGTGGACCTTAGGTCACTTCCTTTCATTTATCAAAAATCAGTGTTACAACCACTAGTAGAATATTGCAGTGTAGCCATATTGAAATAAATAAGTGTTGAAAACCTTCATGGTGAAATTTCCTATAAAAATAATTGCAACTAAAAATAACCTGCGACCCCCTCCAGAAAACACTTTGTGACCCACAGGTTGGGAACCCGGGATCTATAGCATATCAGGGTTACATTTGATGTAACATACATTGGACCTCAAGTTAGCCTGTCTCAGTGCATGTAAATAAAAGACAAAAGAATGTGGGCTGGAATAACCAGGAGTTTAAAATTATAATATGACTCCTTTCTCTCTCCCCCCTCCCCCCCCCCCTTCCCCCCCCCCCCTCCCCCCCTTCCCGGCCGCATTTATTTCAATAAAAAGTTTGTAAACTCCTGCTATTGTATTTTAGCATGGCTTTTATTCTATGACAAGCAAAAACCAGCCTTCCAAATTAATGATGTAGTTCCTGAGTGGTCACTTATGAGACAGAGTAATAATGGGACTACTTCACCCTCAAGCATGTCATAAAAGGTGACTAATATGAGTTTGTGCATTGGGCTGGCAACCGCCATCATGTAAAACAAATTGTTGCAGAAACTACCACTGCAGCAGCACTTGAATTTATTGGAGCATGCTTCATGCACAAGGGACCAGCTGTTATGGTGGTGATCCCATGCTTCTTAAAAAGGAAAATGATGAATATGTGCAATAAATCCTTGTCATTGAAGACAGGGGAAAAATTGTGAAGAGTTACATTGTACAAATTTGTATTAAATAAATCACTGGAAACAACATAAATGTGGTTTTACATAAGAATTTTTTAAAATGCCATACACAGCTAGACTGTAACTGAATTGTAATTTAAAAACTAATGAAGAATGCTGCAGAAGAGTAATTAACAAAGAAATATACTAACAAAAATAAGGATAATCAATCAGTCTTTAATGGAGGAGCATTTAATAAACATTGTAACAAAGGAAGAATAAAGTGAAAGTTTAGTAAACAGCAAAGATTGATATCTGTGTAGGGACATGAGAAACTGCGCCTTGCTGGACTGCACTGCATTTGCAGCTTGACCCCCAATCTAGTCCCTCGAGTATCGCATTGTTGGTTTCAATATTCCTTCCTTTACACTCCAGTGTATGATAATTTCAGACAGGCTTCTGTAGGTACTGACATACATATATCAGTCATTACACTGAAGTCTGGAGATGGGTCATGTCTCCACACGAACATTTAATCTTCATGTTTTGAGTTTTGGTACATCATTGCAAGCTTTGTCACTCCAACCATGTTTTATAACTAACAGAACCTAAAACGTGAATACACATTGCTCCACCTTATATTCTTCTGACATCAGCCTTGGTAGACCTTTCCCTCCGATCTTTTCCCTTGTACCCACTCATGTTACTAAAACAAAAACTCATGTTCCGATGTTGCATTCTTGGTGCACTAACAACCATTCTGTAAGCACATTATCGACATAACATCTGGTTTGCAACATTTGACAGCAAAATTATTTACCCAACATACAAGGACCTACGTAAAATGAATAACAAAATAAAACTAAACTGACATTTACAGATAATTCCGTGACAATGATGATATCATTAATAGCATTGCCAAATAAAGTCAGAATGAAGGCATGTTCTTAGAAGTGTACACGTTTGGAGAGACTTACTGTATCATAGGTTTCATAATTAATAATATAAGGGTGAGTACAGCTGCATTTGAGTTTGGGAATTGATAGTAGGGAGGATTTAGCTATATCATGTGTTTCATATGTGATAATTTTGGGAAGGATTTAGCCGTATCGTGTGTTTTAGAGTAGTTAACTAGGATGGACTTGGCAACATCATGAGTTTTACGCTTGATTATGGCGGCTAAGGATCAAAGAAGAAGACGGTGTTAGGGAGGATTTATCTATATCATATGTTATCAAAATGTTAAATGAATGTTTGTAGGGAGATTTAAATTTCAAATGATCTTTGCTTTTACAGGAAGCTCTACAGGTTGCAAAAAATGAACTTTCGACCCTGCTGACTTCATTTTCAGACAGGAACAATGTCATTGATTCTCGCATTCAGGATGTAAAGGTGAAGCTATAATGTTGACTTAGCAATAAGAGTAGAACTTTGTCTTATAATATCCACTGCAAGAAAGAATCAAGTCCTTTTATTTAATGAAATCAAAGAATGTTAATCATAGAGAGATAAAACAATAACTGATCACTAGGACAGTAATATTATTGTAAGACATACAGCACATTAGCGAACACTGATCACTAGGACAGTAAGATTATTGTAAGACATACAGCACATTAGCAAACACTGATCACTGGGACAGTAAGATTATTATAAGACATACAGCACATTAGCAAACACTGATCACTAGGACAGTAAGATTATTGTAAGACACACCACATTAGCAAACACTAATCACTAGGACAATAAGATTATTGTAAGATATACAGCACATTAGCAAACACTGATCACTAGGACAGTAAGATTATTGTAAGACATACAGCACATTAGCAAACACTGATCACTGGGACAGTAAGATTATTGTAAGACATACAGCACATTAGCAAACAAAAGAAAGAGTATCAGATTGCAGGTAATGGCATTAATATTGTAGGTGCTTTTGATATTTGGTTATCAGTATTACAACAGACATAGTTTCCATTACTTAAACAATGTATTGCCTCATTTGATTTAGTTGACAGATTTCTTTGTCATCTTCAGTTGCCTGGGAAGCATAGACTCTCAACTGAATTTCTCCGAACCATCTTGGCATGGGCAGTTCCCTTCAATTTTTCATTAATTTTTTTTCCTTCTTATTGTTGCTTCTAGTTCTCTTCTTTGTGTGTTTTGTGATCTTCATCTGTCTTCTAAATTGAGGCCCCCTAGAATAATGCTAGCAAATGGCTTCCTCATTGAGTGTCTTTACCACCTCCTGTGTTCTCTCTTCATGTCTTGTTTCACTAGTACATTTGAGTTCTCTTGTTTTGTGGAAGCATCCATTTATAAACTTTAATTCCAAGGCTTTAACTGTGTTTGTTTGGTTTTTTAAATCTTAGTGTTTAAACTCAAAAATCCAATCCCAAATGTGATAGGGTGGGCTAGAGATGATGATGATGTTGTGATATGTGATCACTTTCTTGCACACTCGCACCCGACCCGAATGACAATACAACTCTTGATTCTACGGCAGGGGCTGTATTTATTCATACAACCCATTCAGTGACAAAGAGCAAATAAAGCAAACACTAAACAAACAAAACAAAACACCCAGCCTGCGCTCAATTGCTAATCCTGTGCAAACTTCTGCTTACTCTGGGTGTCTTTCACATCTTGACTACTGCGAATCTTACCAAATTGCCTTCAGCCTGTGGTGCTCCCGTATTCTATACGCCAAATAACTGCATCACGCAGGGCTGGCATAGTGATTTACGCCCGCGCACTCGCAAAGTGGCAGGCTCGTGTAGGACTATTTACTTCAGTTTCTAAACACACAAATATGAACTTCAGGGAGATTTTGGGGCGTTTATTATGGCCCCATCACATATCTCCCTCCTGAAGATGTTGTGATCCCCACAACCTACTCTCCGCCGTTGGCCCTGCACCTGATTCTTTCTGAGCTGTGAGGCTTGGGGTTCAGATTCTGTAGGAGGTACCAGCCCGGCTAGTGACCCTCTTGGTCGTCATGTTCCTCATCGTACGTTGTCGGGCTGGCAGTTGCTGTGGTTTGGAAGAGTTGCCCCTTGTGCAGTGTTGCTGCTTGGGTGTGAGTTCTGTGGCTCAGTGCATGCAGTTGTCGACCTTGGCGGGGGATTGCTTCCAACTTGTTTTACACTCGTTTTCTGTGGACGTTTGCTTACATTCCTCACAGTCTGCTTTAGATGAGTTTCCTCTTCTGAACGTCGATGTGCATTACCTCCTATCTGCTTAGGATGAGTTTCCTCCTCTAAACATTGACCAATTTTCTTGGCGCTCTTAGGGTGACAGTTGTCAATGCCATCTCTTGGCTTGCACCCTATAGGCAACCTAGTTGTGGCTATACGTTTAGGGAGGGAGCTTCTTGAGGGACAGGCGAATAGCAAATGCTTTGTGGACTTGCACTTAAAGCACTGTTTTGGAAGTGGGCCTTGAGGGCATTTGGCTGCCATGTGGTCTGAAAACTGTCCACAATTGTAGCACCTCAACTTTCTAGGCTTCCTCTGTGCCATGGGTCGCCTCCTACTACCCTTACATTCCTGGCCACCAGTGCCGAATACAAAGACTGCTTCCAAGCCCTGAACAGATGGTTTGCTATCAAACTCCACTTGCTCGTTTCTTGCCAGACTTCTGAATCCCTTCCTGAAAATTTTGGTCTGATGGACGAATACATCAATGCCGCCATCATCTGGCGTAATAAACCCCCATCCTTTGTCGACATTATACCACTTGCAAAATCCTCGTTGCCTTTTTGGTGCATCTGTGTTTGTAGTTACTGTTAGATCACAGCTTTCCTTGTCAACAGCCTGATTCTCACCTACAAGAAGGTCTAGTTGAGGTTCCTGCTCACACACCCCCTCGTCGTGCTTTAGCTGTTTCTGCGGTTGCCATGGTGATTTCTTTCTTTGCACCTCCTCTTGTGCTGGCGAACTACTGTGCTAGCTGGGATGTTAGGTTAGCTACTTCTGATTTGAGTGCCTCCTCTTCAGAGTCTACCTGCACTTGTGTATCAGGCTTTTTGCCTTCCCAGAAAACAGCATAGTCCCTATGCCCTTGACTCATGGCATGGAAATCCCTAGTCATCTCACTGACTAGTTGTTGCTCACTGTATGCTTCTTCAATTATTTCGAGCAAGTTCTCGGGGCTGGCCTTGGCTCTGCCACGTATCCGTAGTTCCCTAGATACCACTGGTGTAACATTATTCCAGATAACGTCTACCTTATCTTCTGCAGTAAAGGGCGCTACCTTCCACACGGCCTCTACGTCTTTCACAAACTCGTGCCAAGTGGTGCCTGCCTTTTCATCAAATCGTCTTATCTCTGGCACCATCACATATATTACCTTCACCGGCGCATTGCTCTGACCTTTACTTTTCACCACTGATGTACCCACTACCGTTGTTGCTGCCTCCTCGTGCTCCCCTCTGCTCGTAGCACGTGTGCTCCTTGGGGCCATCTTGCTGCAAGACATCACTGCTGAGTGTTTACTACAACATTTGCTCGTTTGCTGTTGGCTCAGTGGCACTGTCTGCCTATCCTGCCGACGGCGCCAATTGTGATAGGGTGGGCTAGAGATGATGATGATGTTGTGATATGTGATGACTTTCTTGCACACTCGCACCCAACCCGAATGAAAGCAGGGGCTGTATTTATTCATACAACCCATTCAGTGTCAAAGGGCAAATAAAGCAAACACTAAACAAACAAAACACCCAGCCAGCGCTCAGTTGCTAATCCTGTGCAAACTTCTGCTTACTCTGGGTGTCTTTCACATCTTGACTCTACTGCGAATCTTACCAAACTGCCTTTGGCCTGTGGTCCACCCATATTCTATACGCCAAATACCCGCATCACGCAGTGCTGGCATAGTGATTTACGCCCCATCACACAAAGAAGGAACTTACTTATTAAGACTTAATTATGTTAGACAAATCATTGATCCGCAATTGATAATGTGTTTGCTTGATATACTGTTTAGGATATTGAAGATTCAGCAAAAGGTATCATCTCCAGCCAGTACAACTGCATCTTGTCAGATATTGCTGCCACACTGAACCTTGTTAAACAGAAATCTTTGGAGTCCATTGGTGCCATTGCCAACCAGCATTCCTCACACTTTGCAGCTCAGAGTCATCAGATCAAGACTGTCTTGTGGCAGTGTCAACATTTAGGAGCCGCATGTGACAATCTCCTGTCAACAGAAGAAAATAGTAACACAGTTAATGAGAGTCCTCATTCACATGTGCAACATTTACAAAGTTTTAGTGAAATGTCACATGCCTGTGACCCCAAAAGCCTTGCAAGCACATCTTCCACAGATGATATCTCAGATTCAAATATTGTGTCTGAAACTAATAGTTCCTCTAAGAGTACTTTTTCAGCATCTAGTGTTAAACAAAGTGATCCTGCCACCCTGTCAGCAAAAAGTCACTCACATGAAGTACAAGTTAATACTGTACCGCTTGAAGTGAATCTTGCTTCACATGATCAGAAAACCAGCAGCAACAAAATCAAAGATGTACCAGCTGTTAAGAACAGGTCAGCTTTTGATTCTAAGGACCATAGAAGATCAAGTTTCTTTAGTGAAAAACTTAGACAAACAACTAAAGATTTGACGTATAGCATTAGAATTAAAGAGCAGTGTGGAGAAGAAAAACCTTTGATGTGTAATGCTGAGAAATTTGAAAGTTTTGATCATGTGAGAAAAAGTTCTGTAGATCAGAAAAACTTAGAGAGGAAGCTGTCAAGAGTACCAAATTTGAAAGGAAAAGAGAAGTCATATTCCAGTCACTTGAGGGAGAATGACAAACACCACAACAACATGTTAATAAGTACAAGAGAAGGGGGAGCTCTAAACACTCAAGCAATAACTACTCTTCAGAACTCAACCAAGGACAAAACTAAGCCTGAAGATCAGTTATTGCTGAGAGCAGTTGAAGTTGGGCCAGTGCTGAAGCAAGTGGCTGCTTTAATCAAAGAGTAAGTGTTATAATGATTTTGAAGTTTTCATTTATAATGTAGAAATGGTGATGTAAATATTGTTAACGTTTGTCTGCATGCTTCAGAAATCACTTAGCTAATAGAAATCATATTCTACCTATTTGTTTATTGTTGTTCTGACATTACCTGGCCATTCTTAGTGTTTTATGAAATGTTTCTAGTCATATTTTATCTGTATCACCAACCAGGTCTTTTTCTTGTTAAATTTTTGGTCCCAACTTTAGAAATGAGAGCAGAGAAATGGAAAATGAAGGCACAGTAACACCTATCAGTGTTGATGACAGAAATATTTTGACATGTGTTTCTGACTTTCATACTTCCTGCCTTCAATTGCTGAGCAATATAACAGGTATTTGTTTCATGTAGAAAATGTTGTTTAAAAACATTTCATAATAGTTGATCATTAATATTTATTTGTTTGTTGTATATTTGTTTAAATGAGGTAATCTTGCTCTAAATGTTATTATTTTCCAAAAGTATTGAATATAAATGTTTTTAATGTCATATTCAAACACCGCAAACACATACTTTCTGAGAGCGGGAAAGTCAGCACACCCAAAGCCGAGTAAATCAATAGCAGTGTACCATCTCTCCTTGACTGTGCAAATGACTGGGAGATGGCGGTAGACCTACCTGGACGAGGGGCATATCCAGAGAGTATCAGGAAATCTCGAAGACGGCTGGATATAGTGCTGCATTCTTCATCAGCGCACCAGGTTATATTGATTGAACTGACCATGCCATTTGAATCCAGATTGGAAGAGCAACATTTGTTCAAAGCGGCCAAGTATAGTGATCTGGCCGCAGATCTGAGACATGATGGGTTCACTGCAAGGGTCATGGCTGTTGAGGTGGGTGCAAGAGGGCTTGTGGCTGCATCAGTGTATGATTTACTGAAACTGTTGGGGCTGAGGGGACAGTCGAGAACAAGGGCACTGAAGAGGCTTAGTGAAACTGTGGAAAAGGCATCATGCTGGCTGTGGAACAACCGCAATGGGCTATGGAACTTGGGACAGTAAACTCTGCGGTACAGGAAACATCAGGAATTTTTTTACGTCCACAATACGTTGAGTTTTTTGGTGTACTGGTGAAAGGGCTGTGACTGACGAGCAACATGCGGCGTATTATAAGAGGTGTTAGGCACGGGGTTACAGTTGCTGGTGTGCAGTTGCTAGCCACATCGGCTTCATGCAGGTGTGTCAGTGTCTGTCCCTGGTCGTGGTGTGCGGGAGAACGAACGAAATAATGTCTTCTTTTTGGTTACTTTCACAATTGCCTCCACAGCTGGCAGGGTTGGGAATTTAAAGTTGCTACCAAGGTGAAATGGGTTCATTTTCGATACAAGACAACAGGAGGCTGAGACACTTGGGAGTCATGACTCAAGTGGGAGCCGCGCTAGCGTAGTGGTTACAACACCGCTCTGGCGACCGGGTGATACAGGGTCAAACTCGGGCGACAGCATTTGAGGATTTTTCGTCGACCGGGATTTGGACTGGTTAACTCGAGACCTGGCGAGGACATATGAAGGAGTGTCGTCGACCAGGGACTGGCGGCTCCTGAGCCGACCCAGCTGCAATGGGTACCTCCGAAATCGGCGAGTATTTGCCTGAATGGCGAGGGACACCTGTCTCTGTACAAGAAATAAAGGGATACTCAAGTAAAATCAATGTCAGGTTAGACATAAAAAAATAATAACCTGAGATTTCGCCTCGAGTATTAGCGGGCGAACGCAAAAAAAAAAAGACTCAAGTGGGCCCGCCCCCCTTAGAGTGTAGAGTAGTATTGGACCGAAACATTCGTTCGATGAGGGGACTCCTATGATCAGATTGCCTCCTGTTGTATCGCTCTTTATAGAGTTTCCTATCATCTACTTATAATGTACAACAAATACGTCAGTTTCATGTTTTAAATGTTTTCCTGATTTGAAAGTATTAAATTTTCGTTTCATAGGCCACTTGCCCTCAGACTTCCCAGTCATTATTCCAGCTGTCCGGTCAGTAGTTACTCCAGCAAACCTAGGTCAGTCAACTTTACCACGGGTTCAGAGTCGAACACTGATCACATGGGGATTTAACTCAACAACATTTACAGCTGACCCTCTAGAAGGCTGTGCTCAGTGGTCTGTAAATGTTAGCAGAAATATGAATCACATTGGTGACATAAAAACTGGCTATTTGTTTGGCATTGGAGTCTCCACAAAGCCCTTAAGTTCAAAAGAACAGGTACTTATATCATGTGGTGCTTACAGTGGTTTTGTTATTTTCTGACTAATATTTTAAGGATTTACATTTTAAACTGTTGCTTCTTCTTCTTCAGGTACCATGCCTAGTGTCGTAGGAGATCATGTCTCTCTACAACTTCCAGTACAATTTATCAGTTCTGCTGTTGACTTCTTTCCATGCCACGATGTCAAACTGTCCAGTATTTGCTCTCTTTGTCTTCCCCTATCTCTTTTTTCCCGTCAATCTTACCTGTTGTTATGATATATTCCAGCTTTTCTCTTCTCATAACATGCCCAAAATAAGTGGATTGCTTCTTTCTAACTTGTGAAATAAGTTTCCTTTCTGCATTGGCCTCTTTCAGGACATCCTCATCTCTCTTTTTGGCCATCCATGGTATTTTTAACACTTCTGTAAAACCACATCTCTGTTGCCTCTAGTACCTTCCCTGTTTATTTACTAATTGTCCACGACTCACTCCCATACGTCAGGATTGGTTCTATATAACAATGAAGAAGTCTCTTTCTTACTTCCAATGACAGAATTGTTGCATAAAATACTCTTCATTTTATAGATTGCTGCTTTTGCCTGAGCTATTCTGCTCTTCACTTCTCAGATGCATCTTCCATCCGTTGTTATTATTGTGCCCAGGTATTTGAATTTATCGACTTGTTTTAAAACGGTTCCATTTACTTTGATAGTGTATTCTGGGGAAACCCTTTTCTTTGAGATGACCATTACTTCTGTCTTTTTGCTATTAAGGCTAAGGCCTTTATTTTCACTTTCTATCACTATTGCATCGACCATTTCCTGCAGCTCCTTTTCATTTTTTGCTATTAAGACTGTATCATCAGTGAATCTCAAGTTGTGTATATGAATGATATTCCTGGCATGTCCTCTAGAGATCTCATTATATTTTCACTGTACAGATTGAACAGATCTGGTGACAGCACACATTCCTGCCTGACACCTTTTTAACTTGCTGAAACGTTTCTATTTGGCTGCTAATTCTTACAGCTTCGGTTTATTGCCAGTACATGTTCTTTATTATCCTCAAGTCTTTACCATCAATGTTGATGCTTTCTAACATTTTGATACTTTCCTCATGTTTCACTTTGTCAAATGCCTTAGTGTAATCTATAAAGCACAAGTACAGATCTGTCTTCACCTCTATAGCTCTTTCTATTAATGTTCTTATAATATATATCATCATCATGTGACGTATTCTTTCCAGAACGTTGTCTCCATTACAGCTGCTCTGAACGCATCACGATTCTGGGCAAGTCGACCTGCATCAGCCAAAGACAAGTTCAGACTCTCTGTGATGTCCTGGGTCCACCGTCGTCTAGGTTGACCCCTTCCCCTTTTTCCAGGGACCATGCCTTCCATCACTGTTTTTCCAGACTATTATGTCTTTTTATATGACCGAAAAATTTCAGCTTCCGTATTGCGATGGTATTTAAAAGCCAATGTTCCTGTATAATATATATAGCATTGTTTATGCTACAAATCCACTGTTGCAGTGTGCATAATTAAGAATAATTGGTTTTCAGAGCTATGATAGCCTGATAAGTGAGTTTTTCCATCGCTATATCAGTGATGGTATTGGAATCACAGATATGTCGTTGGGTGTCCACCGTAGAATTATTGACTATGAGTAATTTCACTTCTCATATTTGCACCACTTCTTTGAACTTTCTTAACCTTACTGTGAAGATAAGCACTGCTGGTTTTAAAATAAACCTATTGGCGCTATGATTTCCTTCTTTCTACTTCATCTCACCCTCTCAGCTGTAAAAATTCCTTTCCCTTCTCAGCTTCTACACTTGCATCAGATATATGACAATAGATGCTTGAAATCTTTTGCTAACGTCTTTATCCTGAACATGTTTTGTCAGATGGCACTCACTGCGAAACCTACTGCTACATCTGACAGACTTAAACTTTTCTTAACTTTCTATCCTCACTGCTTGGCGGTGAAACAAATTCTATTTCGCCATCTGCCTGCTCTGATCCTGTTACCCAAGAGTTGTTTCATGATGCCTCTTTGGTAATGACAGAACTCTCTTTTATGTGGAGAATCATCTCATTTTCTAAATGGGTTGTCTTTCTCATAATGGCTTGAATGTCCAACATAATTTTGCTTGAATTCTGCTATTTCAGTACTTTTTTATTTCATCCCTCTCTTTTTGATAATCTGTCATTTTTGTTGTTTATGTTTTGTTTCATATTCTATTTACATATTTTTCACCTGCTACGTTGCTACTTAACATATCACTTTCTTTTTACTTAGCTTCACAGCTCGACTACTTCAGTGGATTTTTTCTTCACAGATTATACCCAGACTATGTATTTTTTTGTTTTAAAATTAATTTTCTCCTTTGCATTTTAGTTGTTTGTTTAATATTTGAGTTGATATTCTGTCATTCTTGTTCTGTAATTTTACTTGCTTATTTCTTGTACTTTTTCCTAATGTTACCTGTATTGTTTATTTTTTCTTCTTTCTGTATTACTTATTTTACCGTTCTTTGATTTATTCATCATTTTTCTACATGCTTGCAGTGTCAGTTGTTTGCTTTCTCTTGACATGTATATATTTATTGACTTTGTTGACTGTTTGTAACTATGGCTGATGAAGGGTGAACCCTGAAATGTCTCATGTTTCCAGTGTACCGTCATTTTGTAAAGCTGATTCCGTACCATTGTTTTTTTAATAATATAATTAAGAAAAAAGATAAGCTAGTAAGAATTTAAAACAAAAATTATGATATAAATATTCCACAGCTAACTAATTAGCACAATTTTACTGAGAAGTTAGGTTAGCCTTAGGACATTTTTAGCACATGATACAAGCTTGAGAATTTCACATATAGTCATTCTGTTATTTTGCTCCCTGTGGAGCATGTGTCCACAATTCCAGCTTGTTCACTTGCAGGATACCTGCCCCAAAGTATTCATCACACTAAAAGAAAATGGAAAAGGCTAATAGAAATGAGCACAGCAAATGTGTTAATTGAAAATGCAGCATACTTTAGAAAGTAAATAGAACCAATAGGAGAAGATGACAAAATTTAAACTGTATAAGCCAGAAGACATGCTAGGGCAACTGAAAAACGAGAAGTCTTGATGAAAATGTTAAAATACCTTGGAAAACAAAGTAAAGAAACTTCTGGAAATAATAAATGTAAGCTAGACAGATTGTATAGTGCCACAGATATGGAAAGGATGATTATGATGTGCTGATGCCTAGAAAAGGCAAAATAAATGCTGTTAGCTACAGACCCATTTATTTCATCTGATACTATTTCATTCATTCACTACCCTTCATTTCCCCGTGTTGCAGCCTGTTACGTGCCAGCCTTCCTTTCCAGCACCATTTTTTCAAGGACTTTCCTTCTGAATGTGTTTTTAGGTCTCCCTCTGTTTTTTTTACTCTGGAGATTCCAGAACAAAGACTGCTTTGTTATGCTATTACAGAATTTCTTCAGTTTGGGTCCTTTTCACTGCCAGCATCCTTCCTACTCCTCCACCTGGTTTGTCTAGCTCAACACTGGTTATCTATTCTGTGACAGCACCCATTAATGCAAGTCTTCTTCGTCTACTCTCAGTCATCTACTTGAATATTTTCAAAGAAAGCAGTGGTCAGCTTAAGGCTGTTTGTATCTCCCATAGAGTTTTTCTAGGAATGATACTGGTGACAGCCATGCGTGCTTTCTCTATTCCTCATATGTAGGGCATCTTTGAAGCAGGTGTTCAGCAGTCATTTTACCAGTGCCACAGTTACACTCATCTGTAGTTCCCATCTTTAGCTTAAGGGGGTCCCCAGTAGAGAAAACTCAATTTTACGTACAAAATATAGATTTTTTACTTTTGAGCTTATTTTATTAAATAATCATCGAGGAATCGAATGAGCAAGGTTTTATAACATAAAAAATGCATTTGATGCATCAAAAAGCATATTTTCTGTACTACCCCCAAGCTATGATTTGCAAATTTGTGCCGAAAATGCAAGATTTGTCGCACAATAATACCTTAGTTACGCTGTCCTTATTATGAACTATTTGGTATCGATACACAGGGAATTTCTTTGTCTGCCGTAATAAAGCAAATTCGAATCTATTTTTTCTCATAGCTCTGTGTAATGTGTGTTTGAAAATTTCCGTAATTTTACGCTAACCTCCTTATAAGGAGTGGTCACGTGGTGACCTAATGCCCTCATTCCCAACCCATTCAATACGCAAAAGTAAACAACTGTTTTGATTGGTCATAACAACATTTTGGCTGTGTGCACAAATGTGGAAGTAACAACAGCCATTTCCACCTGTACACAAAAACAATTATTCGCTTGCGTGAAATATTTTTCTCTTGTTTAAATTTCAGTGAATTGTGTTCTTTTACTTCAAAATTGAAAGAATAGGTAAGAATAATAATAATAAATTCTTTAAGCACCAAACACGGCGCATAAGGCAGAAACCAGTGCTCTCCAGGTTGTTCGTTGTGACGCCACTCCTCTTAGCTCTTGCACATTGTTTAATCCCAACGTTCTTCCTTCTCTTATTATTGTTCTTCTTAGTGTTTCTTTTGGTCTTCCTTTTTTCCTCTTACCCTCAGGAACCCAAGTGAGTGCCTGCAATGGTATTCTGTTGTTTTGCATTCGTAGGACATGACCAATATATGACCATTGTCTTTTCCTTATATAGTTGGAGACATATTTCTGCCTAGAGTCTTCTCTTATTTGTCGATTAGTCTTGAATTCTTTCCAACTGATGTTCATGAGTTTTCTAAGACATTTGTTCTCGAATGTATTCAGCTTGTTCTCCAATGATTTTGTTATTTTCCAACTCTCACAGCCGTATGTTAACACTGAGATAACATTTGAATTAAACAGACGAAGCTTGGTATGTATATTTAATGATCGTAAGATCATAGGTAAGAGATTAAAGCAAATATCTGCTGCCAGGTCGCGTCAACAGTGTGTAATTTCTAGCAGTGTTACCACAGAAGGTAAGACAGAATCAGCGATGAATCAGCCTACACAAACTGATACACAAACAAGTGGAATTTCTGCATACCAGTATCCGATAGGCCTATGGTTCACATTGCAGATCCAGTAGTGCCTGGCCCAAGTCGATCTGATATAAAAATTAACTTGAGCACGAGCAAGAATGTTGCATCTCATAATACTGTCTGCGCTCAGCCTAAACCTACGTATAAAACCATTGTGGACATTTCTTTCTTCAACAACCTTCTTAAAAATGTGTGTTGCAATTTGTGTAAGCAAAGCACATTGCAAACAAGAACTGACAACACCAAGTCTAAGGGTTTCTCTCTCTTCCTGGATGTTGTGTGTCACACATGTGAAAAAGCAATTTCTAGAACGTACACATCCGAGAGGGAACCAGAAGGCCGCGGCCCTCGTGGACATGCAATCAACAAATCTGCTGTTCTTGGTGCCCTCATGTCTGGAATTGGCCCATATACATTCAGTCTCTTCTGTGAGAACCTAGACCTCCCTGGCCTGCACCAGAAAACATTTCATAAATATGCAGATCAAATTTTTGATCATTTGGATACCATGCACTCTACAGTATTTCAACGTTCCGTCAGCATCGTCCGAGCTGAACACGCTAAGAGTCAGCATCGTACCATTAATAAAAAAGAAGTCATTGACATCGCTGTCAGCTTTGATGCAACATGGCTAACTAGAGGTCATAAGTCACTTATAGGTGTTGGCAGTGTTATCGACATCTTGACTGGCATGGTCATCGATTCGCATGTTATGTCTTCCTTCTGTCACACCTGTGAGAATACTGGACAGTGGCAACTGAAAAATCAGCCTGACAAATTTGAAAAATGGAAAGCAGAGCATCAGAAGGACTGCTGCCATAATTACGAAGGGTCAGCCGGAATGATGGAGGTAAAAGCCTGTAAAGTTCTCTTTCTTCATTCAGTGGCAAATCACAAGCTACGCTACACTGTTTTGCTATCAGATGGCGATTCCAAGGCCTACAACAGACTCTGCGACATCAAACTGTATGGACCAGAAGTTGACATAACCAAAGAAGAGTGCGTCAACCATGTTGCAAAGTGATTAGGCACTGCACTGAGGACACTGATTACTGACTGCAGGAAACAAAAAGTCACCCTTGGGGGAAATGGCCGTGGTCGTCTAACCCAAAATGCAATACGAAAATTGTGTATTTACTACACCAGGGCCATCCGCAAGCATAATACAGCCCCAGAGATGAAACAAGCCATCATGGCTTCTCTCTACCATGGGTATTCGACAAACGACAAACCCCAACATAATTTGTGTCCGCCAGGCAAAGACTCCTGGTGTTTCTATCGGGCTTCCATTGCCAAAGGAGAAGCTGCTGTACCACACGAGACCAAGGTTCACACTCCGCTAGACTACAACCTGCTCCATAAGCACTTAGCCCCTATTTATGAGCGTCTTACTGATCAGCATTTGCTGAAGCGGTGTCAGCTAGGTGCAACACAAAATGCAAATGAAAGCCTACACAATGTTATATGGAGTCGTTGCAGCAAGCCGAAATTTGTGTCATTAAAAAAAGCCAAATTCAGTGTCCTTGTGGCCGTGGAGAGTTCAACTTTGGTCCATCAGCCAGTGCAGAAATAAAAAGGCTGTGTGGTCAAGCATCTGGAACAAACTCAATACGCCTTGGACAGGTGCGACTGAGGAAACGTCTGGCCAACAGCCAGAAACATGAAGCTGACAAACTTGTAAAAAGAAGAAAAATTAGGCAACAGGCAAGACAAAGGCGAGAGGTGGAGCTGCAGGAAGCTGAAGGAGGTGCAGCATATAGTCCTGGAGGATTTTTAAAATATTCAGCCCCCCAGAATGGAGTATATTGGACAAGACAAGGCACTCGGTGAGTAAAATGCATTTTTCTTAAAACTAACATTTTATTAACCAAAAATTTTATTACTAACAAACTATTTAATAGATCAATCTGAAATTTGGCATGCATGTAGTACACATATATACCTTTAAATTGTTACATGCTTTTTTTGATATTTTGGTAATTTGCTTTGATATATTTTTTAAAATATTTTTTTTTCATACAAATAAAGTGTTTTTTTTTTTTAAATCATTAAAAATATAATGTTAAAGGAAGCTGAAGGAGGTGCAGCATATAGTCCTGGAGGATTTTTAACACATTCAGCCCCCCAGAATGGAGTATATTGGACAAGACAAGTCACTCGGTGACTAAAATGCATTTTTCTCAAAACTAACATTTTATTAACAAAAAATGTTATTTTTTACAAACTATATAATAGATCAGTCTGAAATTTGGCATGCATGTAGGACACATATATACCTTTAAATTGACAGAGGCTTTTTTTGATATTTTGGTAATTTGCTTTGATATATTTTTTTAAATATTTTTTTTTCATTGTTTTTCATACAAATATAGTGTATTTTTAAAAAAAAATCATTAAAAATAGAATTTTAAACTTATCAAAACAAGCCTCTGACAAATTGTTTTAATTATCAGTCACAACATGTGTGTGCAATTTGATAAAGTTTGGTCAATGGTAAACATAAGATTTTTGCTCTTGAAAATTGGTGAAAAACCCAATATGGCGGTTGTTTTTTTTTTTGGTTACCATGTAGAAGGAAAGAAGAAAAATTAGGCAAGAGAAGGAGCTGCAGGAAGCTGAAGGAGGTGCAGCATATAGTGCTGGACAATTTTAAACACATTCAGCCCTCCAGAATGGAGTATATTGGACAAGACAAGGCACTTGGTGACTAAAATGCATTTTTCTCAAAACTAACATTTTATTAACAAAAAATGTTATTTTTTTACAAACTGTCTAATAGATCAGTCTGAAATTTGGCATGCATGTAGGACACATATATACCTTTAAATTGACAGAGGCTTTTTATGATATTTTGGTAATTTGCTTTGATATATTTTTTTAAATATTTTTTTTCATTGTGTTTCATATAAAATATAGTGTATTTTTTAAAAAAATCTTTAAAAATAGAATTTTAAACTTATCAAAAAAAGCCTCTGACAAATTGTTTTAATTGTCAGTCACAACGTGTGTGCAATTTGGTAAAGTTTGGTCAGTGGGAAACATAAGTTTTTAGCTCTCGAAAAGTGGTGAAAATCCAATATGGCGGATGTTTTTTTTTGGGGTTACCATGGTAACCACATGTTTTTTAACAAAATAAACTGTAGAATTTGGTTCATGGACATACACTGTATCTATTGAGCACATAAAAAGTTTGAAAATATTATTAGAACAAAAGTTAACACATTAACTACCGAATTGAAAAACACACTGTGGCCGAATTAAATTTTTTCCCATTTTCATCCTGTAGGTGTTTGCACAAAGTAAGCTGTAGTTTTCGTAATTGTTTACAGATTTTTATGAATTACACGTCATTTTAAAGATAAATGAATGTACTATTACAATAAATACCGGTTGTAACTCTAATAGAGGTTGTTGCTATTTAACGGCCCTCCGATGGCCGAGGACTTGCAATATTGTCACAATTATAACTGCTTGTGCCCCATCTCAATTAAAATCACAATTTCAATCAATGTGCACACCATTTTCACTCTTGTCCTCGTCGCTAGATCTATCAGTCAATTGTTGAAACAAGTTTCTAGCCTATTCAGCCGTTAGACGAGATGTACAAGCATCACTAGTTGCCACGGTAAACAGTTTTACACGATTTGGTAACTAACCCAAAATGCTGAAAAATATGAACATAATATCAATTTTCCAATGTTCTACAACAACCATGCTTTGGGAATTTGTTTTTCGGTGGCAACTTAAAATCTCGAACCAGATCAGAAAGTGTTTCAGTATATTTTTCATTCGTTTTATTACTAAAATTAGATTGGCGCTCTGAGCGGCTTGCGGTCCAAATGTGATTACTTTGTGAGCCGCTGACAGCGGCTTGCGGTAGTTAATGTGTTAGTTTTCACTGTAGTTCAGCCCCTAAATGCAAGTCTGTAACTTCTAAGTTGTTGTCTTTTTTTCCCTCCGTATTTTAGCTCATTCGGCAGGACTGCTTTGATATTTGAGTTTACTCTTATATGTTGGACATGATCTATTGTGATTTCCTTATATTTCCAAATACAGTTGAAGCTATTCTTGGCATTTGTATTATTATTTGAAATCATTATCTGTTCCTCCAACTTTATATTACTGACAGCAATATATATGTATGATTTCACATCATGTAGGGAATTAGTTTACTTATTTGTAAATTGATTGAAAGATTATCAGTACCAGACTTATATGGTAGCCTACCTAGAAAGAAAGTAAATTATTACACCCAAACAGACTGGCTTTGGGCAAAACAGGTCATCAGAGGATCAAACAAGAATACAGCACCCAGGCAATCAAAGATGCTTTATTTGAAAAGAAACGCAGATTGGCTGCAGTATTTGGTGGTTTACACTCAGAGCAGTTCCTGCTTGTTTTTTCATAAGTAAACATTGGTCTCCAAGTTTTGAAAGAACAGCAATAATACAAAACCAGACCAAGAAAATCATTACTGGAGCAATAAATTCAACATTGAGCAAAACCAATAAGGTGACAGTTGAGACTATAGAGTACTACAGCAGGCAATGCAATGTCATACACTCACACGCCACCCAGTAAAGACTGAATAAAAGTATGTGGCTGAAGCATACTGGAAAGAAATGGTTTAACATATGGCAAAAGAGCTTGCCCCTCTTGTGCCAAATATTGCCCCAAAATGAAAACAAAAAAGCAAGTTACCTTTAATGACAAGTAGCAGAATCTAAAACTGAAAACATGAAAACATGTACCCAGCTGCAATGAAGATCCATGTATATAACCTGACAGTTTGGTAACCAGAACCACTAGAAGTGACGAGGGAGATATATACATTAAGAGTGGACAGGAAATTGCCATCACAATTTTTTATTAGTTACTTTTTGTTTTACTCCTTGAGCTGGCCCCTTTACAAGAAGTCTGTATCAAACACTTCAAGCATCTGGTGGTGGTGGCTTCTGAAGTTGTTTTACATGAATTACTAAACCTGTGTACATATATAGTAAGGTAAAGGATCCCGTTACATGCCATTGAGGCATATTGGGAATATGGTGTTAGGCCCATATTTTCTTGACCATCGGCACACTAGGGGTGATGTCAGAATTACACCGGCCGCCTTAACCTTCCCAGAGTTCCTCTGGTACCCAATTCATGAGGCTGGGTCGACTCCAGAGCCATTTGCGGTCGAAAAAATCCCACCTCAACTGGGGATCGAACCATGGACCACCAAGCTAGGAAGCCAATGCACTAACCACTGTGCTACCATACATATATAGTGTCCTAGACAATTTTCACATTTTACTGGTGAAACAGAAGCCCAGAAAAAAAAAATAATAAAGGTAAACTAGTAATTTGGAAGAGCAGTCAGAGTACTACCAACGGGCTGATCACCCGTTTGCCAGTCACTTCGATTACGGAAACAACTGCAAATGGATTGATTTGCCATTGCCCTAAAGACGCCAATAGGCGTGATGGGAAACAATGGCAAAGAAAACCTATCTGCTGTTGCCCTAAGACGCCACTAGGCGTAATGGCCACTGACTGCTTTGACGGTCGGTGGCTAAGGACGGAAGAAGAAGAAGAAGAAGTCAGAGTACAGCACAGATATCCTATCCAGCATAACTATAATGGTGCTGGCAGTGTGGCCTTCCCTAAACACCTTTAGGAAAATCTATAAATGTGTATGTTAACGTGAACAGAGACCACTTGTGTAATAGCCTATGTAAGATTGAGGCAGTCTATAAAGATAATTGTAAATGACTAAATTCCTCATATTAAACATTTTTTTGTTCTATTGTGAAACATTTTATACTCTCCAAAGTGAATTAACATAATTTTTTTTCTCAGGTTGGAATGACAGCTGAATCACATGCCATTTCCTGCATTGGGGGGCAGCTTGTTGTTTGTCAAGACAGCGTTCATAATATTGTCATGCCCCTAACTGATCTGCCCATCTGTACAACCATTGCAGTTGCTGTCAGCAAGTTTGGGTTAGTTATGGCATACAAATTAATGATGAATGGTATATCCAGTGCTGTTTGTGGTCAGAGAGTTATAGCCTTAGATGGAGACACATTTGCTTCTGATAGTGAGAACACAAACTCAGAGTTGAAAGTTTATCCTGTGTTCACGGTGAGCCAGCGAGTCAAACTGCAGTTCCCCACATCATCTAGTGTATGATATGCATTATATGCCAAATATTTGTGATCTGTTAGTATAGTTTTATCTGCTTAGACATGGTCCAGCCAAGAACAAAGCCAGTTCAGGTTACATCAAGGCAGTTTCCATAAGGTATCAGGATCTATCTTATCTTTAGGTAATTCTTAAATGAACTTTAAAGTTGTACACATAAATTATGGTTGTGATAAATTATATTGTCTCTGGCATTTTATTCATTTTCATTCAGCCATGTAAGATATCTAATTCCTTCTTGATTACAGGCAGGCATGCACCTTATAGTAGTTACTGTAATTTTTTGGGTGAGATTTCAGGTTTTTCATAAACAAAATACATGTGTTATCTCTTGCCTAGGAGGTATTTACTGTATGCAGCTTCCAGCCAATAAAAATCTTTTCTGATAAGCTGGTCGCTGCACTAAGCAATTTACTCCTAAGCATTTCTCAGACCATTGCTCCATTTTGACTCAGCTGCCATATCAGTGCTGACAGCATTACTTTAGGTTTGTTAATAATAAATCCAGAAATTTGCCTATTTAATTAATTTTTTTGTTTAAACCTTTACTTGTGTATAAATGTATAAGTCACTTCTGGGGTTGCATTTAAAAATCAGTAACAAACAAACACCAGCTGAATATAAACAAAGTGTAAATGAAAATGTTTCACTTCTGTTATTCAGCACAGTCTCAGAATAGCATTTGTGCTGCATCCATTTATAGAGCTTCCTACCAGCTCCCGTCGCCTGTCATCTATCCTCTTTAGGATTCTCTTACATGCAGTTGACCAGGTAAGAGTCATTGCTAAGTCTGGATCTTGAGTGATTCCCCCACTCTTGGTGTGCAATGCTGAGTTCTCAACATGTTGCACCACATTGGGAATTGTGGTGTTGAGGGCTACTCTGGTGCGGCTAATCAATCCTTGAGTTTATCCAGGCAACTCAGTAACTAGGAGGTTGCCAATTTCCAGGATGCATCATGTGGAGGTGCTTGAGGTCTTTGTTAGTGATAGAATGCTGGAATTTATGTATGAGCACTGTATATTTCTTCTTATTGTTTGAGGGTATTTGTTATTGAAAACACTAATGGAAGAGTTCTCATCTGAACATATTTTTAGTTGAATGAATAATAAATTGTTCTTAGGGATTTGTGTTCTACACATTTAACTCCCATACTTTAGAGGGGAAAAAGAAAAAGGGAGCTCTGTGCTTCATGTCTGTGGCATGGAGCATTTTTATTGATTTTTTAAAATAGTGTCTAATGTCTATACAAAATAACATGTGACACACCACACAACATGATGGAGTTTTAAATAGACTGAGAAAGTCATTGAATGCAATGAATTAAGTATCAGTTATTACTTCAGTAGTCTTTTCAACTGGCAGAGTTTACAAGCTTAAAAACAATTTACACAACAGTTTTTAAGCTTGTGAACAGTCAGTTGAAAAGAGCTACTGCTGTTATTTCAATGTGCAACTCATTTGAAGAGATGTAGCATTCCAGTTTCAAAAGGATTTCATTCTTACTCTTATTTCAAAACATGCAACACTTTTATCAGTCATCATTAATCCATTGTCATATATTTTCAAGTGCTAAATCTTTCTGTGACATTTTATTTTTAACCCTGGCCACCC
Source organism: Oreohelix idahoensis (assembly GCA_024509875.1). Lineage (NCBI taxonomy): Eukaryota > Metazoa > Mollusca > Gastropoda > Stylommatophora > Oreohelicidae > Oreohelix > Oreohelix idahoensis. The sequence goes on along the minus strand of JAMPIV010008477.1, from coordinate 252,109 downwards.
AGCCCATTAAACCCCATTCTCCTGGGCAAAAAATGCACAAAAAAGACACATAAGCAAAATTAGTTACTGTGACAAAACCACGTGGTCAGTTTTAACTATTCTATCTCAAATTGACTGACCTGATCATCTCCAATATTCCTGCTTATTGTGCCAGTCCTCCCAGCATGTAGACCATTCCTTTAGGCACAGATAACTTTCACAATATTTACACCAGAATTGTCTTCACTTTTTTTAATGGTCTGTCTTTGTAGGCCATGTCTGGGAAGTCACTGACATGTTTGTTAAATGTATATGCACACACAACACAAGTGTTATTGCCTGTAGCTTGTGGAGACTCTTGAGGATGATGCATGCCCACATTTTGCAGCCTCTCATGTGCATCAACACGGTTGTGAAGCTTCATTGCCGCTGTGCTGTAATCACCAATGAGTGATAAACAGATTTCATTCATGAACATACCAAATGTTCTGTAGCGTCTTCCAGTTACATTGTGGGGATTGTATTTATTCATTACTATATAGGCATTACCAACGGGCTGATCACCCGTTTGCCAGTCACTTCGATTACGGAAACAACAGCAAATGGATTGATTTGCCGTTGCCCTAAAGACGCCAATAGGCGTGATGGGAAACAATGGCGAAGAAAACCTATCTGCTGTTGCCCTAAGACGCCACTAGGCGTAATGGCCACTGACTGCTTTGACGGTCAGTGGCTAAGGACGGAAGAAGAAGAAGAGATATAGGCATTATTGCATGCCCACATGAAATATTTCACTATGAGCCGTCGAGGCCAGCAACAATGCCGGCGCGTTTTATTGAGACAACAAACTTGATCGTTGACATCGCAGCCACCCATGAAAGTATTGTAGTCAATACAAAGTTGTGGAGTTTGAATATCCATAGTTGTTCCATCCTTGTTTCTCTTGCTAACAGTTCCCATTTCTGTTGGGTTATGATAATTGGATATAAAATTGATGGGTCTTTGGTCCATCCATACAAGACAAGCAGTGTTATTGAAACAGACAAATTCTGATTGCCCCCTGCACATTTTCTTCTTTCCTGCCAGTTCTTTCGGATAATATTTCTGATTTGTCATTGCTGTCCCTACTGCAATTGTTCCATAATCACTGTGTAACTTGTTAAAGAGAGTTACACTGTTATAAAATCTGTCCATGACAAGAATATGTTTTGTTTGCCAAATCACCTGAAGTCAAAATCCTGATGATGACACTACCAACAACACCGAGTTATGGAATAACATCCTCTGTTTTTCCAGTGTAAATTTCCAAATTCAGAATATAGCCTGAGCTTGCTTCACATGCCATGTAAGTCTTTATTTCCCACTTTATGGGCTTTGATTTTATGTACTGTTTGAAGGCAAGTCTGCTTTTAGTGGGGATCAAACCCTCGTCTAACTTCAAGTGCTGTGAGGGTCAATATCACAATCTTGGAAGCAACAAATTCAGCATGGGCCTTACTTTGTACATTTTATCTGCTTTATCCAGAGCAGGGTCCTCTTCATCTACAAGATGAAGAAACGTCCATATAGCAAGAAAGCGATCGCGTTCCATTACAGTGTGAAATCCAGGAGTTTGGGAAATGATGTTCAAGGACGAGCTGGACCAGTAATCTTCGTAATGTGGTTTTACTCACTGTGCTCCATTTGAAGGCACAGTCCAAAGAATGTTTTATCTCTGGCACTGTTACATCTTTATAATTTTTAGCATAGTAGCTAGTTGGCTTTTTGCTTTTTACTTGCTCAGCACGTCTGTACTCACACAAATTGTGCCAGAAATTACTGTCGAGGAAAAGTTCCAAAAATTCAATGGCTTTACTCTCAGGAGAAATGGATTCTGGAATATTCTTAGGGCCTATCTGTTCCACAAATGTTGTGTCTACGGTAGACATAGGTCTGAATATATTTGTGGGAGACTAACCTGTATCAAATTTACTTGATACATTGTGTGGGGTACACCCCTTTCCATGCCTCTGTACTGTAGCCTGATCCCCTGAGGGAACAGGACTAGAACTAGCTAGATCATAATCCTATTCACACGTTCCGTCACTCGATTCAATTTCGATGTCACTTTCAGAAAAATCAACATCTAAATCTAATTCATCAGCTTCTGAATCATTGAGCACAAGTTCAACAGCTTGTTCCGTTGTTAGCCTTTTAGAATGGCTATTTCCTGGATTTTCAACATGCCTTTTCATTATGAAAACAATAAAAAAATTGCAAAATATTATCACTTCGTGGGCACCGCCATCTTAGTGTAACATTCCACAAGACGTGTACTTCCTGACATCATTATTTTACACACATTTCCATTCCTGCCCCACCGATCTAAGGTAGGTGTGTCAAACCGACATATCGGTCGCTCCCAGAGTGGATTATTTACACACGGACCAAAATTTCGGGACCTCGGGTTCAAAAGGTTAATTCCGGTATCTCATCTCAAATGCTCAGGCATATAATTTATTGTGAGTGTTACGCATTTCAGTAAGAACATACACTTTCCACAAGATAGTGTAACTTTCTGGAGGTCTGTTTATGTGGCTGCTGCAATGGAGGAATTTCTCGTATTGAGCTGCTTACCGTTAAGCGGTTCAGTGTTTTTTTTTTTATTTTTTTTTTTTAGGTTTGTTTTCTCATTGATATCAGGTTGTGAAATTTTAAAACTATTCTGTATTTCTCAGTATGTTCAACTGTACCTTATCTTATGTGTTTTAGCATGACATTATTTTCACTGTCCTTGGCTGTAATTTTTAGTCTTTATTTTCAACTCTCTTACATAGTTTCAAACCACACAGTTGTTCTTCTGTTTGTTCATTGGTGGTATTAATAATTGGGTTGTGTATTTGCTGTTACATTCCATTCAGACATCATCTATTGAGGTGTACACCACGAGCTTTCATTCAGTATTTATGTGTAATATTTATGACCAGCAATAAAACATATATCTGTCAGCATGAAGTACATAAACCTAGAGCTCAGGTTTCTATATTTTGGTATGGAAGTACCATTATAATAATGCTGTTTTTGTGGTAGTCCTTAATTGACACAATGTGCTACTTTTTTCCAGTAAGAAGTTTTAGTGTAAAGCAGGGAAATTTTCAAAAGATCCAGTGATTTAAAAGCACTGTACATTCTTACTGCTTGTTAAGCGTGTCACCAATATAAAAGTGAAATTAATTTATTGGTAGATATTGAACTGAGATATATTTTTTTTATAGATGACAGAAAGCATGAGATAAAGATCAAAAACACATCTGTGTGTGGACTACCTAAGCATCATTATTTTTCTAACATGTTTAACCCTCCACATCTTTGCTGATTTTTTTGTTTAAATTAATTATTGTTCATGTTCAAATTATTATGATATACATTTTAATATGGATGGCAGAGTTAATGTCACAATATTACGCAGCACCGTAATGTTTAATTTTTTTTTTTTTCATACTGGGCTATTATTGTCATATCTAGTCTGTAACAGTACAACACACAAATAAACTTGACAAGTGATGGGAAGTTTTTTTGTTTTATTGTGACTACAGGAAATTGACATGTGTGTTGTATTTATGAATGAGCATGGACTCATTGACTTGACATCTGTGGCAGTCACGCTGTTGTAAAGTTCATCCATCCATTAATTTGCGCTACAACTGTTCCTCACCACTGATGCATGTATTCATATGCCTAAGTTCTGTCCATATTCTTCTTAAGCTTACTTTTCAGCCACTATTCTCCAGGTTTTTTTTTTTTGGCCTGCCTACAACTTTCCTTCCCCGTGTGTTCTAGTTAAATCTGGTTCAACAATTAAACCACTTGACAGATATCAACATCTGTGGTTTTAAGAATGGAGAAATATTACACTTTTATCGTTAAAAATATAAATTATTTCCCTTTTTGTTCCCTATGGAGCATGGAGTTACCATGGTAACTGAAACACTTTACAGGAAGCCTGCACTAGTCATTCATATGCTCTTGTAGCAGTGGTTTCTGTAGCAGTTAGTTTTACATGATGAAGTTGCCAGCCCAATACACAACCTCATATTAGTACAACATGCCTAAGGGAGAAATAATACTATACTTTCTTTGACTAATGAGCAACCTCCGGGAACAACGCGGGCAAAAATATAAATATCAATGTAAACAAGAAAAACAAAGCAAAAAATGTGTAAATTTGAAGCCTTTATTCAGTATCATCATTGCCATGATGATAATTGCTGAGGACAGATTAAATGTATTCTACAGCTAGTAATATAAATGTAATGATTCAACAGCTTCTTATCAGCAGAATAAAGCCACAGTATTTCGCAATTGACATTATTTTAAATGTATCTACTGGACGTTTGTTGGTTTTGAAATGGTAGTTTTTTTTTGTTTTTTATTTTTAAATTCTTGTACTGATATTGCACAAACATTTTGCAGCGAAGCGTAGTGGGGAAGTGAAGTTTACGTTCTTGACCCAAGTGTGTGACATTGGCTACTTTCAGCCCTTCTTGTTGAAGAATGTCTGTGATGTTGTCTCTTGGTCTTCCACAAGAAACTAGATCTTCTACTGTTACATGTGTGCTGTTACATGTGCGTAACGGTAATTGTCAGGCTCTGTTCTCATGAGATGGCCATACGACTTAATTTTCTGTCTTTCTATATACTTAATTCAGGATGTAGTTCCTACAATTTTTCTGTTCTCACCTTTTCTCATTCTGTTTCTCCTGGTAACATTAATGGCTTTTCTTAAACATGAATTCCATGAATATATTTGTGATCTGAGAAATAGTAAAACGGTAACCATCTGATGAAAACAGAAAGTGATCAAGCTGCAGTTTAAATTTTTTTAAAAATAAGGGATGACATTTTTACAGTAGGTTTGTCATCATTGTGTGCTGTGGTAACTAACATTGTTCTCTACTCTAATGACGTTTTGCATTCATTGTTATATGTCTAATGCATGAAACAACAAAACAACCGTAAGACTGTTTGTCATCATTGTGTTTGGCAACCCAGAGTCAATTTAAATTGGTTTTACCCGCCCAAGGTTTTAAGAAAGCTAGAGAGGAGACTCGTGTGGTATGATCGCACATTTTGCTTGCCAGGGTTCGCACGCATGGGGGATGTTTGTCGCCTGTTGCCATTGTTATATGAACGTACTGTCTAATGCAATCTCCTGTCACACATCTGTAAAAAATGTTACAAATCGACAAGGTTAGATGGAACATTATATCTGACAAGAAGGACAGAAACCAATAAAAAATGGTTGAAATCACGAATTTGAATATGTATCAGTGCTGAGAGATGTGTTTGGCAACCCAGAGTCAATTTAAAAAGTTGGTTTTACCGTTCAGCACCACAGGAGCTGTTTGTTAGAAAGCTATACATGGATATGTCAGGGTATTATTCAACATAATCCCCATCAACTTGTACGGCTTCATGCCAGCGCGAAACAAGTGCATGTATTCTTAGCCCGTACCAGATTTTGTCTTGATCATGTATCCATTTCTTCGCTGCATGAATCACTCCTTCATCATCTTCAAACCTTGTCCCATGGAGTGCATCTTTAAGTGGACCAAATAGATAAAAATCAGAGGGTGTCAAATCGGGACTATAGGGTGGATGGGGTAGTACAGTCCAACCCAATTTGGTGATTGCTTCCCGTGTTGCCAGACTTGTGTGAGGTCGCGCATTGTTGTGAAGGAGAAGCAGGTCTGCTGGATTCTTATGCGGCCGAACTCTGCGGAAACATTGATTGAGTTTTTTCAATGTCTTAATGTAAGCTTGCGAATTGATTGTCTCTCCTCTTGGCATAAAGTCCACAAGAATCACACCTTCAATGTCCCAAAAGACAGTGATCATGACCTTTCCAGCTGAAGGAATTGTCTTGAATTTCTTTCTTCGTGGTGATTGCGGATGATGCCACTCCATTGACTGTCTTTTTGTCTCAGGTTCAAAATGATGTGCCTAGGTTTCGTCACATGTAATGATCTTAGCCAAAAAGTTCTCTCCATCAGCATTGACACGCTCCAACAATTCAGAAGAAATTGCATTCCTTTGCAATCGGTGGTCAAGTGAGACAGAAACAAACCTTAGAAAAATGGTTTTTATAACTGCATTTGCAAAATCACTGACAGCTTTATGCCAATTGTTGGTAGTGATTCAGTAAGAATAATGCCCTCAAATAACCTGCGTTGGTGGCTGTGGCTGGACGTCCACAGCGTGGCCGATCAAGCAGCCCTGTATCTCCACTTCCTGATTCTTTGATTCTCTGAACCCAGCGACTGACTGTGCTCCTGTCGACTGCAAAACTTCCATACACATCACATAGACGCTTGTGAATGTTCACAACAGTTTCCTTCTCGGCAACGAGAAATTCTATCACAATTCGCTGTTTATAACGCAAGTTGCTAACACGCTCCATTTCAACGGTTTAGGGCAGCCGTATTATTTGGCCGGTTGCAGTGCTATTTGGTGCACACAATTGGCACATGCCATATTTGAAGTTTGCAAAATTTCATGCTTCTATCTTCATTATTAGCTGAGAAAAACGATGTGGTGCATTACTTTCTGAACGCCCCTCGTATATTTTAAGGGTAAAGGTAGTCCCATAGCAGAAACTGCTGCAGGTGAGTGAAGTTTTAGTGACTTCACCATATATTATAAATATACTTTATGAGTTGTGGTGACCAGTTCCCTTCCTCGCTACCTTTCCCTTCCCTACCTCAAGAGCAGAGTCAGGTACCTATTTACAGCTGGAGCATGAGGTTTCGATCCTGGTAACTGTGCCGTGAGAGAAGAGCGCTCTCATCCCTTAGCCAATTGGACGCACCCACAGTTTATCATTGTAATATGGCTTCTCTTAACAGACCATCATTAAATTGATTTTTTTCCTTTCTGCTGCCCATAATCCATGAGGTCACTGCAGCACCACATAGTGCTGAATATTTTATTATTTGTTTCCACATGTATCTGTCTGGTGTGAGTGTTTTTGTCCTGTCCATTTCTGAATACTATCTTTCTAGCATATCTTTGGCCTACTCCTTCCCTTGCTGCTGAGGCTTGTCACTTTAAGTAAGCAGTTTTGAACAACACATCTGATCTTGACACATAGCTAAATCATTGAAGTTTGCATGTTTTTTTTACAATTATCATTAATTATAGTTCCAAAATAAAAGCTTGGCAAAAGAGGCCAAGCATACAGGTAGGCACGGAAAAAAAAAACTACATAAATTCTGGTCCTTACACAGAAGAATGAAAATGAAAAATATAAGCCAACCCATCCCTCACATTAAAAGCTCGACAGGAATAAGCCAAAGACGGATGAAGAGAAGGGAGGAGCGTTATTTGACCCAAACAGATGAAGGTGACAAAGTTGCCTGTCTAAAAATTAATTTAAAGTTTTTGAGAATGACATAAGATGTGAGTTAAATTTCTACTTCATTCCTGAAGAAGATGTTGTGCACACGTTAGAAATCAGTAAATCTACTGCCCCAGGCCATGATGGTGTACACTGTACAGTATCAAAGCATTAAACAGCTGGACAACACAGAAATTATGAATGTGATGAGGTATTTCAACATCAGCATACAGAATGATGAGGTGCTGGAAGACTGGCTACATAGTTACCTACGGCCACTTCTTAAACCTGGTAAAGATCCCATACTGCTCAGCAGCTATCGAATTATCACACTACAGAATGTCTATGGTAAATTACTTGAAAAGATAATTGTGAGACAAATAATGAGCCACCTCAAAAATGCACACATCCTTCCTAATACCCTTTGGGAACTATAGGCCCATGAAAGCAACATGGGGAAACTCTGGAACATTTGCATATGATGTGTATGAGGGATTCCAGGGTAAACGAGAAACAGTTGCTGTAGCAGTTGTCCTAGAGGACGCTTATAACTGTGTGAACTTTGAAACGTTAATGAACTGTGTAATGGCTAGTGATGTTAACCCTTGGCTAACAAGATGGATGGCAGCTGCCTTAACAGAGAGATAACTTGCATTTCATTTGGGAACATGGACATCAGAACCAGTGTGTTGCAAAGATTACTCCTCTTTGCAGTGTGTTGCATTTAATACTAGTAGTGATGAAGACTGGACATATGATGGAAAAAGGTCAACTCGACCGACGCAGTGTTGTGTATCTAAGTCACCTTGGTCGCCAAGTGTTGAGGCGCTAGCAAGGGACAGTGTTTACATGGAGTGAGAGTGTAGCTGTAAGTCACGCGAATGGATGGACTGTTCTGTAGAGTTGACAGGTTGATAAGGCACTCATTCACTCGTAACTAGAAGTCAGTAACGTGGACCACTGTTGACATTTCAGACATTTAATATGACGCATACTCTGACAACACAGCTACAGTCACTGGAACAGGTTGGCACAAAAATCATCGTATACTTGAAAAATGGGTGACAACATCAAGTTGGCGTTCGTATAGCATATGAATACAATAGAACGATAGTAGGCAAGCACATAATTCTGGTTGTCTATCGTCTCATGCCTTAACTGACGAATCGTGTCAGTTAATGCTAACAAATAATGATCAATAATGGCTCCCTGTCAGAACCTGTTCTGGCTAAGTCTTTCAGGCCGTAAATTCAGCGGGCTCTTATGATGACAATCTTAAATAGACAAGGAGTGGATTTCAATACAATATAGGTCTTGATATCACCATCAGGTAATAAGGCATTCCTGTTCTCTGATCGATAATCCGAATAGACCGAAAGTGGGATCCAAAATGGCGTTAGTTTCAGTGAGTGTCGCTCACGCTGGAGATGTCTTAAACGAAAGTGAAGGCTCCGTTCATTACTCAAATAATATATTGGGCTTTCCATATCCCATGATAAATGTTGCATATGTCCAATGCATAGTGCTGCTAGTAGAAGAGTCGTCTAAGTACAATCAATCAAATACATCGGCAGACAGTATGATGTCTGCATAGTTAGTTAGGCCTAAGGAAAGTTCAGTAAATGTTTCTGCTTTACCTTAAGTCCAGATAAACACTAGCAAATAGCACACGCCATCCCTTGGCGTAAAGAATAACCGTTGGGGAGAATTACGGACATCATAGTCATACTAAACTGTTTCTGGCCATACCAGAAACAAACCGACGTAAAACTAATATTCGTACGCCAGGTTGAGATTCAAGAAAAGATAACCCATATAACGGAATATAACATCGAACCAATCAAGGGTTCGGTACCTTTGATTATCAAGTAAGTATTTTGACTCTCAATAAATACTTTTCATCAGACAGATAGATATTACTTTATATTTGTATGCCTACCAAAAGAATCTGTGCGTAACAGACTATCACACAAAAGAATCTGTTCGCAACAGACTACCACACCCCCCGGGAAAAAAAATGAAATAATTTTTTTTTTTTCATCTGAGAGCAACATACAATAGGCTCACAACGCACGAATAATGCGCAGATGAGAAATATCAGCAATTTATAACGCCAAATTAAGGCAAAGTCGAAGTATAGATCGAAAGGTGAGAATATATCTCAACATCTCAGAGAAAGTATTTCTCTAAGTATAAATATTTCCAGGGAGGTGTCACCAACGTATACTACAATACTGGCAATGACACAATGCATACAATAATTTCAATCACAATTTCATATTAAGTACCACAAGTTCATGATTGACAAAAAGAAAAATCATCAAAGGACTAGCGGTGAATAAAAATTAGTGAACCGCTAAATGTTTATACAATCACTATATCATATATTACAAATGTGTACATATTTTGATATAGAAAAGAACTGTTGTAGAGTTAGACACATTAAGAAGTCCAAGATTTAACAGTTAGGTGGAATCATGTGGGCATCTAGACAGAATGTCTGCCATCACATTTTCTGAACCACGGATAGCTCGCACCGAGAAATGAAAAGGTTGAAGAGCAATAGCGCATCGAGTTGATCTCGAGCTCTTCAAGTTTTTACTTTGAATAGCTGTAAGAGCTTTCTGGTCAGTTTCCACTATGAAATGCGCGCCAAGAAGGAATCTTTGAAGTTTGAGAATTGACCAAACCATCGCAACAATTCACGGTCTAAAACCGAGTAATTCCTTTCTGCCGCATTAAGTTTTTGTGCGATATACATTACAGGATGCAGAGTTTCAGAGTACTCTTGCATTAGTGCCGCTCCAATCCCAGTGGATGAAGCATCACTACGAAGAACAAATGTCTTATCTTTAGTAGGTAACACTTAAATAGGTGGTGTTGAAAACAAAGTTTTAATCCTATCCAAAGAGGATTGGCATTCCTGAGACCAGTGGACCATATTAGGAGACCCCTTCTTTAGTAGTGAAGAAAGAGGTGCCATGATAGAGGATAGATTCGGAATGAATCGTCCATAAAATTGTATAAGACCTAAGAGACTTCGCACTTGCTTTTTAGTCTTAGGAATAGAAATGTTAAGTATCTTAGTGGTATTATGGTCCTCTGTCTTTAGGAGACCGTGACCAACACGATGACCTAGGAACGAAATTTCGCTAAAACCAATATAGGCTTTAGAGGGTTTCGCTGTCAATTTATGCTCGTGTAGAGTAGACAGTAATTCATATAATCCCAAATAGTGATCTTCCCATGTATCACTGAGAAGACATGTCGTCCAAGTATGCTATGACATCTGAACGATAAGATAAGATTCAACGCATCATGCGTACGAATGTAGCTGGGGCGTTCATAAGGCCGAAAGGCATGAAATTCCATTGAAACAGACCCCTAGGTGTAGAAAAAGCAGTAAAAGGTTTGGCGCGTTCAGTTAAAGGTACTTGCCAATATCCTTTTGACAAATCAAGTTTAGTGAAGAAATGAGATTTAGAAAGCCTAGTAAGTAGCTCTTCTAATAAAGGCATAGGTTCAGCATCGAACTTCGTAACCTGATTCAATTTGCGATAATCAACACAAAGACATATGTTACTGTCTTTTTCTGAACAATAACCATCGGCGAAGAATATGCTGAAGTGGATGGTTCAATTATTTTTAATTCTATCATCTCATCCAACTCTTTTTCGACCTGTGCTTGAAAATGGATAGGTATAGGATATGGTCTGACCCTAATAGGATTATTGTCAGTTAGAATAATGTCATGTTCAATGACATTGGTGTGTCCAGGAATGTCAGTAAGGACATCCTGAAATGTTTGTAACATAGAAGAAACTTGTCTCTGTTCCTCTAGAGATAAATTAGGAGAAACAGTAAAGTTTTTCCATGATTCACTAGAATGAAGTGAAATCACTGGAAGAGGAAGATTTACATCCGAGAAACTTGTTTCCTCATCCTGTATTACTGACAGGGATGAGTAATGACCATGTGGTACTGGAGAATCGTCCGTTGCCTGGAAAATAGGCAGCAAATAATCCGGACGTTCATGGAATTCCATAAGCATGTTGATGTGGAAGGTTTTATGCTTCCCATCAATATCGACAATATAGTCAACATCGGAAATTTTCGTAATTATATCGAACGGACCTCCTTTCCATGAGATTAAAAGTCTTTTTTCCCTACAAGGTAGCAAAACAAATGCTATGTCCCCAGGACAAAGTTGTCGTAAGGTTCTCTTCTTATTGGCAAATTGCCTTGCCTTCTGTTTGGCAAATTCAGAAGAAGTTGCTAATTTGCATGCTTCGATAATCTTTTGCCTAAGCCAATGACATATTCGTAAGAAGATTTTGTGTCATCGTTAATATTATCAGCAGTTATGAGATCATGAAGCAAAGACATAGGGCCGCGTGGTCGCGTGCCAAAGACAAGTTCAAAGGGAGAAAATCCTGTATGTTCATTGGGGACCTCTCTGTATGCAAAGAGGGCCGCGGGCAAAACCCTATCCCAATCTTGAGGATGATCCTCAGTTATCTTCCCTAGTAAGTTTTTGAGTGTTCTGTTTAGACGTTCGACCATCCCATTAGACATAGGGTGATAGATACTACTCAAAGATCTTTCTATCTGCAGAGTAGACATTACTTGAGACATGGTATCTGATATTAGTTGGGTGCCATGGTCTGATAATATTTATCCGGGGAATCCCAGATGAGAAAATATGAGCCAAAGAGCGTCTGCAATATCGGCAGTGGAAATGCTCTTTAGAGGGATAGCCTCTGGCCAACGTGTGCACATGTCAACACACGTTAAGATAAACTGATGTCCTCTGGCAGACTTGATCTTAAATGGACCAATAATGTCTATTGCCATTTTCTGAAACGGCCGAATAGGGATGTCTGCAGCCTGAATAGGTGCAGCATGGCGTGGACCTTTGGATTTGACTTCTTGACATACCTTACAAGATCGACAATAAATCTGTATGTCTTTGTTTACAAAAGGCCAAAAGAAAGCAGCAAGAACTCTTGACTTAGTATGGGAAAAACCCATATGTCCAGCACACTGAGAGTCATGAGCGTGCTGCAAAATTTTAACTCTCATATTCTTGGGCACAAGAATCTGAGAATGCATGGACATAGTAGAGTCTTGGACCATACGCACAAGTACGCCATTCTTCATTGTAATCCAAGATTTTCGATTTGTATCTTTATTTGGATCACCTTTTGTTGCAAGAGTGAAGAATTTCTTTAGAGTGGGATCATCTTCTTGCTGTTTTATAAATGAGTCACGAGAAATTACCAAGGGATCATCTTGGTTATGCACTTCATTATCTTCAGTAGATGAAGTTTGAGGCATATTGAGAGCTTGTGCTCTTGTGACTACTGCATTAGCAGTTTGCATATTTTGATTTTCCCAAGCAGCAATTTGTTGTGGAGTGCATTCTTTGACTCCGTGAATACGACCGATGATGAGATCAGCGATCGGATTCGGCAGAAGACATGCGTGCACATCTCCCGTAAAGAAAGGAGTAGCAATATTGATGATAGCAGTAGAGTATTTCTCTAAGGTGCCGCCAAATGTTACACATTTGACTATTTTGCCTGTGGCACGGGAAGGATCTACGAGTGACTGCCTAACACCAATGGTTGTGCATCCAGAATCAAAAAGAATTGAGACTGGGCTATCATTTACTAGACCTTTATGTAAGACAAGAGATCCTCTTCCATCATGCACGACTGACACAAGAAGAGGGTGACCACAACTTAGAGTAGACACCGTAGTTGGTTCGAATAATGTTTTGCATTGGGGGCATTGAGATGCTCTCCCAAAATCAAAAGCAGAACATGCCATATTATTAGAGTTTTTATTCTCATTAGTCTGGTTACAGGCTTCATGGGACTCTTGCTGTGCAGAGTTTGCCTGATAATGTGATTTATATCTTCTGTATTGAGATCTACCTCGATTATTATTGCCTCTACAACTATTATTGTTTCCTCTATTGTAACCCCTATTTGGGTTTGAGTCATAGTTCTCATGGTTACAATTATCATGTTCATTGTAATGAGTATATATATATATATATATATATATATATATATATATATATATATATATATGTATATATATATATATATATATATATATATGTGTGTGTGTGTGCGTGCGTGCGTGCATGCGTGTGTGCATGCGTGCGTGCATGCGTGCGTGCATGCGTGCATGCATGCATGCTCGACCTGACGGTTAGCGTTGGGGCTCCCCACGGTAGTAAGTGGATATTCTTAACACCTATTCTAACAACACCCAGGGAGATTGTTGCGTGAACTAGGGATATTTGTGATAGATGGAAACGAGGGGGTCTTTGAAGCTGAACTTTTCATTTGTAAAAGGTAGATGTTCGTTTGTGAGGCCACTGGAGGGAAACGGTGTTTTCGTTGGCAATGGCTAGCTGGATGCTGTCACCCCTCATTGTGAATGGAAGGATCCACTGACTTATTAATTGTGTACAATGCTGAAACAAGATTTGTAGCAGAGAAGAGACTTTTCCCACAGCTTTGAGAGGTGTGTCAACTTGAAGCTCTCACGTTAGTAAGTGGAAATTCTTAACATCGATTATAACAACACCCGAAAAGATGGCTACAGAAATTAAGGATATCAGTGAAAGGCGAAAATTAAACTTTAAAATTGACATTTTTATTTCTAAAGAATATATATTAGTTTATGAAGCCACCGGAAAGAAACTATAGCTTCGTTATCAATGGCAACCAGATACTGTCACCCCTCATCGAGAATGGAAAGATCCACTGACCCCTTACTATGGTCTGCGTTGCTGAAAGACCACAGCGCGGACGTGTCTCAGATTGTGTGTCCAGTCGAATTGTGAATGTTTGGTTTTTGCTCATGTCCCAAAAGACGGTGACGGTAACTGAAGGCTGGAGACTTTTGATGTCAGCTTGTAAACTGTGTACGAATTGAATTCAACGGATTATGAAGTTTTGCCGATTGTATCCTGGGCGGAGTTTAGCACACTTACGGACTCTAAATGATTATCCGATATGATATGGTGTTTTTATACTATATCAAGTACATGTTAATGTATTTTTTTGGATAATAAAGATTCTGACTATATATATATATATATATATATATATATATATATATATATATATATATATATATATATATATATATATATATATATATATATATATATAATATATTTACCTCCAAGCAGAACTACAAGCTATACCACGAACTAGAATTTATTCACTCATATAGTTAGTCTAGAAGCTCGGTAAAATGTCAAGTCAAACTAAGAATCTTCGCTATGCAAGCTTATTTCCTTAGCACGAGCAACCTGTCTACTGCAAAATTTGGAGAACTGAATGAATAGCCTAAGCTACTCGTGTAGATATATGAAAACGGACAAAGGATGCCACACTATGTCTCCAAAACCCCGTCTCCCCCTCTCCTCTTAATACTTCACATCAACTTAGAAGCTGGCCATAACTGCCAAAACGCGTCTTCACACCTACTACGACATGTCTCATTTCTGAGCGATGCAGATTGGTGCCTTCCCCACCTCACGCCGAGAATCTAGCCGAAGAAAAACTCGTGTCAGATGAAATTGTAGACACATGTCTGCTCTCTATGTCTGATGAGACAAATTCTCACACTATTTCGTTCACATCCAGGGTCTGACATTTTACGCAATAAAATGCGTTACTTGTATGAGAAAAGAAACGGTAAAAGTCAGAATGGGAAAGTTATATTTTGTCGCAAACGAACGAATGCGAAAAACAGGAAAAGGATAAAAGAGCGATAATAAAGTAGAGGACATGGGTAGAAAGAAAGGAATATAGAAAATTTATTGATCATAAATCTCTATGCGACAGAACGTCCCCCCTTTAAGATATGGAAGCACTCTATGTCTACGTTATGGAAATAAATTTCCTATATCCGTAGCTTCAGGATGTCTGCCCTCTTCCCTCTCATCTTCCCCCTCCGTCTCTTCTCTGTCCAATTCCTACTCAAGTCTACTCCCAAATTTTCCTTTCTCTGGAATGTCTTCCGTGCGCGCTTGAAAGAGCGTCACCGCTTTTGACATTTTTGAAAGATTTCCCTGCCACTATCGTCATCTTCGTCAATTTTGGCGATCGTCAGGAGATGTTCGGAGGTCGGCACTGGTATTTCCAGAAATTTCTTTAACAGATTTAAATGGAAAACCTTCTCCTTTCCTTCAATAGAGATCTGGTAGTTAGCCTTAGAAATCTTTTTCAGGACGGTAAACGGCCCTTGCCATCCGATATGCAGTTTGTTGTTCCCGGTAGGGAGTAACACCAAAACTTTCTCTCCTGCTTGTAGTTCTCTCTCTTTCGCGACTTTCCTGTATCAGTTAGCGTGCTTTGCGCGTGCTTGCTTAAAGTTAGTCATTGCTAGATCCCATCCTAGTTTCAACCTTTCCTTTAAAACCGACACATATTTACTTGCTGGAACAACTGTCTCATCCGCCTTCTGGTCTGTCAACGACCAAGGTAAGGCTTCAGGTGGCCCCTTAATAGGTCTGCCGAATAAAAGCGTGGCTGGGGGAAATCCTGTGGAAATATGAGGAGCTTCCCTGTAGCTAAATAAAGCTGCAGTAATACAAAGATCCCACTCTTCAGGTTTCACTTGTCCCAGTTTACTTAGCATAATGTTGAGGTTTCCATGAACACGTTCCACGAGCCCATTTCTGGCTGGAGTATAAGGCTTTAAGTAGATGTGTTGGTTCCTCAAGATCTTCACTATCTCATCCATCAACAGGTTCCATTATGGAGATCCATTATCCGTCAGCACTTGCTGAGGGAATCCCAACCGAGTGAAAATCTGCACGAGGGCTTCTGCGACATGCTTGGCATCTGCGCATGTTAGCAGGATAGCTTCTGCCCATAAAGTGCATGTGTCGACTACGGTCAGGATAAACCTGTTCCTTCTTTTAGTCCTTTCTAGGGGTCCTAAAATGTCGATCACAACCCGTTCGAATGGTGTTCCCATTATTGGCATTTCACCCATGTGGACTGGGGGTGTCCGTTGCTTGGGTGGTACGCGTTGGCACTGGGCACAGGATTTGACATACCTGATAATATCAGTATTTACTCCTGGACACCAATAATGAGTGGTTATCCATTGGTTTGTGGCGTTCTGTCCCATATGTCCGCTAAAGGAAGGAGAGTGCCCCATTTCACTTCTGTACTGTTTCGGTACTAGGAGCTGATTAAAACCTTGTTCAGGCTTGTCCGTTCTCCGATAAAGTACGCCATCCTTAGAAAAAATGTCCCCGTGTTGTCTAGGGTCCTTGGCCATGGGCAGTTTCCTAAAGCAGGGTTCCAAAGTAGGGTTTTTTGGTTGCGCCTTTTTAAGTTCCATAGGTAACAAATTTGGCGCAGGCTCCCTTTCCTTCTTGGTTTGCCCTCTTGTGGTTACTGTTGCCACAATTGCCTCTTCCGGTTTCCCAATAAACACATATCTACAGCCAAGTATGACTGGGTAGATGGGGTCATCCATAACAGCCGCTTTGATCACACCTCTGACAAAATCAGAGTGGATCTCCATCAATGCAATGGGAAGCGTTGTTGGTGCCTCACTCTTAGAAGCTCCACAAAGTTGGACGGTCTCTCCTGTCTCTTGACCGGGTTTGACCAGGTGCCTGGCAACAATGCAATCAAAAGAATGCCCCGTGTCAAATAAACAAAAAGTTTGAGAACCGTTCAAAATAACAGTACCTTGCGTTGAGGTTCTCTCTCCCTCAGGTTGGGAATCACTGTAAATAATTCCGCCTTGCGAGACTGTTAGCAAGCATCCGATGCGTTTAGGCTCGGTGTGCTCGCTCTGATCACACTGACAAACAACATTTTTCTTTCTTATATAAGAATAAGTGTTCTTAGGTCAGTTTCTTGCGCTGATTTCAAATTTGAAATCCGTTTATCTCTATCACATCGGGTTCGTAAGATATTTGTGAATAAATATATTTTTGGGAAACCGTTATTTGCTCCGTTTCATTTTTACTATATAAAATATTAAAAATTAATAAAATGCAAAATAATTCTACTTTTTATACTGCTAAAAGATGCATGACATATGTTACGCTATTTTTCAAATAGTTACTGTATTTTGAAATAATTTTGAGCGAAATATGGCTTCTAGAAGTTGTAGAAATTCAGCTGATCTGTTCTGTTACGTGTGCGGATATTTTACCGATCGTGTTCACCAGAAAAACGTTACACCATTACTAAAGAAAGCATATGAACTTTATTTCGATTCGAAAGTTGATGATGCAAATAAATCTTGGAAGCCAAATGCAGTTTGTTCGACTTGTGCAAATACATTGGCAGGTTGGTTACGAAAATAGCCGAAGCATAAGTCGATGCCTTTTGGAGTGCCAGTAATATGGCATGAACCGACAAATCACGCTACTGATTGTCACTTCTGCTTCTGGTTTCACTTTTAAAACTAGAAAGTCTGTGGTTTATCCAAATATTGAATCGGTTTCGAAACCAGTGCCTCATGATCGAATCACGTGTCCGATCCCAGTTCCACCAGAATAATATCTGTTGGGCGTGAATGAACCATCAGAAAGTGATAGTTTACCTGCTTTAGAAACTAATTCTGACTCGAATTATATACCGGTGAATGATGGTGTTCACTTAATTAATCATTCAGAACTTTCAGATCTAATACGTGATCTCGCTCTTACCAAAGGACAAGCGGAATTACTCGATTCGCGACTCAAAGAATGGAATCTTTTAGCGCCCAATACTCCGATATCTAAATTTCGTCATAGACACAGAGAACTTGTTCAATACTTTGAGATGGATGATGACATTTGCTATTGCAAAGATGTAAACGGTCTAATGGTGCACCTCGGTCATGAGCACATAGTCAACGAATGGCGACTTTTCATCGACTCTTCCAAGACTAGTCTAAAAGCCGTGTTATTGCATAACGGAAATTTATTTTCATCAATTCCAGTCGCCTACTCTGTTCATATGAAAGAAACTTATGACAATATGGCTATACTTTTGGCAAAAATAAAGTACAATGACTACCAATAGCGGATTTGTGGAGACCTAAAGGTCATTGCAATTCTCACGGGCATGCAGACTGGGAATACTAAATTTTGTTGCTTCCTATGTGAATGGGACAGCCACAACAGACAGGAACATTATGCAAGAAAGATGTGGCCTATCAGGGATCGTATGCAGCTCGGGCATAAAAATGTAATATACGAGCCATTAGTTAACAAAGACAGGATCATTTTACCACCGTTACATATAAAGTTGGGGCTCATGAAGAATTTCGTAAAAGCGTTAGATAAAACGAGCAAATCGATCGTCGATAACTTTCTGGGAAATCACAAATCTGTCGACTATGTGCATATTGTTAAGCAGTGCATAGATGCATACAGAATTATGGGCTGTAACATGTCCCTCAAAATCCATTTGCTCGATTCGCATCTTGACTTTTCCCCTGACAACCTTGGTGAAGTCAGCGATGCACATGGAGAATGATTCCATCAAGATATCGCCGTAATGGAGTCACGTTATCAAGGACGGTGGAGTGTGACCATGCTTGCCGATTATTGTTGGATGCTTCATCGCGATGTACCACATGCCATTCACCAACGAAAGTCGACTGCAAAGAAATTCAAGCCTACATAACTGTTATACTTCTTGTACGAATGATGTTGTAATACTGTATGCGTTCTTAAAAAACTTCAATTGCGTATTTCTAGAGATCCCGACCTGATAGAGAAAAAACGGTTTGCAGATTTGAAAACAGCGCATTAAAATTGACCAGAAAAACATAGAAATGTTAGAGAAAGAAAAAAAATTTTTTTTTTGTTAGCCAGTGTCATTAGTTCCGTGCGCAGGCGTTTTCCCTTTGTCACCTTGTCCTTTCTGGCCCCGCTGCAATGTAGAACGGTTGGGTTGATCAGATTGTTTGTTGTTGGTGGGGTACTTGTTTTTGTAGAACTTAGACTTTTCAGGAGGGGGGTTTTGGGGTCCAGTTTCTCTGTGGTTATTCTGGTTAGAAGCACGAGAAGATTGGGCTAGATTATTCTTTCGAAAGGGCTCTTCTGTCGGTTTATGTTTTGTGGCCGGCAGTTCAGCCAGCGCATTGTGATATCGCTCAGATTTTTCCAAAATGTCTTCAAGCTTTTCTTCACCTTGATCAGCTAAAAATCTTCGGGTGTCGGCAGACAAAGTGTTCTTTATTTGTTCTGTTATAACAAATTCCTCCAGACCTTCAAAGGTAGAGGGGAGCTGCGAGAGCTCTAGGCACTTTGTCAAGTATCCCTTCAAACGAGACGAGAACTGCTGAAAAGTTTCAGAGCCCTCTTTCCTGCTGTTGCAAAACAGTTGCAAAAAATGTTGAGTGTTCATTTCAAAGCGCTCCAGTAACGCTTTCTTCAACACGTCATAGTTGTCTTGTTGGCTGCTTTCTAGTTTCGAGTAAACATCATAAGCAGAACTTTTTAAAGCCTGAGACAGCTTCATACACCAACGCGACCTCTCTAAACCGTACAGAGTTGCCATGTTTTCGAATTTTTCCAGGTATGTGTCAATCTTCTCGTTAGGACAAGGGAAAGATTCTAGAGCGAAAGACATAGCGGTGAGGTGAGGAGATTGAGTATTAGAAGGATCAGTTAAGGAAGAATGAGGAGAAGATTCTCCATTGCTGGAGGTAGAGGCAGCACCACGGCTTTGGAACGCTAGAGTCTTAAGCACCAACTCATGCTGTTGTCGTTGCTCATTTTCTCTTTCCACATGCTGTCTCTCCTCTCTTTCCTCGTGCTGTGTCTCCTTCTCTCTTTCGTTTGCCCTGCGCATTTCCATTTCCTCATCCATCTTCTTCTGCTCTCTAGCTTCGGCTGCTTTCCTCTCCGCATCATATCTCTCAAGTTCGTCCCTGACAAAAGCTTTCGCTTCCTCTCCTTGTAAACCTTCTTCTCTCGCTTCATCCCTGAGGATCTGCCTAAGCTTCGCCCTCTCTAAAATTGCAAATAGGTGAGTGAGACTTAGTCGAGAAGGGAGTAAGAAAAGGATACACTGGTTCCTTACCACTTACGAGAAAATACCAACCAAAGATGATATATTTTAACTGGGATACCCCTTCCTTTAATAAAGTATCTAACTATCGCTGCTATTAATCGGCAATTAAGCTCTAAATGCAAGCGACTCTGCCAAATAAATGGTAGTTAAGATTAATCACTAACAAAATAAGTTGCTACAGTGGAAACAAACAATTATTGCAAAAATTCTAGGAGAAAAAAAATCCCTAAATTTTTAAGTCCACTACCAGTACACCCCTGAAGTCAGTTAGGGTAAGGGAGGCAATTAACAGGACGTAATAGTCTGAACGCACTCCTTAGCTTAGCTCAAACACCTTCTTCAGAACCCTGTGATTGCTCAACAATCACAAACTCTACCAACGGTTTAGTATTATAAAATCAGTAATTAACATATATTCCGACAAAATCAACTTGTAACTCAAATGTATATTACTCAAAAATGCTGTGGAAAAACCAATTATTAATTGTGTGGTCAGCACGCCCATAAACAGATCGTTAGTCTAGGGGAATAGTTAATTTTAAAGATACACAAAACCACGAGACAATCACACTCTCAGATCGTTAGTCTAGGGGAATAGTTATTTTTAAAGATACACAAAACCACGAGACAATCACACTCTTACTCCATTTCAGAATAAAGAAATAAATCGTACAAACGAGCTGATATTTGTCGTCTCGTCTTCCTATTCTAAATTCAGAAAAAAAAATCCTACGGACGAGAACCCATTCTGTCGTAGATTTGTGATAGGTGAATTAAGACTTGGTTTGGTCCCTTCTGAATAGCAATAGAAACAAGTGATAGCTCAGTGGGAGATGATAAAATAGAAATAGATTTCACGAGTGAGATGGAGGAAATATATTAGAGTCGGTCTCTGACCCTCGAGATGATTTCTCTCAGTCAGCCTATCATCTACAACAGATTAAGATTTGACAGACTGTCTAGTATAATATATGGTAATATATATATATATCCCTCACATACACACACACCTAAGTGACTACAATAGACACACAGACGTGAAACTATGACAACGGAAATATAGATAATTGGGAACGAACTCACTGACACACTGGAATAAGTTCAAGGGAATTTTAATTATCATCAGAAAATTCCATCACAACACATAAAATTACATCAAACATATACAAATAGTCATAAGTCAATGAATTGCTACAAGAATGATAGACCCATAGGTATAAACTTTTCCCTCGATGAATAGCCCACAGTCCTGTTAGAAGAAAAGTGATAGCCCAAAGAGTCACGGATGCATACGCTGTAGTCTAAGATTTCCCTTTAAAAAAAGTAGGAACAGACTTTGATACTCTAATCTATCCTAAGGAAAATATTGTTAGCAACAAAAAAAACTTGCATAAAGAAATTTAAGACAGCAAAATGGGTGCCAAAAATACAACAATAAAGGAATCACTCAGTCCTGCATTCACTCTATTCAGTCAGCCGTGATCACTAGCTTGCATTCGTACTTACAGCTTTGGTAGCAACTTCTGGAAAAACAATTTTTAGGATATGCACATACAGAATCTCCAGTGGTAGTCTTGGCCAAGGGAACCCCAGTTCCGCAAAGTCAGGTTGAGTTCACTACTTCAGGGAACGTTTCCTTGGTTATTATTGTTTTTTTTTATATCTGTTTATGTCACATTAAAATTGTCCAGGCACGAACGTTAACAGCGAGCACAGTGTCAATAGCTTAGGTTTCTAGTAACGAGGAATGTCAGGTCGGAGCCTTTTCTCAGTATAGGACTTTATTTGGTCACACCACAACTAGTCTGAATTCCGTCGGAATGTTACTGATAGTAATATTTTACTTGCCACAAGGGCTGAAATGTACTTGAGGTTTTTCTCAGGAAGAATTAAATCTGGCTCGATGGGCCCGTTACTTTGTTTAATCTTAAAGTTCATGTTATGGGTACTCTGTCGTTCTGGATGCCAACGCACTGCCAGACAGGTTTTACTTTATACACCCAAGTCTTTAAGAAAAAAATGTTTTTGTTCTTCACAGATATTTCTCAGTACTAAAACCATTGGTAAAGTTGGGCTACCCCAGTTTCACTGAATAAAGAAAAAACAACATATAAAATACTTATACATACTATTTACTTCGGTTATAACTTACATTATAAACCGCAAGCGGAGAGCTTGACTTATCGTTTAAAACTCCCGTGAAATAAGTTATATTCATAAAATCAATCATCATGAATGGGACCTCAAGATGCAGCAATAGGGAATGCAGTCAGTGACTCATAGCTTGACTGCTTGTGTCAGGACCAGCGAACCAGAGCTGGTCAAGACCGCGCTCCACCTCCACGTGGTGGTCCTGGAAACAGTCTGCAGCAGTGCAGGCTGGCTGAGCCAGCACGGATCGAAATGGGAAGGCAAACCCGGTCCTTAAAAAATGCCGTGCAGAAGTCGGATGTGTCAACCGAAAGGTGCAGATATCACAGCTTAGGCGCAAACAGACACAACGCAACCACCGTACTTTTCAGGACGAACGAGGAAGAAGAAGAATCATCATGAATTAGAAATACATACGTATTTTGTCAATACTCAATGATGAATCAGTGCAGTTATAAGTTAGTTTAAAATATTCTCGACTAATTACTAGCAATTTAATTAAATTTATTTATAGCTGAACGAGTTAAAGCTTGAAATTATAATTTATTTTGCTATCCACTGAAACACGTCAACTAGAGAATATAACAGACTTACAATTTAATTACTTCTGCACAGAAATCTAACTACTAAATATGAAATAAGCAGTTATCACTGAATCACTCAATACTACTATATATATATATATATATATATATATATATATATATATATATATATATATATTATATATATATATATATATATATATATATATATATATATATATATATATATATATATATATATATATATATATATATATATATATATACATATATATACATACATATATATATATATATATATATATATGTATATGTATGTATATATATGTATATGTATATATGTATATGTATATATGTATATGTATATATATATATATATATATATATATATATATATATATATACATATATATATATATATATATATATATACATATATATATATATATATATATATAATATATATATATATATATATATATATATATATATATATATATATATGTGACGTACGTCTAGTTTGACTAGTGAATTTTCCCTGATATGATGGATGATTTAAAGGGACCTTTAGCTTTTCATAACATTAGAACCCCTGGACATTTGTTTAACTTTTCGTTTGCCAGAACGCATTCCACCGGGACTCATGTAGGATACAGCGACGAGATCAAAGAGACAGACCGAGGAATCTTAGGGGAGACTATCGGCGCTATCAAAGACAGTAGTTTTCCCTGATACGAGACGCAGTTGCTTGCCGCTAATTTCGCGTCTCGGTGTCAATCGAGGAACCGAGCGAACGGGGGAAAGCGAAACGGGCAGCAGCGAGCGGATACGAAGACCAGGGGGCGGCTTCTTCTCTTGATTTGGCGGTCAGATCCCCAAAAGTTCGTGAGATCAAATAAGTTGTCAAGTTTATCATGTCCCACTCAACTTACATTCCATTTTAGCTAAATAGACCATGTAGAACTAGACACGTTATCACTCGCTGGCCAGATCTTTACAGAAGCACTAGCTTTATTGAAATCTTGTTATAGATTTTCCCCTGGATTTTATATATATTTGCAGTGATTTCTATTTCTGTGCAAAGCGAGTGATCGTAACCTGTGCGATCCCAGCATTAAGAAAGCAATAAAGAAATCAATCTAAGCAAAGCAAAGCATAAACAGTGTGTAGAGTTCCCCTGACGCAGAACTTGTTGAGACTGTGTAAATTTTTAATCTTTGAGGCGATTCTATGTTTGGAATTCCGCTATCTAACTTATAGCAAAGAAAGCACACCCAAAGACAAATTTAACGCACCATCAAACAACTTAAGTCGTAACGGGAAGAAGAACACTGGCCCGAGCTTTGTTAGTTTACTGACACAGAGAGATAATTCATAATTTCCTGAACAGTGATGTGACTAGTTTTCTCACTGGACTTAAACCATACCTCACGGATAAAGTGTACCAGCACGCGTAAGAATTTTATTATCACGGCATAGTCAAATAGACCACACCATCCTCACCCCGGTATCAGAGACCGTGCCCTCCCATAGAAACTGTTATTAAGAAAAGAGACACAACTACAGATTCATTTTCCAGCGATTACGGGATCCTTTTATGTGCTGACCGCCTACCCGATAATCTGGGGCTAGAACTTGAACAAACACTCATACATTTAGTTGAGGTGTAACTGCTGTTGTGTTATTCTATGGAGTGCAAGATTTTTTCACAATCGGTAAGTGAGAGCAAGATGAGTGAAGGCCTTTGCTAGCGCGTGTATGAATGACAGGAAATTAATTCTTTTGTGTGACCATTTTGTTAACTTGCTTACCTGGTAACATATATCTTTTCTGTATACCCTACATTGTTCCTTTAAGTGGGATAGTTGATAATTTGTTAACTCTGTTTAAAACCACCTCCTTTCCATTTGCTTAGTAAAGGGAAGAACAGCTGGGAAGAACAGGTTTTTTTTTCTATCACTTATACCTAACTTTAAACAGCTCTTTCAGAGTAATTAACTTTACTGTTAGGTTAACGTACCTATGTTTCTGATATTATCTATCTTTGGACTGGGTTTGTCTTTGTCTAATAAGCGGGAAGGGCTTAGTCGATACCAATCTTCTTCACCCCTCCCAAACTTGTTATTTGCATTTGTGTACTTATGATAATTTATGTAATATCTGATATTTTTAGTAATTGATGTTTAAAGTGAATAAAATCACCTAAACTCATTTAGTTCTGTGTGTTGGATATACCCAAAGCCCAACATTTCCCCTATTCGTTTAATATAGTTTGTATCAACGTCGTGTGTGTGTTTGAAAACACCGAATCGGTGAGCGCGCAGATGCGAGTCTGGAAAACTGGCAAATAATTGTTTGACCAGGAGAGTGAAAGAGAAGATTGAGAGACACGATTTGTCGTAAATAAGTCTGTCTTTACTCTCCTCCAGCACGCTGTGAAGTAACTATTAAATCTCTACATTTTCTATCACTGAGCTTTCCATCATCATTTTCCACTCTAAACCGGACCACTATTTCTACGACTCTTTTCTCTCAAAATAAATTTACGACAATATTTGGCCGGCTCGTCTGGGATAATTTTGAGATACATTTGATGCACACATATTTGTGGGCTGGTTCTGGGATCTTGAGCTACATTTGAGGCAATCGCATAGCCGGTTTAAAGATATTTTGAGTCTGATTTAGTTTGGGTCTAACTAGGTAGAGTGTGAATGATTTGTCTTTGTGAATTAGGGAAATAAATAAATAATTACACCCCTAGACAAACGTTCTTTAAGTATTTGGGTTGTCCACACAGCATATTTACAGGTTGTTTTCTCTCCACAGCAGTAGAAAGTACAGATAAACAAATATATTTGCTATTTTAATTATCCTCTGGCGGAGATAATTATATTTCTTTCTTTATAAAAGTTGCTGGGATTGCGTGATTGTTTTACAGTCACTAAGGTTTTTGAAGTTAAGAAGAGTTGAGCTTAGCTAAAGACGGATTGTTCTGATTTTTAAAAATTAAGTTAACAACGTCTCATCTCAATAATTGACTTTAGGGACGGAGTTTGTTGTCAGAGATTTAAAATTTAGGGGAAATTTTTTTTTTTTTCCTTTTAAATTGTTTTAATATAAATTTTTCTCTACTGTTAGTAATAGTAGATTCTTTTCCAGTGTAACTTACCATTTAGTGGCATAGTCGCTTGCGTTTAGAGCCTTAATTGCCAGATAATAGCAGCGATAAGTTTGCACAGTACAGGTAGGAGGTAACACAGGTAAATTTATACTTGTGTTTTTTTTCTCGTAGCGGTTCAGAGTTCCTCCCTTTCGCGTTGCTTCTTACTAGTTCTCTAGGCATACTTCATCTTATTCTTTAACAATGGCAGAGAGGATAAAGATGAGGTCCATCTTGAGGCTGGAAGCGAAAGAGGCAGGATTAGATGCAGATGCTGCAAACGCGTTTATTAACCAGGAATTGGAAATATATGACGTGGAGCAACAGAGAGCCGAAGCTGAGAGGAAGGCGGAACAACAGAGAGCCGAAGCTGAGAGGAAGGAAGAGAAAGAAAGAACAGAGAGGAGAGAAGCCCAGGAGAGGGCAGATAAGAAAGAAGCGGAAGAACGTCTTTTGGAACAGAAGAAAATTGAAGCAGAGATGGAAACTCGCAGAGAGAGAGAGAGACAAGGAAAGACAGCATCAACTGGCGCTTAAGGCTCTAGAGAGTCGGGGCGCCTCTACTTCGACTAACGGAGAGCCGTCTTCGCCCCAGTCTCAATCAATGGACCTCTCCAGTACTCAATCTGCCCAATTAACTGCTATGTCGTTTTCTTTAGAATCTTTTCCTAGCCCTAACGAAAAAATTGACAGCTACCTAGAAAAATTCGAGAGACTCGCGAATCTCTATGGGTTAGAGAGTACCCGCTGGGCGCTCAAACTTTCAACGTCACTGAAAGGCAATGCTTATGACGTGTACACAAAGCTGGGACCGAATCAACATGATTACGACATGTTGAAAAAGGCCTTACTACAGCAGTTTGAGATGACTGCCCGAAAGTTTCTGCAGTTGTTCAGAAACAGCCGAAAAGAGAGCACGGAAACTTTTCCCCAGTTCTCTTCACGTCTCACGGGTTATCTGACAAAGTGCATTGAATTATCTGACCTACCTCTTTCATATGAGGGACTCCTCGAACTTGTTCTTGTGGAGCAGATAAAATCCACTTTGTCGAATGAAACTCGTAGATTTTTGGCTGAACAGGGGCAGTCAGGCTTGAAGACATACTCAATAAAGCCGAACGCTATAGCAATGCAATGGCCGAACTTCCCAGCACTAAACGTAAACCCACCGATGAGCCATCTCGAAAACAGAATCTAGAGCAGGCATCCTATTCTTCCACTTCCTCTCAACATTATAACCAACGAGATAACAATACCCAGAAACCACCCCAGGAAAAATCGAAATTCTACAAAACCCGATACCCCCCAAACAAAAATTCTGATCAACCCAACAAGCCTACGTGGCAGCGCGGCCACCAAGGTCAAGGAAAAGGGAAGACCCCTACACCAGGAACGTCTGATCAGGGCAAACAAACCGGTGCAAACCGCATTGGATGTTTGCATACAGCCTCGAAAGGTAGAGTCAATGTCAGTGATTCTCAACCTGAGGGGGACCGACCCTCAACTCGAGGAACTGTAATTTTGAACGGTACCTCTACTACTTGTCTTTTTGACACTGGATTAAGTTTTGATTGTATTGTCGCTAGGCACCTAGTCAAACCCGGTCAGGAGACAGAGGAAACCGTCAAACTTAGTGGAGTTTTCAGGAGTGATGCACCCAGGACGCTTCCTATCGCACTGGTAGAAATACACTCTGACTTTGTCAGAGGAGTTATTAAAGCGGCCATAATGGATGATCCGATCTACCCAGTTATCCTGGGATGTAGATATGTGTTCATTGGGAGACCTAAGGAGCCGATTGTGGCAGCGGTAACCACAAGAGGGCAAGCCAAGAAGGAGAGGGAGCCTGCGCCAAACTTGTTGCCGAATGAACTGAAGGAGGCGCAACAAAAGGACCCTACTCTGGCGCCCTGCTTTAAAAAACTGCCCATGGCTAAGGACCCCAGACACAACGGAGACATCTTTTCTAAGGATGGTGTATTGTATCGTAGAACGGGCAACCCGGACACGGGGAATAACCAGCTCCTAGTACCGACGCAGTACAGAAACCAGATCTTAGAAATGTGGCACTCTCTTCCCTTTAGCGGACACATGGGACAAAACGCCACTATTCAGCGAATAAAAAACCACTATTGGTGGCCAGGAATGAACTCTGACATTGTCAGGTACGTGAAATCCTGCGCCCAGTGCCAACGGGTAGCACCCAAGCACTTGACACCCCCAGTACCTATGGGGCAAATGCCAATAGTAGGGACTCCATTTGAACGGGTTGCTGTCGACATTATTGGTCCTCTGGAAAAGACCAAAAGAAGGAACAGGTTCATCCTGACCTTAGTTGACACTTGCACTATGTGGGCCGAAGCCGTACCGCCACCATGCACTAATTCCAAGCATGTCGCAGAAACCCTTGTGCAAATTTTTACACGGTTGGGATTCCCTCAACAAGTTTTGACGGACAATGGATCCCAATTCCGTAGCCTGTTAATGGAGGAGATCTTTAAGATCTTGAGGGCCAAACATATCCACACAAGTCCCTACCATCCGGCCGGAAATGGGCTCGTGGAGCGTTTTAACGGTACCCTCACCATGATGTTACGTAAGCTGGGTCAGGAGAAACCGGAAGACTGGGACCAATATATATCGGCTGCCTTATTCGCCTACCGAGAGGTACCCCAAGCGTCTACGGGTTTTGCGCCAGCTACACTTTTATTTGGCAGACCTATTAAGGGGCCGCGGTAGCATAGTGGTTAGTGCACTGGCTTCCTAGCGCAGTGGTCTATGTTCGATCCCCAGATGAGGCGGAAAATTTTTAGGCCACAAACGGCTCCTGGGTTGACCCAGCCCCAAATGGGTACCAGAGCTACTCTGGGAAGGTTAAGGCGGCCGGCGTGATGCCGACCACATCACCCCTCGTGTGCCGACGGTCAAGATAATATGGGCCTAACACCATATTCCCAATATGCCTCAATGGGCGTGTAACGGGTTCCTTTTTTTTTATTATTAAGGGGCCACTAGAAGCCTTACTTCGGTCCCTGACAGACCAGAAGGCTGACGAGACAGTCGTCTCTGCAAGCAAGTATGTATCTGAGCTTAAGGAAGGCTAAAGCTAGGATGGGATCTAGCTACTACCAACCTTAAGAAAGCCCGCGCTAAAATTACTAAAAGATACAACAAAGCTGCAAAAGAGAGAGAACTACAACCAGGGGAGAAAGTCCTATTGCTACTTCCAACCGGAAGCAATAAACTTCGCATCGGATGGCAAGGACCGTTTACCGTCCTTAAAAAGATCTCACGTACCAACTACAAGATCTCCATCAAAGGAAAGGAGAAGGTCTTCCACATAAATCTGCTAAAGAAATATTTGGAAAGACCGGTGCCATCCTCCGAGCATCTCCTGGCTGTCGCCATAGCAACGGAAGACGAGGAAGATGATGATGGTTGCATGGAGTATCCACTGCAACCCACAGAATCCTTTAAAGATGTCAAGTTCGGCGACAATCTCTCACCAGAACAACAAACAGAAACTAGGGCTCTACTAAAACAGTACAGTGCAGTTTTAACGGATGTACCTGGTCGAACAAATCTCATTGAATTTGATATGAAATTAACAAACGAGACCCCTGTTCAAACCAGAGTTTACCCCATCCCGTACGCTAAAGCTGATGCACTTCGCGGAGAAATAGACAAGCTGCGTCAGGCAGGAATTATCAGTGAGTCTACATCTCCTTACAGCTCGAGCGTAGTGCTGTTGCAGAAGCCCAATAAGGAAGTTCGGCTGTGCATTGATTACAGGTTGCTAAACGCTGTAACGGAATTCCAGCCCGAACCTCTCCAAACTGTTTCTGAGTTGTTCACCAAGCTCAGCAAAGCTAAGATCTTCTCCAAGATTGACCTCAGTAAAGGTTATTATCAAATACCAGTCAAGGAGGAAATTAAACCTTTGTTAGCTTTCAGCACTAGTGAAGGACATTACACATTTAACGTGATGCCGTTCGGTTTGCATAACGCACCAGGAGTGTTCACCAGGATGATGAGGAAGCTTCTACAACCTTTGCAAAGTCCCCATATCCATAATTTCATGGATGACATCTTAATTGCATCGGAAACCTATGAAGAACATATTGCTACGGTTGCTATGCTCCTCAGGAGACTACAGGAAACGGGTCTCACAGCCAGACCTAGCAAATGTCTCATCGGGTTTGAACAGTTAGACTTCCTGGGGCACACTATTTCTCACGGATGCAGTTGGCCTATTAAGAAGAACGTGGAGAAAATTGTGGCAGCAAAAAGACCCCGAACGAAGAAAGACGTACGTTCCTTCATATCGCTATGTGCATACTATCAGAAGTACATCCCGAACTTCAACGGACTGACGGCACCTCTGACTGACCTCACAAAGAAAGGTTGTCCTGATAAGGTCATATGGGATCAAAAGTGCGAACACGCGTATAGCACTTTGAAAGGACAGTTGTCTGCATACCCCATTTTGAGGTTGCCTGACCTCAAGAAACCTTTTGTACTGAGAGTCGACGCGTCAGGTCAGGGCATCGGGTCAACACTGCTTCAAGCCGATGACAGTGACCTGAACATGCTATTTCCAGTTGCCTATGGCAGTCGGAAATTAAATAAAGCGGAACGGAACTACAGCGTAGTTGAAAGGGAATGTCTTGCTCTGATTGACGGTATCAGACGCCATCATGAGTTTCTTTATGGTACATCGTTCACGGTGCAAACAGACCACGCTCCGTTAGCATTTCTTGGTGCCAATAAAGAATTTAACGCTAGGATCATGCGTTGGGCCCTCCTTCTAAGCGTCTATTCTTTCAAAGTGGAATATATTCCGGGAAGACAGAATGTCGGGGCTGATTTTTCTGAGTAGAAACTGGTCTACAGAGGAAGAAGAGCAAACTGAAGATACCACTCATCCTAAAATCACCAATCAGGTCACCTCCATTGTCAAAAATGAAAACATGAAAAATGGTTTCATGTCTAAAAGTGGGGACGATTGTGACGTACGTCTAGTTTGACTAGTGAATTTTCCCTGATATGATGGATGATTTAAAGGGACCTTTAGCTTTTCATAACATTAGAACCCCTGAACATTTGTTGTAACTTTTCGTTTGCCAGAACGCATTCCACCGGGACTCATGTAGGATACAGCGACGAGATCAAAGAGACAGACCGAGGAATCTTAGGGGAGACTATCGGCGCTATCAAAGACAGTAGTTTTCCCTGATACGAGACGCAGTTGCTTGCCGCTAATTTCGCGTCTCGGTGTCAATCGAGGAACCGAGCGAACGGGGGAAAGCGAAACGGGCAGCAGCGAGCGGATACGAAGACCAGGGGGCGGCTTCTTCTCTTGATTTGGCGGTCAGATCCCCAAAAGTTCGTGAGATCAAATAAGTTGTCAAGTTTATCATGTCCCACTCAACTTACATTCCATTTTAGCTAAATAGACCATGTAGAACTAGACACGTTATCACTCGCTGGCCAGATCTTTACAGAAGCACTAGCTTTATTGAAATCTTGTTATAGATTTTCCCCTGGATTTTATATATATTTGCAGTGATTTCTATTTCTGTGCAAAGCGAGTGATCGTAACCTGTGCGATCCCAGCATTAAGAAAGCAATAAAGAAATCAATCTAAGCAAAGCAAAGCATAAACAGTGTGTAGAGTTCCCCTGACGCAGAACTTGTTGAGACTGTGTAAATTTTTAATCTTTGAGGCGATTCTATGTTTGGAATTCCGCTATCTAACTTATAGCAAAGAAAGCACACCCAAAGACAAATTTAACGCACCATCAAACAACTTAAGTCGTAACGGGAAGAAGAACACTGGCCCGAGCTTTGTTAGTTTACTGACACAGAGAGATAATTCATAATTTCCCTGAACAGTGATGTGACTAGTTTTCTCACTGGACTTAAACCATACCTCACGGATAAAGTGTACCAGCACGCGTAAGAATTTTATTATCCGCGGCATAGTCAAATAGACCACACCATCCTCACCCCGGTATCAGAGACCGTGCCCTCCCATAGAAACTGTTATTAAGAAAAGAGACACAACTACAGATTCATTTTCCAGCGATTACGGGATCCTTTTATGTGCTGACCGCCTACCCGATAATCTGGGGCTAGAACTTGAACAAACACTCATACATTTAGTTGAGGTGTAACTGCTGTTGTGTTATTCTATGGAGTGCAAGATTTTTTCACAATCGGTAAGTGAGAGCAAGATGAGTGAAGGCCTTTGCTAGCGCGTGTATGAATGACAGGAAGTTAATTCTTTTGTGTGACCATTTTGTTAACTTGCTTACCTGGTAACATATATCTTTTCTGTATACCCTACATTGTTCCTTTAAGTGGGATAGTTGATAATTTGTTAACTCTGTTTAAAACCACCTCCTTTCCATTTGCTTAGTAAAGGGAAGAACAGCTGGGAAGAACAAGTTTTTTTCTATTACTTATACCTAACTTGGTAACACCTCTTTCAGAGTAATTAACTTTACTGTTAGGTTAACGTACCTATGTTTCTGATATTATCTATCTTTGGACTGGGTTTGTCTTTGTCTAATAAGCGGGAAGGGCTTAGTCGATACCAATCTTCTTCACCCCCTCCCAAACTTGTTATTTGCATTTGTGTACTTATGATAATTTATGTAATATCTGATATTTTTTAGTAATTGATGTTTAAAGTGAATAAAATCACCTAAACTCATTTAGTTCTGTGTGTTGGATATACCCAAAGCCCAACATTTCCCCTATTCGTTTAATATAGTTTGTATCAACGTCGTGTGTGTGTTTGAAAACACCGAATCGGTTTGCGCGCAGATGCGAGTCTGGAAAACTGGCAAATAATTGTTTGACCAGGAGAGTGAAAGAGAAGATTGAGAGACACGATTTGTCGTAAATAAGTCTGTCTTTACTCTCCTCCAGCACGCTGTGAAGTAACTATTAAATCTCTACATTTTCTATCACTGAGCTTTCCATCATCATTTTCCACTCTAAACCGGACCACTATTTCTACGACTCTTTTCTCTCAAAATAAATTTACGACTATATATATATATATATATATATATATATATATATATATATATATATATATATATATATATATATATATATATATATATATATACTACTCGTCAAAAGTCAAGGGCCACTTAGAAAAACCTTGGTTGAAACCATAAAACAAATCTGATATAAACGTAATTGGTATCAGTCAAAATGGCATTTATTGAATACCAAATTGACATGTCACGTAAAGAAATGGAAACACACATTCAAACGCAATGAAGCTGTGAAGTGTGTCACCTACCTTTTCAAAAGTCACACAACAGATATTGAACAAATAGACATTTCAAAATCGGGTATGACCACCGTTTGCAGCAAGGCATTCAAGACAGCGTAGACGCATCGAGTCCACAAGGGTCCGAAGAGTATCCTGAGGAACAGCTTGCCATTCCTGAAGCAGAAATGCAGTCAGCTGTGCAACATCCATTGGCAGGGGGTGTTTTGTTGACAATCTTTGACCAAGGACATCCCAGAGGTGCTCAATCGGAGAAAGGTCAGGTGAATGAGCTGGCCACGCCATCCTGATGATCTCATGTTGCTGAATACACTCATTCACCACACGAGCTCGATGGGGTCGAGCGTTATCATCTTGGAGGATGGAATTACCACCTATGGCCTCCAGAGCAGGCTGAACAATTGGTCTCAAGATTTCGTTCTGGTATCTTGGGCCAGTCAATGTCCTTGGATGATGTAGAGTGGGGTCCTGCCGTGTCTGTAGAAGCCTCCCCGGACAATGACAGAACCCCTACCATAACGATCCACCTCTCGAATTGTGTCACCAGTAAATGGCTTTCCTGGTCGTCTCCAAACTCGAATTCTACTATCATTGAATGACACAGTGAAGCGAGATTCATCAGTGAAGAGAACTTGACTCCATTGTTGCCTTGTCCATCGGATGTGCTCGCGACACCAAGTAACACGGGCTCTGCGATGAGCAAGAGTAAGAGGGATTCTGACTGCAGCACGTCGAGCAGCCAGTCCAAATTCATGTAAACGTCTGTGAATGGTGCTTTGACTGACATTAACGTTTACAGTTTGTCTCAGCTGACATCTTAGAGTGGAACAAGTCACTGTTTGATGGCGCAGGGCTGACAACAAGAGGTACCGGTCATCATGTCTATTGGTGCATCTAGGGCGACCTGGCCGGTGGCGATCCTCCACACTTCATGTGGCCTGAAATCTCTCCAAAATTCTTTGGATAGTAAAGTGTGTCACTGCAAGCCGTCTAGCAACCTCACGGACAGATAAACCACTTTCAACCCACGCTATAGCCCTCATTCTTTGTAAGGTGTCAAGACTTCTTCTCGGTGGCATGGTTTTTGCAAGTGATGAAACTACCCTAAGTCTGCTGATTGTAAAACAAATTAAGAGTGAACTCTGTTTACGAAAAGTCGCCATTGCACGTGGAATGTCAATCAGCACGATTACTTCACCTGTTTGGTTGTACGGAAGTTTGAAAAAACAGATTAAAAATGTGAATTTATGGTCAGCAAACCAAACTGCATGTGATCACCATGGTTGTCGGTGAGTTATTTTTATGCTTAACGTGCATAGAGGACTGTCAGAGGAAGATATTGCACCAATTTTTACTAAAAACGTCCTTCATTTAATCATTCTATGCGCTTATATAAAAGTGTATTGAAAATAATAGGGTGGCCCTTGACTTTTGACGAGTAGTATATATAATATTTACCTCCAAGCAGAACTACAAGCTATACCACGAACTAGAATTTATTCTCTCATATAGTTAGTCTAGAAGCTCGGCAAAATGTCGAGTCAAACTAATAATCTTCGCTATGCAAGCTTATTTCCTTAGCACAAGCAACCTGTCTACTGCAAAATTTGGAGAACTGAATGAATAGTCTAAGCTACTCGTGTAGATATATGAAAACGGACAAAGGATGCCACGCTATGTCTCCAAAACCCCGTCTCCCCCTCTCTTAACACTTCACATCAACTTAGAAGCTGGCCATAACTGCCAAAACGCGTCTTCACACCTACTACGACATGTCTCATTTCTGAGCGATGCAGATTGGCGCCTTCCACACCTCACGCCGAGAATCTAGCCGAAGAAAAACTCGAGTCAGATGAAATTGTAGACACATGTCTGCTCTCTATGTCTGACGAGACGAATTCTCACACTATTTCGTTCACATCCAGGGACTGACATTTTACGCAATAAAATGCGTTACTAGTATGAGAAAAGAAACGGTAAAAGTCAGAATGGGAAAGTTATATTTTGTCGCAAACGAACGAATGCGAAAAAGAGGAAAAGAATAAAAGAGCGATAATAAAGTAGAGGACACGGGTAGAAAGAAAAGAATATAGAAAACTTATTGATCATAAATCTCTATGCGACAACGTACAATAGTGCTGTGGTGGCAATTCATCCTTCTGGCAATGGCCCGCGAGCTCATTCCGGTCTCCAACATATCAATGGCTCATTGGCGGTCGTTTTCAGATAGTCGTGGCATTTCAAGCACATGTACTGGGTGTTTTATCTCAACGGCCTTTTTATACCGAGTGTACTGCCACAACGCGTACACATTTTCAGGGTCATAGCTGTTGGGAATCGTGTTGCACGTGTAACTTTCATTGTTTTCATGTAGTCTGTACACAAACCCGTCGGTTGAATCATGCACTTTCCATTCCAGCAGCCATTCGCTCTCCATCTCATGACAAACACGGGGAAAATCCATTCCCACACTTTTTTCCCCCAGCTTCTCGGCATCAATATATATAATAGTGGTGCGTTTTTAATGTGCTTCAGTATATAAATAAATAAATAAATAAATAAATAAATAAATATATATATATATATATATATATATATATATATATATATATATATATATATATATATATATATATATATATATATATATATATATATATATTTTTTTTTTTTTTAAATATTTATATATATATATATGTATGTGTGTGTTTCTATATATATATATATATATATATATATATATTTACAGGGTTCCCAAAAGCTCATGGGTTGCCAACCCCTGCATTATTTGGTAGACAATCAAGCGTATAATTATCTTTCCTGGTGCCTAAGGCTGATAAGCTGATAAGAGCACCAACACTTCTCTCCACTTATGGGTGATATTCTCTGTCGGTAATCCTGTATTTGAGAAATTTCTCACTCAAAGATGATTTGGTTCACATCATTCGCTCTAAGTGATGTATCAGATTTGATGCCACTGTAATCAGATTATTCAACGTCATCAAAATAACAGCGTTCAGGAAGTACTCTCAAGAACAGATCACCGGACCCTAAGTAATGCTTATAATGACTCTTTGCTAAATCATGCCAAATGGGAAAAGGTCCGCAACCCTGCATTCAGTCTGGAAATTTTAGTACCGGTACCAAAAAAGTGCTTTGATGTCCCTGTTTGCACCAGAGACACTACACCATGAACAACACGAACGACAACCTCAAGCGGCTGTTAAAGTTCATCTAGGCGGATCTAAGCGTCAAGATCAACCCACAGAAAGATATCAGCCGTAGGACTTTATATGTTAAGGACATTTTTTTAATGGAGTTGTATATAACTGAATCATGGTGAACAGTAAAAACAACACGCAAGAAGTTACTGACTTTCATAATTAGATGCGTGTGTAGAATAGAAGAAAAAAAATCCCACACCTAAGGGTCTTTTATGTTTGGACATGCGCCCTAATATAACCGACAAGGTTGAACGGAACGCGCCTCGCCAAAACGAGGCAAAACTTTATAAAAAAAGGATTGAAATGGTTTGACCAGATCTGGATAACAGACCTGATATAAAGTAATGACCAGTGGCGTTTCCTGGTAATGCGAGCTAGGCGTGCTGCTACCTAAAAGGAATATGTGCGCCTCCTATTTAACTTCTTCCCCTCTTAATTTAAAAACCAAATATATTCAATTACGCAACGATAGTTATTAGGGGTATATGTCAATTATCTCCGAAATACTAATTAACTTACAACTTGAAACTCACTGTCACTGTAATAATCTGCATTCCCGGCAACTAACAAAAATTAATCACAAAAAACACTGTACGGACACAACCGATTTTTACAACTCGAGAGCTGCAGGACCACCGCACGCATGTTCGCATTGTATTTACGTATCTGGCCATGACACCGATCCAATCAAACCGTGTTCAGACGTGAATCCGAAAGGTGCCGCACGCATTGTGACGGAATTACCCGAGAAACTTCGGGCGATTGCTACCAACCACTTAAAAACTGCACTATAAAAAGCGTCTGGGGAAACTGAAAATAGATTATACTCGTAGTTTCTATTCGGGAAAATCCGTTATCCTAGTGCGTGCGGTCCGAAAGCAGAACATTAGAAGAGAAATATTTTATAGAATAATAAATTAAATTTTTATTTTCCTTTGGGCATAGGTGTGCGCAGCACGCACAGCACAAATAGAGAATACGCCACTGGTAATGACGTCAAGTCGAGTGACGTAGCAATCATTTCTCTCCACAACCCCTGTCTGCAGCGATACTTATGAGACTTCTAATGTTATTCCAGTGCCATGTTATCGATCGCATCTAATGTTTTCTCCCGCTGTCATCCTGTCCCTTCTTTCTTCTTTGTTATTAAGAATTCAGATTTTCTTGCCAGAACCAGTCCTATCAATTTTGGCTGTCTTTTGTATCTTTACACTGACTGTTTTGTTTTGTTTTGTTTCCATCTTCCCAGAAGACCTCATTAAATGTTTAGCTGGCAATGGTATGTGCATCATGCTTCTAAGAAATCTCACCTCATTGGCCTCTAGCAAGTACTGCATTCGTTCACTACCAATGCTTGACTTACATTAAAAACTACTGGTTTAGTGCAGCACTGGAAAATTTTGTTTCTGGCCTTCATTGACAGCACGATGTCATCATCATTTTTCCTTTTGCTCCATACAGAGCATTAAGCCTCCACTGCAGCTGATTCCTCGCAAGAAGCCTGCACCAATCATTCACGTACTGTATTCTTGCAATGGTGGCTCCTGTAGCAAATTGTTTTACTTGATTGAGGTTGCTAGCTGCACGCACAGCCTTATATTAATTGCCCTGTACGACATGCATGAGTTTGAAGTCGTCCTATTCTTTCTTTATCGCATAAGTGACCCCCTTCCTCACCCCACCCCACACCCCCCATCATCCGCCGGGAATTACACAAGGCATTGCACAAAATATATTTCTTATTATTGGGAATGCTGCTTTTGCTTGGGTATTCTGCTCTTTAACTCTATGAAAACCTGCTATCATGTTAATATTGCGTGCAAAGCCGTCAGTGGCCATCGCGCCTAGTGGCGTCTTGTAGGGCAGCAACAAATTGTCCCCACTTTGCTCAGTCGATGGCCATCCTGCGTGCAGTGACCCATTTCATGCTTTGTATTTCGGCCTTCACAGTTCTCCGCTAGGTTGTCTTTGGTCTGTTTCTTTCGCTGTCCTTCTGGGGTCTACAATAGACCTGACGCTTGTGACGGATAGGATGAAATTTCAGCTGTCCCTGAATTGACGAATGATAATAAGAGTAGCCTTGAATAGCATCGAGGCCCCTGAATTTGTGTGTAGTTAAATCGCGTGCTAATTAGTATGCACAATAGCAACGGGGATTTCCCCCCACGTGGGCAAATTAATATGTAAACAGTTATCATGCGAGGATCCAGGAGTTTCGTTTTGTCTTAGGTTTAGTTAGCCACACCTACTGCCTATCTCTAGAGCGATGAAAACCAAGCATTTCCCTACCTTCTTCTGTCATCCCGTCTAAAAGGCGTTGCCAGAGAATCGGCCAGCGGTCAGTTGATCAAAGACTGTGGTGGTCACAGAAGAACGAAGCAGTTTTTCACATTTTACACGTTTAAATTTCTGCCGGACCGAGAGATGCAGGGGGAAATCGAACAAAGGAGAGACGGGGAAAGTCTAGCGGCAAAACAGAAAAGTTTCCTGAATCAAATAAGGTGTGAAACTTAGCATGTAGCTATTACTTTTCATTTCATTAACTATATATTGATATCGCCGAAAATGCAGTTTATCACTCGTGCCCAGAGAGTTGAAGTAACTAGCTTATACGAGAATCTTACAAGATTTCTTTGGAGTTCTTATATATTGGAGTGAATTCATTCTGGTGCTACGGTAAAATATTAGTCTTGAGTGATTTAGTCGTTTAGTTTCTTCATTTATTTCACTGGATTTTTGTGTTAATTTAAACCAATTAAATAAACCCATCACAAAGTTTTCCAGATGTAAATTAAATAATATAACTATCCGTTATTTCCCGAGATAATAGAAGTGCAACATAATCTTAAACGCTAGGCGAGCGAAACTGGCTATTAACCTTTTATTTCTATTTCATCTTGTGTAAATTTTGACTAATTAACTTATCATAGCTAGTGGTAATTAAATCGATACATTAGCTAGTCACTTGAGTAGTTCTTTAATATAAATAATTAAATACCAGAGTGATTTGTACAGGTCTTACCTAAAAAAAACGCGGGTGTTAGATTTTATTATAGTATATTACCTGTTATCCATCTTCTCTTTTATACAGGTGATCATACCTTGCGATCCAACGGTTTTTTAATATATAGAGAGTCATGTTCAGATGGCTTATGGCATCCCCATTTATATGTTCCTAACAACATAAAAAGAACATTGACAATAACAAATCTGATGTTAAGAGACCTTTTTAAGTCCATCGTCTAACCCCAGTAGAGCGGTTAAATAACCAGAACGGTCAATTGTTCACTTGTGTTAAAAATTTAACTGGAACGGGACAATGCCAGATATATTATATTAAATCATATAAAGTTCCCTGACCTAATGAGGCAGAACTTTCTGCACGAATTTATTTAGTTAAACCCAGATGACAGTAACCAGTATTTCTACCACCAACTTCTCAGAGAACCGTTACGGCTATTTCTTTTCCAAGAACAGCCTGGGAGTAACATTCTGCTGTGTGAGATATTTCCCAGTCATTACGACAGAATCCTAGAACAAAACAAACTTATTCCCAAATTTAATACATGCAAATCCGATGAAGAAGACTCGCCAGGAAAATTATCAACCAACGCACCCATCCAGCGAAAACTCCGAGAGAAAATAGCAGTGCCTATACGGAGGTTTCTGGGGCTGTACGGGACAAAATTAGCAAGACATATAATAGTCTTTAATTCATGTCGTGTTTTGATAAATTCCTTGGTCGTATGCTGTGTCGGCAGAGGGTAAGTTTGCCTGTTGTGAACGCTCACTGTATGAATGTAGAGTGTGGAAACTGAACGAAAGAATTTATTTATGCAGCAAATACTAATATAACACCATTCTCTGTTATCTATCTCTCACTAAGTCTGAAGGCCCAAAGGGATAGTTAAATTACAGACATACCTTGTACCCATCCTGACTACCCCACTCCCCCCTTGTTAATCACTAGTTTTGATCTTTTGGGTAAATAAACTCCGGGTTTGATCATTCCTAGGTTTTCCATATTCCAGAGGGAGGGACGATGAGAGTATATTTTTATGTCTTTTTCTCTTATGTAACTATTATTCATTGATGACATGATAACAATGTATTAACTGTTGTAACCTATTTATCTTTCTAAAGTTATAATAAACTAAATGAACCTTAAGCTATTAGTTTTGGTCAAAACCTCCCCTGCCCCATTATATATGTGCCTACAGTTACCGGTTCGTTTCTACGTATGTACGTATTGATGTCACAAAATTGTTTGTGTGTGCGTACGAGAGGATAGTGTATTAGAATCAGTATCTAGTGGGAAAAATACGTCTCCATTTAAGTGTGTTGTACTAGATAGGTTGGGCTGAGCAATTACTCAATCCAAGACTGTAATTTTTCCTGCACTCTGTAATTTTCGTAAACAGGACTATTTCTCACATCTTTCTCTCACCTAGATCTCACCATCTCACCTCTGCTCGATTGGGACCATAACCATAAGGCCTATCTATAAAACTTACGACAATAATGTGTAGCTCGCCGGGATTCTGAGCCTTCGACAATAAAGTGTTGCTCGCTGGAATTTTTAGCCAGGTCTAGTAATTGACCAGTGTCTATTACGGTATCTAATCTGATTTTCAGTTAGATAGAGTGTGTTGTGTGATTGTCTTGTGAGATAAGGAAATATTAATATTAAAAAAAAATTCATCCCCCTAGACAAACGATCTTAGACAGGGTGTTTTGACCAAACAAAATTTTAGGTTGTTTTATCCACAGCATTATAAAATCATTTACAACTTGTTTACAATAACATCTGTCAAATATATGGTATATGAAAATATTTTGTGCAAAACCGTTGGATCGCGTGACTGGATAAACAGTTTTTAAGGAAATTTTTTGTTTCTCCTTAAAATTAAAAAAAAAAAAAATAAATAAATTTTTTTAAATATTTTTGACTCTACCGATAGTAATAGTAGATTTTTTATAGTTGTTTCACCTACCATTTAATGTGGCATAGTCGCCTGCATTAAGAGTCTTAATTGACAGATAATAGCAGCGATAGGTTAGCAAATCAATAACGGTAGGAGGTATCTCAGGTAATTTATGTTTTGTATTTTTCTCGAGCGCGGCTTAGAGTTTGTTTTTTGTTTCTTCTTTTCTTCTTCTTATTCTCTCGTCGCAGTAGCATCCAGTTCTTTGACATGGCAGAGCGAGTTCAGCTTAGATCGATGCTGAGAAATGAGGCGAAGGAGACAAGACTGCAAGGAGATGAGGCGACCGCGTTTGTCAACAAAGAACTTGACAGACATGACGCGGAGGAGAAGGAAGCAAAAGATAAAGCAGAGAGGAAGGAAGCAAAAGAGAGGACAGAAGCTAGGGAGAACGAAGCACAAGATAGGGCAGAGAAGAAGGAAGCACAAGATAGAGCAGAGAAGAAAGAATCGGAAGATCGTCAATTGGAACAGAAGAAAATTGAGGCAGAGATGGAAGCCCGCAGGGCAAATGAGAGAGAGAGGGAGAGACAGCATGAATTGGCACTCAAGACTCTAGAAGTTCAAAGTCGGGGTGCTTCTACTTCCAATAATGGAGAGCCATCTTAACCTTAGTCTCAGTTAACTGATCTCTCCAGTAGCCAATCTTCCCAACTAGCAGCGATATATTTTGTCTTAGAGTCTTTCCCTAGCCCTAACGAGAAAATTGACACCTTCCTAGAGAAATTCGAGAAAATGGCGAATCTGTATGGGTTAGAGAGTTTTCGGTGGTGCCTAAAACTTTCTCAGGCACTAAAAGGTAACGCTTATGACGTTTACGTCAAGCTGGGAAGCAGCAAAGATGACTACGACATGTTAAAGAAGGCCTTGCTAGAGCGTTTTGAGATGACCGCTCGCAAATTTCTGCAAATGTTCAGAAACAGCCGAAAGGAGAGCACGGAGACATTTCCACAGTTCTCTTCACGATTGACGGGCTATTTGACAAAGTGCCTGGAATTATCAGAAAAACCTCTTACATATGAGGGAATTCTTGAACTTGTTCTTGTGGAACAGATAAAATCCACTTTGTCGAACGAAACCCGTAGATTTCTGGCTGAGCAGGGCGCAGTCAAGCTTGAGGACATCCTCAATAAGGCGGAACGCTATGCAAATGCAATGGCCGAACTTCCCAGCACTAAACGAAAATCAACAGATGAGCCATCTCAAAAGCAAAATCTAGAACAGTCATCCTATTCTTCTAATTCCTCCCAGCACTATAACCAACGAGAAACTAATACCCAGAGACCTCCCTAAGAAAAATCGTAATTCTACAAAACAAGATATCCCACCAACAACAACAATCCTGATCAACCTGCAAAGCCTGCATGGCAGCGCGGCCACCAAGGTCAAGGCAAAGGAAACCCTACAGCAGGGACGTCTGATCAGGGCAAGCACACCGGGCCGAATCGCATCGGATGCTTGCATACAGCCTCGCAAGGAAGAGTCAATTTCAGTGATTTTCAACCTGAGGGAGAGAGACCCGCAACGCGAGGAACTGTAATTTTGAATGGTACCTCAACAACTTGTCTTTTTTAAACTGGATTATCTTTTGACTGTATTGTCGCCAGGCACCTAGTCAAACCCGGTCAGGAGACAGTGACGCACCCAGGACGCTTCCTTGTTTTTTGGGAGACCAAAAGAGCCGATTGTGGCAGCGGTAACCACAAGAGGGCAAACCAAGAAGGAACGGGAGCCTGCGCCAAATTTGTTACCGAATGAACTGAAAGAGGCGCAACAAATAGATCCTACTCTGGAGCCCTGCTTTAGAAAACTGCCCATGGCTAAGGACCCCAGACACCACGGAGACATCTTTTTCGAAGGATGGCGTATTGTATCGTAGAACGGGCGACCCTGATACAGGGAATAACCAGCTCCTAGTACCGACGCAGTACAGAAGCCAGATCTTAGAAATGGGGCACTCTCTTCCCTTTAGCGGATATATGGGACAAAACACCACTATTCAGCGAATAAAAACTCACTATTGGTGGCCAGGAATGAACTCTGAGATTATCAGGTACGTGAAATCCTGCGCCCAGTGCCAACGTGTGGTACCCAAGCAACGGACACCCTTTGTTCCCATGGGTGATGCGCCAGTAGTGAGGACACCATTTCAACAGGTTGTAATCGACATTTTAGGACCTAAAAGAAGGCACAGGTTTATCCTGACCTTAGTTGGTTCCAAAGGTTGTTATTGCCGGGAGTTGTAGTGAGGATAAGCTCTCACTGCAGATAAAATACTTCTATGGCACGCGCCTCAAACAGCCTCTGACAACCAAGTCCAGCTCCCGGCCTTCACGTTGGCTCAATTTGAGCCCGGCGGAACTGTTTCCACTGACGGGAGAAGGGGCAAAGGCGAGCGAATGACGCCTTAAAACCAGCAGTTTTGGGCAGATAGGGCTCGTGATCCTTGGTTGGTAGCTTATCTAAGAGAAGGAACTCTGAATTCAAACCACCGCTGCCTTGCGGGAATATCCATTTGTGGAATTGGCTTCGGGAGTAAACCCTGAGGATAAATCCGGAGTCGGAGTCCCTAAGGCAGTCTAATGTCGATTCGACATTATTCTGGCAACTCCTGCGACATGGCTGGTACCAAATTGTATCGGCTACTGCCGTTCCTTTGGATCTACCGGCTGTGTGGAGAGGGGGAACACACTGCATGGGCAAGAGCTTGATCTCCATATAACTGTGCCTAAGCTCGCGCCCTGGAGAGGACACTCCAGCTTCACCCTATAGGTGTTGGCAAAACACGGGAAGTAGCAGTTACCGGTTATAAGCATTTTGCCCAATTGGCGTAGGGCATGGCGCCAGGGGCTACTTCCGACAGTGGGAGAGGTTCTAGGATCTCACTGGACAGCTACCGCCCGCTTCAAGCTGGGCAGCCCCCAGTCAATAAGGTGTTGTCCCGCCACTGTCTGCTTTCCCCATTGGGTGCATGGGGATTAGGGTCAAACCCGAACTGTGGACAGAAAATTTTGCACCAAGCAATTATCGAAAAAATAGAAATAAGCA
The DNA here is from genome assembly GCA_024509875.1 of Oreohelix idahoensis. NCBI lineage: Eukaryota > Metazoa > Mollusca > Gastropoda > Stylommatophora > Oreohelicidae > Oreohelix > Oreohelix idahoensis. The sequence continues at coordinate 207,260 of JAMPIV010008477.1, read as the reverse complement.
AACTCTCAGATTGGGATGCTGGAACGTCCGGACTATGTTGACTGTACTATCAGAAAACCTACAGGATGTAAACGATGTAAGGAAGACAGCCATAATTAATGATGAGCTTAAACGACTTCAGGTGGATATAGCTGCACCTCAGGAAACGCGCCTGGCGGGCTCTGGAACGGTGAGCGAGAAGGACTACACATTTTATTGGCAAGGGAAAGATCTTAATAAAGCTAGAGAACACGGAGTAGGTTTTGCGATCAAAAAATTGCTAACTAAAATGGTTGAACCAGCCGAGAATGGATCAGAACGCTCCGCCTGCAAACTAGCACAGGTCCCATCACCCTTGTCAGTGTGTATGCTCCTACTCTGTACTCTGCCTCAGAAGCTAAAGATGAGTTCTACGAGAATCTAGCAGCAGTTATCAAAAGCATACCTAGGCAAGAACAACTTGTTCTCCTTGGTGACTTTAACGCTAGAGTGGGTACCGATAATGTTTTATGGCCTTCATGTCTGGGCAGGTTTGGTATTGGCAAGATGAATGAAAATGGACAACGGCTGTTAGAGTTGTGCGTCCACCATGACCTCTGCGTGAATAACACCTACTTTCAGACAAAACCCCAGCATAAGGTGTCATGGAGACACCCACGATCCAAGCACTGGCACCAACTTGACCTGATTCTCGTCAGAAGGCCACTCCTCAGGTCTGTGCTCTCCACGCGCTCGTACCATAGTGCAGACTGTGATACAGATCACTCCTTGGTTTGCTGCAAAATCAGAGCACAACCAAGAAAACTCTATCGTGTCAGACATGAAGGGAAACCACGCATTGATACCAGCAAGATGTCAGACCCTTTCATGATCGCTCAATTCACTGCGGCCTTCAAGAAAGTGCTCAGTAGCCCTCAGCATGGTGATACTATTACAGAGAAATGGGAGCATCTACGGAACACCATTCAAAGTACTGCACTTGCCACCTTTGGTAAGAAAACAGCAAAGTCAAATGACTGGTTTGATGCTTCATCAGATATGATGGCACCTGTCATTGAAGCTAAGAGCAGTGCTATGAATGAATACAAACGTTCACCGAGTGCCAGAACCCTACAGATCCTGAGGGCTACGAGAAGCAAAGTTTAACAAACTGCTCGATGCTGGGCAAATGACTATTGGCTCCAGCTCAGTGAGTACATCCAGATCGCAGCGCAAACAGGCAAAATTAGACAAATGTATGACGGTATAAAGAAAGCACTTAGCCGTCATAAAAGTAAGTCGGCACCGCTAAAAACCATCAGCGGAGAGAAGCTAACCGATAAGGGTAAGCAGATGGAGAGGTGGGTCGAGCACTACTCTGAGCTTTACGCTAGAGACAATACCGTTACGCCTGCAGCCCTTGATGCTGTCAATAGTCTGCTAACTATGGAGGAGCTGGATGCCGAACCAACATTAGAGGAACTCAGCAAGGCCATTGATAGCTTGGCCTCTGGCAAAGCACCAGGCAGTGATGGGATTCCTCCTGATTTAATCAAATGCTGTAAGAGCACGCTATTACATCCCATGCACAGGATGCTGTGCCAGTGCTGGGAAGAGACAACTATTCCTCAAGACATGCGAAATGCCAAGATTTTAACACTGTATTAACATAAAGGAGACAGAAGTGATTGCAATAACTACAGAGGCATCTCTCTTCTTAGTATTGTTGGTAAGGTTTTTGCCAAAGTCATCTTAATGCGACTACACAAGTTAGCTGAGCGCATATATCCAGAGGCACAGTGTGGATTCCGAGCTGGCAGATCAACAACAGACATGATCTTTTCTCTCCGCCAGCTTCAGGAAAAATCAAGAGAGCAGAAAAGACCATTATATATCGCCTTTATAGACCTCACAAAAGCATTCGACCTGGTTAGTAGGGATGGACTCTTTAAAATCCTCCTGAAAATAGGCTGCCATTCTAAAATGCTGGAAATGATAAAGTCATTCCATGACGACATGAAGGGAACAGCCCAATATGCTGGAAGCACGTCACAGCCCTTTGATATACGAAGTGGCGTTAAATAAGGATGTGTTCTGGCTCCGACCCTCTTCGGAATCTTCTTTGCCTTACTCTTGAAACATGCATTCAGAGATGCAACTGAAGGAATATGCCTTCATCCTAGGTCAGATGGCCGTCTGTTTAATCTTTCAAGGCTGAAGGCAAAAACAAAAATCAGAAGGGTCACTATAAGAGACTTGTTGTTCGCTGATGATGCTGCAGTCGTCACTCAAAGCCAACAGGAGCTTCAGAGCTTGATGAATCGCTTCACTAAAGAATGCAAGGACTTTGGCCTCACAATAAGTCTAAAGAAAACGAATGTGCTGAGTCTGGATGTGGGTGCTGCACCAGTTATCACTATCGATAACTATGAATTGGCAGTGGTGCACCACTTCACATACCTAGGGTCTACCATCAATGACAAACTCTCACTGGATACAGAAATCGACAGCCGCATTGGCAAAGCTGCAGCCACCTTTGCCCCCCTCACATCGCGTGTTTGGGGAAACTCTAAACTCACAATGAAGACCAAAGCTGCGGTATATAATGCCTGCGTCACCAGCACACTCCTATATGGCAGCGAGACCTGGACGACCTATGCTAAGCAAGAAAGAAGGCTCAATACCTTCCATGTGCGGTGTCTACGCCGCATCCTCTTCATCTCGTGGAAAGATAAAGTGACAAATGTCGAGGTGTTGTCACGTTCATTTCATAACCCTCCACTCCCAAAGGAGCATAGGCCTTCAACAAACACATGCCAAGTCCTCCTGTCACGTGCCATCATCTCAAGTTCTTTCCATGTTCTCCTCATCATTTTCACCTCTGTTTCCAACTCTCTTCTCCATGTACTTCTTGGTCTTCCCCTGCCTCTCTTGCCCTGGGGGTTCCAGAACAAGGACTGCCTTGTAATGCTATCAACAGGTTTCCTCAGTGTGTGTCCTATCCATCGCCATCGTCTTCTTCTCATCTCTTGTTCCACTGGCACTTGTCCAGTTCTTGTCATCAGTTCCACATTGGTAACCTTGTCATACCATTTTAATCCCTCTATTCTACGCAAGCACCCATTTATGAAAGTCTGTAGCTTTTTGGTTGTTGTCTTTGTTGTTCTCCATGTCTCCGAGCCATACAATAGGACTGACTTCACATTTGAGTTGAAGATTCTTATTTTCGTGTTGGATCCTATTTCTCTTGATCTCCATATATTTCCCAATGCAATGAAAGCTCCTCTTGCTTTTTGTATTCTTATTTTGATATCGCTGTCTGTCCCTCCAACTTTGTCTATATTACTGCCAAGATATGTGTATGATTCTACATCTTGTATTGGCGTTTCTTCAAGTTCAACCCTGTTTTCATTACCTGCATTTATTCTCATTATTTTTGTCTTTTCCCTGTGTATTTTCAGACCCAATTGCTGTGACCTCTCATCGAGTGTTTTCAATTTGTCCTGCATCTGATTACGGTTATGGGACAGGAGAGCCAAATCATCAGCAAAATCCAGATCATCCAACTGCTTAGTCAGAGTCCACTGGATTCCATTTCTGTTGTGTGTTGTCGATGATCTCATAACCCAATCTATTGCCAGCAAGAAAAGAAATGGAGACAAGAGGCATCCCTGTCGCACTCCTGTTCTTATCCCAAATGGTTCTGTAAGCTGTCCTTCATGAAGAACTCTGCACGTCATGTCTTCATAGGTTTTCTTTATTAAATTAATGATTTTCAGGGGAACTCCATAATGCCTCATCAATTTCCAAAGTGATTCTCTGTCCACACTGTCAAATGCTTTTTCGTAGTCCACAAATCCGATGTATAGTGGTGAATTCCATTCCAGACTTTGTTCAACTATTATTCTCAAAGTGGCTATCTGGTCTGTACATGATCTGTTTTGTCGAAAACCTGCTTGTTCATCTCTCAATTTCTTGTCTATGGACTCCTTTAATCTCTCAAGGATAATCCTGTTCAATACCTTTCCTGGCACTGATAGTAACATTATTCCTTTATAATTTGTGCACTCTTGTAGATTTCCCTTCTTAGGCAACTTAACCAGATATCCTTCCTTCCATTCTGCTGGTATCTCTTCTTTTTCCCAGACTTTACCAAGTAATTTATATAACATCTCTGTAGCCGTGTCGATATCTGCTTTGATGGCCTCTGCTGGAATGCTATCAGGTCCAGACGCTTTTCCATCTCTTAGAAGCTTTATGGCTTTCTTTATTTCTTCCTTCGTTGGTCTTTCACCGTTAATTTGTAGCTCTTCTTCTGCTGGCTGGATGTCCGGCGGGTTTTGTGGAGCTGGTCTATTGAGAAGGTCCCCAAAATATTCTGTCCACCTCTTCATTTGCTCTTGTATATTGCTGAGCAGTTTCCCATTCTTATCTTTTATGAGGCAACTTGTTTGCTTGTATTTCCCTGTTAGCTTCTTTGTGCTGCTATACAGTTCTCTCATATTTCCTTTGGCTGCAGCATCTTCTGCCTCTCTTGCCAACTCCTCAATATACTTCCTCTTGTCTCTTTTGATACTTCTTTTTACTTCTTTGTTTGCTTCTGTGTACACTTCTTGAGCCTTGGCTTTGGAACTTCTGGTTTTGCTTGTGTTTAACTCTGCTTTCTTGTTTTTTCTATCTTTTATCTTATTGATGGTTTCTGTTGTTATCCATGCTTTTTGTTGTCTTTCCCTTTTCCCCAGTATTTCTTCACATGTCTCCTTCCATACCGTTTTGACCTGCTGCCAATAGTCTTCTGTATTCTCTACATCTTCCAACTGTTGGAGCACTTGGAATTTGTTGGATACTGTGACCGCAAATTTGTCTCTTGTTTCTTGATTTCTTAGCTGTCCTACATTAAACTGTTGTCTATAATTTTGCATTGTTGCATATCTCTTGAGTTTCATTTTTACTTTGGCTATCAGAAGATGGTGATCTGATGCCACATCTGCTCCTCTATATACCTTTACATCCTGCAATGATGATCTAAACTTCTTCTTTATGCATATATGATCGATCTGATTTTCTGTTCTATGGTCTGGTGATATCCATGTTGCCTTGTGTATTCTCTTATGTGAAAACATGCTTCCTCCTATAGCCAGTTGATTTGAAGCACAGAAGTTTGCGAATAGTTCTCCATTTTCATTCATTACTCCTAGCCCATGTTTTCCCATGACTTCTTCAAATCCAGTATTGACTGTACCTATCTTTGCATTCATGTCACCCATCAAAATTGTGATGTCTCTTCTTTTTACTTTATCCATAATTTCCTGTAGTTTAGTATAAAATGCTTCTTTCACAGACTCTTCTTTGTCATTAGTTGGTGCATAACATTGGATGACATTGACATGAATTTTCTTTTTAGCTGTTTTGAAAATAGCTGTTATTATTCTGGGTCCCACAGCTTCCCATTCAATGAGTGCTTTCTGTGCTTCTTTAGATAACATAAGAGCTACCCCTTCACTGTGGTGTGAACTTTCGTCTTCGTGTCCTGAGGACAGCACCAATTCACCTGTGATGAGTTTCTTCCTGTCTACCCCCTTCCACTTTGTTTCACACATTCCCAGAACCTCGATTTTGTATTCCCTCATTTCTGCTGCTACTTGTGCCACTTTCCCTTGTTCGTTCAGTGTCCGAACATTCCAGGTGCCAAATCTGGAAGTTCTCCTAGAAGAAAGAAGGTTAGTCAGCAACACAGACTCCTTTCGGCTTTCTCTGTGTTGCATCATACGCCTCCCCGCGAGAGGACCTTCCCCTGTCTTGGATGGCTGTGTTTTATTTTCTTTACTTGACTTGTCCATATTTGTTGAAGTTTTTTGTGGTTTAAATTTTTTTTACAGGATGGGGTAACCGGCCCCATGCCCAACCCTCCTTAGTCGCCTTCTACGACATGCTTGGCAGGGGACAGTGTTACTATTCTTTGCTCCCCTTTCGGGCCCCGGTAACACACGGGTGCTGTTGTCACGTGCTGGTCTTCAAAGTATGTATACGCTGCTTAGACAGCGCAGACTTCGCTGGCTTGGCCATGTTCGCCGCATGAAAGATGGTCGCATCCCAAAAGATATCTTCTACGGACAATTAGCAGATGGCAAGAGAACAGTTGGGCGACCACAGCTGAGGTTCAAAGATGTGTGCAAGAGAGATATGAGGGCACTGGGCATAGATCCTGCAACATGGGAGGATGAAGCTGCCGATCGCACTAAGTGGCGATGCTATTTACGGCGCCACCTCAGATTGGGCGAAGAGACGCTCACACAAGAAGCAGAGGTGAGGAGAAAACATCGAAAGGAGCACCAGAAAAATAAGCAGCTAAGAGCTTCCACCTCAGGAGCGCATTCCCATAGTCAGTTATGACTGAAGGGGCTATTATTATTATTATTATTATTATTATTAGTCGCCACTTGAATTTTTTGGGCCGAAGCTATACCGCTAACATGCACGAATTCCAAGCATGTCGCAGAAGCCCTCGTGCAGATATTTACACGGTTGGGTTTCCCTCAAAACTTTTGACGGACAACAAATCCCCATACCGTAGCCTGTTGATGGAAGAGATCGTTAAGATCTTGAGGAACCAGCACATCTACACAAGCCCTTATAATCCGGCCGGAAGTGGGTTAGTAGAACGTCTTAACGGCAGCCTCACCACCATGTTACGTAAGCTGGGTCAGGAGAAACTGGAAGACTGGGACCTATATATATCGGCTGCCTTATTCGCCTACCGAGAGGTACCCTAAGCGTCTACGGGATTCCCGCCTGCTACACTTTTATTTGGCAGACCTATAAAGGGGCCACTAGAAGCCTTACTTCGGTCCCTGACAGACCAAAAGGCCGACGAGACAGTCGTCTCAGCAAGCAAATATGTATCAGAGCTCAAGGAAAGGTTACAACTAAGATGGGACATAGCCACAACCAACCTTAAGAAAGCACGCGCGAAGCATGCTAAAAGATACAATAAAGCTGCAAAAGACAGAGAGCCCCAACCAGGGGAAAACGTTTTGTTGCTACTTCCAACTGGAAGCAATAAACTGCGCATCGGATGGCAAGGGCCGTTTACCGTCCTTAAAAAGATCTCACGTACTAATTACAAGATCTCCATTAAAGGAAAGGAGAAGGTCTTCCACATAAAGCTGCTAAAGAAATATCTGGAAAGACGAGTGCCATCCTCCGAGCATCTCCTGGCTTTCGCCATTGCAACGGAAGACGAGGATGATGATGATGGTTGCATGGAGTATCCATTGAAACCCACAGAACCCTTTAAATATGTCAAGTTCGGCGACAATCTCTCACCAGAACAACAAATAGAAACCAGGGCGCTACTAAAACTGTACAGTGCAGTCTTAACGGATGTACCTGGTCGAACAAATCTCATCGAATTTGATATGAAATTAACAAACGAGACCCCTGTTCGAACCAGAGTTTACCCCATCCCGTACGCAAAAGCTGATGCACTTCGCGGAGAAATAGACAAGCTGCGTCAGGCAGGATTTATCAGCTAGTCGACATCTCCTTATAGTTCGAGTGTAGTGCTGTTACAGAAGCCCAATAAGGAAGTTCGGCTGTGTATAGATTACCGGCTGCTAAACGCGGTAACGGAATTTCAGCCCGAACCTCTCCAAACCGTTTCTGAGTTGTTCACCAAGCTCAGCAAGGCAAAAATTTTCTCCAAGATTGACCTCAATAAAGGTTATTATCAATCACCAGTCAAGGAGGAAGTTAAACCTTTGCTAGCTTTCAGCACTAGTGAAGGACATTTCACATTTAATGTGATGCCGTTCGGATTGCATAACGCACCAGGAGTGTTTACCAGGATGATGAGAAAGCTTTTAGAACCCTTGCAAAGTCCCCACATCCATAATTTCATGGATGACATATTAATTGCATCGGAAACCTACGACGAACATATTGCTACGGTTGCTATGCTCCTCAGGAGACTACAGGAAACTGGTCTCACAGCCAGACCTAGCAAATGTCTCATCGGGTTTGAAAAGCTAGACTTCTTGGGGCATACTATTTCTCAAGGCTGCATGTGGCCTGTTAGCAAAAATGTTGAGAAAATAGTTGCAGCGAAAAGGCCCCAAACGAAGAAAGACACCCGTTCTAAAAGCGTGTACTCCTTCAAAGTGGAATATATTCCGGGAAAACAGAATGTCGGGGCCGATTTCCTGAGTAGAAACTGGACTACGGAAGAAGAGGAGGAAACCGAACATACCAATCATCCTAACGCTACCGATCAGGGCAGCTTCATTGTCATAAATGAAACATGAAAAATGGTTTCATGTCTCAAAGGGGGGACGATTGTGATGGATAGGATGAAATTTCAGCTGTCCCTGAATTGACGGATGATAATAAGAGTAGCCTTGAATAGCATCGAGGCCCCTGAATTTGTGTGCAGTTAAATCGCAACGTGTTTCCCACGTTGAATTTTACCACGCGTGCTAATTAGTATGCACACTAGCAACGGGGATTTCCCCCCACGCGGGCAAATTAATATGTAAACAGTTATCATGCGAGGATCCAGGAGTTTCGTTTTGTCTTAGGTTTAGTTAGCCACACCTACTGCCTATCTCTAGAGCGCCCACTTCAACAGCCATGACCCTTGTAGTGAACCCCTCGTGTCTCAGATCCGCGGCCAGATCACTATATTTGGCCGCTTTGAACGAATGTTGCTCGTCTAATCTGGATTCAAATGGCACGGTCAGTTCAATCAGTATGACCTGAAGCGTTGAAGAAGAATGAAGCACTATATCCGGCCGTCTCCGCGATTTCCTGATACTCTCTGGATATGCCCCTCGTCCAGGTAGGTCTACCGCCATCTCCCAGTCGTTTGCACAATCAAGAAGAGATGGTAAACTGCTACCTGGTTTACTCGGTTTGGGGTGTGCTGACTTTCCTGCCCTCAGAAAGTATGTATTTGCGGTGCTCGGCCTGGGTTTGCTGTTCGCCTTCATCCTTGCTAGATCTATTGTCGCAGCAAGCTCATTTAGCACTTTGTTATGGCGCCAGGTGTATCGCCCTTGCCCTAATGACACCTTACACGCTGAGAGCACGTGTTCGAGTGTCTGCCTCCCCTGGCACAGAGGGCACTGCTCATCATCCGACTTTCCCCACTAAGTCTGAAGGCCCAAAGGGATAGTTAAATTACAGACATACCTTGTACCCACCCTGACTACCCCACTCCCCATTGTTAATCACTAGTTTTGATCTTTTGGGTAAATAAACTCCGGGTTTGATCATTCTTAGGTTTTCCATATTCCAGAGGGAGGGTCGATGAGAGTATATTTTTTTGTCTTTTTCTCTTATGTAACTATTATTCATTGATGACATGATAACAATGTATTAACTGTTGTAACCTATTTATCTTTCTAAAGTTATAATAAACTAAATGAACCTTAAGCTATTAGTTTTGGTCAAAACCTCCCCTGCCCCATTATATATGTGCCCATAGTTACCTATTCGTTTCTACGTATGTACGTATTGATGTCACAAAATTGTTTGTGTGTGCGTACGAGAGGATAGTGTATTAGAATCAGTATCTAGTGGAAAAAATACGTCTCCATTTAAGTGAGTCGTACTAGATAGGTTGGGCTGAGCAATTACTCAATCCAAGACTGTAATTTTTCCTACACTGTGTAATCCTCGTAAACAGGACTATTTCTCGCACCTTTCTCTCACCTTTCTCTCACCATCTCACCTCTGCTCGACTGGGACCATAACCATAAGGCCTATCTATAAAACTTACGACAACGCTATTGTATAGTAGTTCTTGTGTCAGGGTCTCTTCTGGGGACATAGCCAACCCAATTCCAGCGTTTGCAACAGTGATTGTGTGCATGTCTTTTTGACTGCATCGTTAAAGCAGTTTCTGGTTGGTGATGGTGTTCGGACTAAAACATTCGAAAACTTTTCATTAGGGAAAAAATTACTCTAATCTTGAGAATGGCATTCACCCGTGTGTTACCAGGGCCCGAAAGGGGAGCAAAGAATAGTAACACTGTTCCCTGCCATGCATGCCTGACGCATAGAGATTTATGATCAATAAATTTTCTATATTCTTTTCTTTTCTACCCGTGTCCTCTACTTTATTATCGTTCTTTTATCCTTTTCCTGTTTTTTGCATTCGTTCGTTTGCGACAAAATATTACTTTCCCATTCTGACTGATGCCGTTTCTTTTCTCACACTAGTAACGTATTTTATTGCGTAAGATGTCAGTCCCTGGATGTGAACGAAATAGTGTGAGAATTCGTCTCGTCAGACATAGAAAGCAGACATGTGTCTACATTTTCATCTGACAAGAGTTTTTCTTCGGTTAGATTCTCGGCGTGAGGTGGGGAAGACGCCAATCTGCATCGCTCAGAAATGAGACATGTCGTAGTAGGTGGGATACGCGTTTTGGCAGTTATGGCCAGCGTCTAAGTAAATGTGAAGTGTTAAGAGAGAGAGAGAGAGGGGGGGGGGGGGGAGACCGGCGCTATTTCGGGTTTTCGTAATAGCGTGGGATCCTTTGTCCGTTTTCATATATCTACAGGAGTAGCTTAGACTATTCATTCAGTTCTCCAAATTTTGCAGTAGACAGATTGCTCGTGCTAAGGAAATAAGCTTGCACAGCGAAGTTCTTAGTTTGACTCGACATTTTGCCGATCTTCTAGATTAACTATATGAGTGAATAATTTCAACTTCGTGGTATAGCTTGCAGTTCTGCTTGGAGGTAAATATTATATATATATATATATATATATATATATATATATATATATATATATATATATATATATATATATATATATATATATATATATATATATATATATATATATATATATATATATATATATATATATATATATATATATATATATATATATATATATATATATATATATATATATATATATATATATATATATATATATATATATATATATGTATAGTAGTATTGAGTGATTCATTGATAACCGCTTATTTCATTTTACTAGTTAGATTTCTGTGCAGAAGTAATTAATTTATAAGTCTGTGTAGGGTTCTTCCTGTTGTGTGGTGATGATTATCGATATGTTGGTGTTCTTAATTGGCACTACTGGCAAGGGCGATGCCAGAAAATGTCGGGCTTAAAGTCTCTATTGCCGACTTACAAAATGTTCAACGCAAAATATATATAGTGGGCCGTGTAACTCAATGGCCAACGAAGATAATGTCAACACGGTACAGTGACGACTGACACGTCAATTAGATTGGAGCCAAGTATTAAAGTTGACGACATAATTTATTGTGCACTGACATGTACATTGACATCACAAAGTCAGACGAAGTAGCATCATTAATAATGGCATGGCATAAACGTTAGATATTCTGATCAATCATGTAGAAGTAGGCATCAACATCAATAGTATAGGTTATAGCATCGGGGCATCACAATTCATTGCATTTCAATCATGAACTTGATTGAAATCTTATAACGGCCGACCTCTCAAGGACGGCGTTGAACTTCACGGCCAATAATTCTATCATGCCTTTCAATACGGAGCTTGCCTACAACGCCAAGGGTTTTATTGAATAACCCTCAAATATGTACGAAGAATAATCCCGATGATATACGGTCAGGATCTGGATCCCACTAGCAACACAACAGGGCGTATGTGTTGAAGTACAGCCAGATTATAATAAAATGACGAAATTAGCATATCCGGAAGTATGCAACGAGCCCTGCACTGGCTCACATAGATACTCCCTAACAGGAGGTTTATAATCTCTACATGACTGCTTCCCTCAATCCGGCAAGACTTACAAATCGGCTCCGTCTAGAGACAACCGTCTCAGGCCATAGGCATTAGGCATCCCCCTTTCATAACGTCCATCTTATTCTCCCTGAGCGCACCCGTTGCGCTTCTGTGTTCAACCTCGTGTCAAATCGCGCGTAACTAATTAATAATATATATATTCTTAGCTGTGCTAAACATTTAAGGTAGAAGTATACCCAGAAAGTCGGCGTCTGTGGCCTAATGGATATGAATGCAGTTTCATAATCCAGATATACCAGGTTCGAAACCTGCTGCAGGCGGTTTGGTAGCAAATCGCTTTGTGTGGATTTTTAACAATGGTATAAGCGCCGTACCGTTCAGAAAGCAATGGCAAACTACTGAATGAAAAAATTGCCTATAAAAATCACAAACAGCCAATAAAAGCTGGGGTTGATTGCCATGTCCTGTAAAGGATAAGCAACTAACTTTATACCCAGAAAAGCGTAAAAAAAATAAAAATCCAACAATTTTCATTTTCATGCTTTAAATCATCGTCAACATGTTCTTGAACTAAAAATAATTCATAGAAGCTTAGAGATACTCTGGTTTGATAGGAATCAGTGTTTTTCTATACACGCCCCCTTGAGTGATTTGCATAGCAACCAATGTTTATAGTTGGTTACCATGTGAATAATGACCCAACAAGAAGGTGCGTAATTGTAAAACTGCGAAATTATAATTATACATAGGCAACAGGAAAAAGATATTTATAACTTTTCCACGGGGAATCACTCAATGATTTCTTGTGAATTTTTCAAAAGTGTGTGTCTAGAAAGCTTTGATCGTAAATTTCAACATTTGTTACATGCATAGTGCATTTTCACCAACATCAACTCTATTTATTGCTAGTTTTATACTGATTCTGTATAATAGTAGTTAGCAGAGCTTCTTTTGTTCACAATGAGAAATAAGACAAAGACTGGGAGGCGTGTACACCAACAAAACCGTTTTTATAACCGTCTTGGAAACGTTGCTGAAAATGAGACACCTATTGTCGATAGTGACGCTATAAAACCTCTGTGCTCCTCAGCAAAGAAAATAAAGGTCATAAAGGTCCAAGAAAGTGAAGGACAAGCTAAAAATTACAACAAAGGAAATGGGTTTATCCTTATGGATGTAAAACTACTGTTTGGGTTTTTATGCGCTAACTTTAGATGTGACAAATGTTATCAGTACTCACTGACCTGTGAGATCGTCGAAGAGACTCGGAATGGCTTTTGTCATGAAATCAGTATCAAGCGCACAAACAGTGGCGAATGGACTGCCAATTTCAATACTTCTGATGTTTCATCTTCAGCTACTCACAAACAAAGAAGTAAATGTGCGAATGGTGGCATTTGTGCGTTCTATTGGGAAAGGCCACAGTGCATTGCAGAATTTTTCGATATACATGAACACAAGTCAACGCATGGCAAAGAAAGCATACAGGAGAACGCTGCACAGGATCTATTCAGCAAGTAAGGACATTGCAATGGAAAGACCCTGAGAGCACTGAAAAGGGGATTCATAGACACTGCAGCTGCAGTAGAAGGAGACCTTTATTCAACAGGAGCTCATTAAACTTCATTTTGTGAGTTCTTTTTCTGTTTTTCTTTGTTTTCTCGGAATTGTCTTTTTAGCATAATTGGTGATCTTTGAAACAAGATATCTCTGGATCTGTACATTCAATTGACATGAAAATTAACACAGTTGGTTATCATATAATCTTACAGATTATGACCTAAAATGGATACAATTGAATTCAAAATTTTAGTTTTATGACCATCATGCATATATAATGAGGCACAAATATCAAACATTCAAGAAATATAAATTTTGAAAATTCATTACAAATCAACCTTTCGGTCCATATCTGTTATTTTAGGTCAAAACCTCAAGCTATATATACTAATTCAATTTGCCAAGTTTCAGTCAGATCCTTGTAAAAATAACATAGTTATGATGTTTTAAAAAAGGTGTATAATTTATTCACTACGGCGGCCATATTGGATAGCTAATTTGCATAATTAATGAGGTCGTTATGTGGACAAAAATGTTAAGTCCATACTAACACTATACCCATGGTTGTTTGATTCTGAAAGGAAAATTTGAGTTTTTTACCCTACAAGGTAGTCTACTACCTTAAAATTACGCGCGCAAAAAGAACGCAACAGATACCTTCCCTCCATACCCACGACATCGATCAAGTTCATTTTCACAATTAATGAATAGCATTTAAATGTGAAGGTATGTGTGAATAATAATATGTGAGGTAAAGTTTGGAAAAAAGAAAATAGATTCCAAATTCAAAACTCAAACAAAAGAAATGACACATAATGTATCAATATGGTACAAAACAACAAGTTAAGAAGTCGCAAATGAAATGAGATATTGAAATAAAGTAGAGAAGAATGGAAAGAAATGGTGATAAATGGAGACAGTAATCAAATAGGATGATAACAGAGAAAATCTCAATCAGTGAACGCAATTAAATTAAGTAGTGTATGTATGCGAATATCTGTAAGAGGAAGAAATAATTAAATCAAATCAACACGAAACACAACATACTCGAAGAAAATAACACAATCCAAAGGATGTGAAGGCAAGATTAGCCACACAGCAAGTTCGCTACAATGGTCACATGAATTATGTCCATGTGCCAAAAATTATTAAGCGCGGATAATGCGCGGTTATAAAATAATTAGGGTGTTATGGAATAGCGTATTTCGAGTACTGAAATAATTAAGTTAATATGAATGTCATAGATGTCACCCAAAGTTATGGAAGTTTAAAATGTTACCAAGTAATCTATAATGAAAGTAACTTAAATTAATTAAAATGTCAAGAAATCATCACGTAAGCAATGAAGATTGTCTTCAGCTCGTATCGAAGTGAATTAAAATCATGAAACTCTATGAAAGTTAAATGTCCTGTAATTATTTATGTATCTAATAAGTTCGATTTATGTCAATTTATGTTTCCAGTGGAATAGAAGTAAACTTACACCATAGTTAGTTTTGCACCAACACAATTACTTCTATATAGTTATTTGAAATGGAAAAGCACCAAGATAATGTATTTAAAAATGGTGCGAAGAATGTAATGATATATTCAAAGGTTAGGTTATTAATGGAAAACCCATATTAGTACGTGTCGGCATAGTTCGTAAGCAATCATTCATAGTGCTGACTTGGTCACGTAGTGGCGTCACAACTTGAGGGGAGCAGAGGCTCGGTAGAGTCAAGGTGGTTTCAAGAGAAAAAATTCATCCATTGAGGTGTCAGTATTGCGGATGTCTTGAGTAGCGAAAACCAAATTACAGACGATGATAGAGACTCGTGCAAGAATGAAATTCGTGAGGTATGCACTCGTAAGTCCAATAATCGTCCGCAGTAGTGACGAAATGACCCAAAAAAGTCTCAGCAGTAAGCGTAACGACCAAATAAGGGTTAACAATGTGATGTTTATCATAGCCTTAAGTCGTGTAGTTTCAATCTATTGACGATAAAAGTTATGCACATGCACAACCCCGAGTCCCATCATAAATACGTTCCTGTGAATAAAGAAACGAAACGTTCTTTTTGGTAAAAGTATGATATTTTTAACGCAAGAATTTTAATAAATCTTACCGCATGTGGTCTGGTACTACCTTGACCACTGTTCCATGACAGGTGATGCTTTCTTTAGGAGACAAAAAAAGGTAGTAGTGACAGCAGTCAAAACAGTGATGAATGTATTACCGATATAGGTAGAACAAAAATACCAGCGTGAAATGGAAGTCGCGCTGTGAATGTGCTGCAGAAAAAAAATTGGTCCAAGATAAAACAAGAGCAAACCTGAGTGTACTCAATGATGTAAAGAGTAGACATAAATATAAAAAATGATATCGAAGCCAATAGGAAAAATAAAAATAAGTGTGTAATGACAACTGGATATCAGAGACATCGCGTTATTACAAAGAAAATACTGAGTTAACCGGCCCATTAAATAAAAAAAGTAAATATAGATACTACAAGTGAAGAAATGCGAAACAGCCAAGACATAATAAAACTAAAGAACTGTCAATATGCAAGAGGAAATCAAGTAAACAGGAAGAATTAGCAATTAGCAATAGAGACAAGTTCCAAAAACATACCAGAAAGAAAGAAGAAGCACGCACACAAAACAACTATTAAGTGCGTGGTGCAGAATTTTGCACAAGTTGTACATCTAGAAGATGGTGCGCAAAAATCGAACCATGTTTGAAATGCACAGCTCTGTGAGCGTCATGAAAGTTTTCAAAACGAACAAAAGCTAGCTGATTAAAAGATTTTTGTAGTTCGAACATGCGAACAAATTTAACATTACCGACTCTCTGAAAAAATTTTCGGAGTGCATACCATGTGGTATGAGACGGAATGTTGCGCACCAGAACAGTGCGATTCAATGTAATATGATCTCGGCCAGATCGCAACTGAGCCCGAGTATCATTTAAATTATTATGTTTATCACGTAGTGAGCGCGAAGAGGAATTTGTACGGACATGTAGATTCTTGCATGTCGTAATAGTTGGAAAATCACGGTTGTACTTGTGATTATCATGATGAATATTAATATCATCAACGCGCCGAATAATGTCACGACTCTTACAAGTGAATTTTGTGTCACCTTTGACAACATCATTCACACTATTGGGAGAATAAGTCCCCTGAGCATGCTGTATATAACGATTCTCATCGAAATAAATAGAACCAGTGTGAACGATATCGGTCACACTATCATCAAATGGAACAAACTTGTCTGTCCCTGTACGTCTCAGATTCCGCAAGTTTGGAATGTTCTTAACATACTTTTTAGGCTTCTCATGAAATGAAGTGACATGATTTTGTTGATTATGGGAAACAATTTTATTTGGGGGCTTAGGATGATACGCTAAACTGTTTGTCACCCCGTTTTTACTGTTATCGACATGTCGCCATGACGAACTCCCAGAGGAAGCAGTATAGTTATGACCAGATACACTGGCATCAGGGTGATGTCGAGGAAAGTTGTAATTACCTCTGTATGATATCTTTACTTTGGCAGGTTGTACAGACCTGTTTGTATCACACTTGGGACTACCGGCATGTTGTACAGTAGTATTTCCATTATTAAGATTTGACAATATATTTTTATGTAACACCACATCGAGTAAATCATCAACCCTAGTTCTCAATTTCACAATTTCCAAATCTTTGAGTGAAATATTTTCACTCTGCCTCTTATTTAACTCTATCAGGTTAACAACTTTACTTCTATCACCAAGTAATGACTCAGTGTGCGCCAATGTATCGAGGGTAACATTTTCTTGTCGACCCTTAAGTTCTGGAATTTCGAGTTCAAGTGCTGCCACTTTACTCTCCAGCTTTTCCTCCTGAAGCAGGGGGGCATGAGATTGAATTTCCTGTGGTTTCCTTTTTTCCAATTCTATCTCCCTCATGGCTTTTATTTTTCTTGCCATTTTTATAAATCTCTTTTTATGGGATTCCACCGTATGTGGCTGTAGTAGGGCAACTTGAACATTAAGACCCAGAATTTGGGCAGCCTGTGCCTGAATGTTATCTTGTAGTTCTTGAACCTCAGAGTTCAAATCCCCATTATTCCTCAAGGTAGTTTCTAATGACTCCTTAGAATTCGCCAGTTCTAACTGTAATGATTTGAGGTTTGAATTATCAACCTCGACCTGTAGATTTAATGTCTTCACTTCTTCGTTTAAATTTTTAATTAACGTCTCCTTGTCTTTAAGGATCTCCGATAACTCAACTATTTTGCTTTCCTCAGCAATATCTCCTAACAACTGTGTCTTTTCATGACGACACCTTTTTTCGTGAGTTATTTGTTCCTCATGAAAATTGCCTTTGCGTATAGCGCGGAATATATTTTTCATTACATTACCATGTGGTTCATGGGTGTAATTCACTAAAAACAAACACAGATCCTTACGCAGTAGTTGTGCCAAGTCCGTGGCAATATTTATATGTGGGATAGAACGAAAATGCCAACTCGCAAAGTCCTCCAAATCTGATGCTGCCTGGCCTAAAAAACGATCCATCACATATTCCTCAAGTTCTGGGCCTTGAAATCCATGATCCCTACCATTCTGGAGCAGCATCTCCAATACAGGTATCATGTCATCCGTAGACATTTTTGTCTAATTTATTTGAGGTCCACTTACCTAATCAAATATCACTTACTGAGGGTAACAATGTATCCTGTAATTAGTATGTGACAAGTTCCTGTCCAGAGAACTCGTATACCAATTATCATCAATGTCAGAAATATGGTATATTATTACCTAGCCATTAATTATTCGTGCATTAAAATCATATAAGTAGAAAATACAAGATGTAGACAATGAGAATAATAGTTACCAAGACAAGATACTAAGGAACAAATGAAAACATTCGCAGAATCAACTGAACAATAAAGTAGAACTAAAAAGGAGAATTTTGCAAAGAGCGCAATGACACTGCGATCAAAATGACAAGACAAGTAACAATACAAGGTATAAACATAAAGTGTATAAAAATAAACAATAGTGAGGTTGAGGGTGACGTTTACGAACAAAATACATCATAAAAATAAGGTACATGTTAGAAAATACTACGAAAACAACAATAAAGACTTGACGTAACAGCTAAACAATTACTATTATAAGAAACAAGTAGCGATCAAACTTCAGCAAGGTTTTTAGCCTTGAACTGGAATTACCGCTCAATTGAAACTTACAAACTAAATCCTACAGAACGTCTGACAAGAGCCCGAATTAGCTTCGAGATGAACCTCGTTTGTCAGATCGGCCTCCCTAACGCCCACGTGAAACATTAAACATAGAACATGCAATACAAATAATAGGTCAAACGATTGATACTCACGATTTACTAGAATTATTGAAATACTGTCCTTCTGGACACATCCTCAAACAGTAAGTTCCGTATATACAAACACTATAGAAACGACAAGACCCACGACACACGTGCTTTTCGTTGTAACGCTGACATTGGTGGCTCTCTCTGGAACATGGGATGTCCAGGACACATTGAGGAGTCACCTGGCATTCTGTTCAAAAACAAAATTACTGAAGTTGAAGTGAGTGTGAGCTGGGTTTATTGAAACTTTGTTCATTCTTTACTTGTGACGTGGACACATGAAAGAAGAAATAAATAGCATTAGAAACACGTACGCAGCACACTGAGACTAGGATCACTGACAGTGGATTATTGTATTGCACTTTCTGCTAACACATACTCCACTCTTTAACGTAACGTGCCCACATTGGTGATCACCGATATTTACAACCGGATACGAACACTACCTAATAGAGCCTTACCAGAACTAGCTGTGGGCAAGGTCGTGGTAACTGGCTTTACCACTGGTGATGGTGTGGCTTCCTGGCTATGGTCTATGTATGGAAAATTGCTGCGGTAGTCACAGTGGAAGGTGACGAAGAAACTGTTGGTCTTGAACTGAGGGAGATTGTTGTTAACTTCATATTCAAAAACGTTCATTACCGCTGAAAACGAAAGTTATAAATGAAATTATGGTCTGTTATGAAATTTAAATCTAGGACGATTGCAACAACATAATTACCATGTAATAAAGTGACCACACAAGTTTGTATGGTAAGTTTCTTTCATAATAGGAATACTAATCATGGAGAACGTTTTCTGTTATTCCCGCATGTGGCATGTTTTGTATGATAACGGCAATGGTTGCTCCATGTGAAGTGAAAAGAAAAAAATGTTGATGATGATGAAGATAGGATGAGTTTGAAGTTAACTAATCCGTTCAGTAAAACCTGACACTAAAAAAGTTTAAAAGTGAGGACAGAAATGTTGATGATGATGAAGATAGGGTGAGTTTAAAGTTAACTAATCCGTTCAGTAAAACCTGACACTAAAAAAGTTTAAAAGTGAGGACAGAAATGTTGATGATGATGAAGATAGGGTGAGTTTGAAGTTAACTAATCCGTTCAGTAAAACCTGACACTAAAAAAGTTTAAAAGTGAGGACAGAAATGTTGATGATGATGAAGATAGGGTGAGTTTGAAGTTAACTAATCCGTTCAGTAGAACCTGACACTATAAAAGTTTAAAAGTGAGGACAGAAATGACCAAATGTATGTAATTATGGCAAGATTTGAACTAAATATGTTATAGATAAATAGTTATAACACATAAGGAAGGGAAACCCGAGGCCTGTAAACAGTAAATAAATATTAGACAAACATAAAGGTATGTTTTCAGGCACTCGTCAGAAATAAGGAAGTAGAACACTCATCATCTCATCTCAACCCGTAACCCGTCATAGGTCGTAGGGGTGCCATGGTGGAAGCATCAGCAGACACTGCTGCTTTCTATCCTCAGCAATGCGTACAAGTGTGGAAAAACCGTGTCCTGCCCATTCTTTGATGTTATCAGCCCAGGATTTTCTTTGCCTTCCTTTTCTCCGTTTACCTTCGACTGTTCCCTGGAGGATCGTTTTCGAAAGGGAGTCATGACGAGTTACATGCCCAAACCAGGCAAGCTTTCGACGTTTCACTATTGACAAAAGTGGTTCTTGGTGGCCTGCATAGGTGTTTATCTTCTCTCTAACATAGACATTTGTTTTGTGCTCTTTATAGCAAATGCGAAAAATTCTTCTATAACATTTATACTCGAAAGCCTGAATCCTTCGCTCCGTATCTGCAGTGAGTGCCCAGCCCTCACACCCATACAAGAGAATAGATAATGCAAGTGATTTGTATAATTTGATCTTCACAGGAAAACTGATGTTACTTTTCCAGATCACATTGAGCCTTGACATGGCAGCTGAGGTCATTGTCGTGAGTTAGTCTGTTTCACAACACGGCCGTCTGTATAATTCTGAGTAACTCTGACCACACCGCGCGCCATACATTGTAAGAACTGTATGATACATTGGCCAATGGAAAGACTTCCTTATTCGTGTGTTTACTGAAACATACTAGGTTTAACACGGAGTCTCAACCCGTGCAACCGAGTGAAGGATGCCATTTAATTACATAAGTAATAAAGAAGTACCACTGGGAAGAGGTCTCTAATTCAACAATAGGAATGTTACTTTAGAGGTAGGTGTAAAGACTTCCTCGAAAAGTAGTTTATTAAGAAAGAAATATCGAGTGGAAATGCTTCGACACATCAGGTTAGTCCCTGCGTTACCTGGTTAAAGTATGCATAAAATTAAATGCACTTACATTATTAGATAGATATATAAAGAATAATTCAGGGTATAATTTAAGTTTTGGATGAATAAAATCGCTCCAGAAATAAGAAAGATAATTGGGAAAGTAGTTTTTCATAAGTGAACAGAGAGACAAATTATGCCTCATTTTGAGATTCTCAATACCACTTTAGCCCCCTGCATTCCGATACGCCGGATGTGCTAGTATAAAAAGACCTTGCCCTTGCTAAATTGAGGCCATAAGATTTGAAAAGCACAGCGAGCAGAAGAAGCGGTAAAATTGTTAATGAAGTGTGCCTTTGCCAACTACATCTGAAGAGCAGACCATAGATGCCCATTAACAGCTCGTCTCTGTGTGCCTGAGGGTAAGAAAAAAAATATATGTGTGTGTGGGTGTGTATAATTATATGTATTTCTATTAATTCACTACAGTGTGTGATAGGGAGTGTGTAGACGTGTTTCTGCAACCATTGTGTAATTTCTGAAAGACTTACCAGACTGTGTATATTCAAAATAAATTGCAAATGATTGCAAAAGTGTGTCTGTAGGTTTGGAAAAGCATTTAAAGAATTATTTTTTGTTGAAATGGGACACATACCAGGAATATAAGGAAGGATGACAGAAATTGTTTTAATGTATTGATCAAGGTATTACTAAGCATTTTATACTAGACCAAATCATTGTATGGAGGCGTAGCATGGACAAATGGATCTAACTAAGGATTTAGAAGGAAAGTGTTGTCACGGTGAACTGGCTGTGGGTAGTACTAGTATAAATTGTCCCGTGCATCTGCTAGCACATTGTCTGACACTGTCTATCCTCTCCATCTTGTGTAATAATGAAATAGTGATGGACCATACAGGGGTTACGTTTATTTTTGTTTCAGGTTTTATCGTGAAAACTACACAAACTTTAAAGAGTCATCCACCTTGGCTGGACTCTGTGGTGCAAGTGCCTTTGTGGTTAACCCAGCTTCCACCGCCTGGAGTCATTCAAAATATGTGTTCGTTCATGGCAGGAGAGTGAAAGATCTCTAAATACAAGATAAGTGGTAAAACAAAGCCACTGATCAGCGTATCCAGATTATACCCCTATAATAAAAGACAAGACGCAAATAAACATACAGTGAATGATGAAAAGTGTGGACATAAATTTACCCATTACTAGCTTCACAGTCAAGAAATAGTGACAAAACTCATTAGTATCATATCAATGTTCTTTAAAAGGAGATAATTAATCCAGTTGATAACCTTCAACAAGTGAAGGACTTTTGATATTGTTAATTATTTTCAATGTTTATTGATTTACTGTTGAAAATATATTTGATTTCATTTCAAACTTTCCAGACCGAAAAGAGAAACGGTATGGGCTAAATAAATTGTAAATATTTACCAACAGACTTACTTACTTATTAAAGTTGAGTTCATGTTCTTGTTGGAAATAATTTTGTTAATATCCCCTATCAGAGTCAACAATAATAATAATAGTTCAACAATCAAGGGAGGATCTTGAGAGGGAGACCAGAAGGATCCAGGATAATACACTAACATCATACCTGGAAACTTACACAGTTTGACCCTACCTTTGAAATCCATACACCCTTACTCTTTTCAGAGAAGGGGGTATTACTTATAAGACCAGACTCTCATCTGGCACTATCCTGGTATCACCTGATACAACTTTATGTCCAGGATATATTATATTTTAATAACATCTCAACCCTCTCGTGACACTGGTGTCTCAGTCCAGGATTTCATTTACTACCCTGTGGTCTTTTCTTTGAGACATTCAGACTTATAGTATTATTTGTTACATCATTTGAATTAGCAGTAAGAGTAAAATATTATAAGAAAAATAAAATTTAGTAAAAAGTAAAACTAAATAAAGCAATTTGTAGTACCATTGAGTACAAACTGACATTGTGGTGACTGGATACACTGACAGTGGTCTCTTAATTAATTAGATTTGTAATAATTAGTGTTGTTAGATTTGTAATTGGTCTTAGAGTGTAAGAGTCCGCTAGATCATATTGTATGAGTATAGCAGTCTTGGCAAAGTTTAGATCTGCTACAGCGCAGTCGGCAAAGGAGTTTGGGTTAAGTGGGGAGGCTCTTATTCAATATGTCACTACTGAGTGTGACAAGGTTATAGAAAGAGAAGATAGGAAGTTGGAAACAGAAAGAAGATTACAAATAGAAGCTGATAGGGAGGTTAAGAAACTAGAAGCTGAAGCTGAAGCTAAAGATTACAACTAGAAGCTGATAGGGAAGAGAGAAGACAGGTTGCCGAAAGGGAGGCTGAGGCTATGAGATTGCAATTGCATATGGAGGCTGAGAAAGAGGAAAAGAGGTTGCAAGGGGAACATGAATTGAGATTGATGTAGTAAAATCTGCGAGAATAATCGCTCACTTCAGTAAGATTTTAGTCATAAAATGATAAATAATAAACCCGCCCTATTGTGTCTGACGGTGAT
This sequence comes from Oreohelix idahoensis, assembly GCA_024509875.1. Lineage (NCBI taxonomy): Eukaryota > Metazoa > Mollusca > Gastropoda > Stylommatophora > Oreohelicidae > Oreohelix > Oreohelix idahoensis. The sequence goes on along the minus strand of JAMPIV010008477.1, from coordinate 183,797 downwards.
ACTCTCACACGCCAGCATAGCGCTGAATTTTGTGCCGTGGACAGGCTTAGAACCGATGACGCCGTTTAAACCTCCTCGCTTTCCTTGTGACGTACATTTTTAACATTTTGCCCGATCTGATAGAGACTGCGGCAAGACTTACAATTAACGATTTTGCGGAAGTGTGCCGCCAAACTACTGTCCGAATTAACGTAATATTTTGACTTTAACGCTGGAAATGAGTAGTAATCCTTACATTTTTTGGTAGTGTAACACGAGACAATACAAATATTTAACGCCTATTCAAATACCCGCCGCTCAAAACCCCGCTTCGCTTGACACATTATGCCATGCATATATACACGCTGCGGCAAAGCCAACAGAGGCAAACACGCAGACGATTTTATTTCCTCCTCGCGGTAGTATTACTGACGTCACTAAAACAAGTAGTTATTTGAAAATACATGCTAGCGACAGATGAGAAAGGGGGGAAAGATGGCCGTCTTGTGTAAAATTTTTATTTGACGATTGCCGGTGACAAAATAGAAAATCTAAACCATAATGAAACTGACCATAAAAATCATATGGTAGTATAGCTTAGAGTCCACTGAGCAAGAATATGTTTTAAAAAATATGGTAGTCCAAGTATTATCCAAGTTATTGAGAAAATACTAAATGTCTACGGACGCGCGACCAGACAGACTGTTGTTCCTGCTTGTTTTTTTCATAACGTTAGTGGGGACGGCAGCTTAGAAAAGAGGCATTGAGGTACATTCAAATTCGCTTGGGTAGCAAGAGTATAGGAGGGAAAGGGGAGAGGTAGGAAAATTGTTACCAAAAAACTAACATCTTTTTGTATTGGCATAACTGAAGCAGACTGGCCAATCGACTACCAGACGCAGAGTTTGTTTGGAATTATTTTAGTTTTTCAAAAACTACATTTGAATTCTGGTAGTCGCAAGCTTTCGATTGGCCAGTGCTAATAAATATTAGCAAAAGGCTTTCACTATTCATTGCCAGTTGAACAAAACTTTTCATTCAAATACGCTGAGATCAGCTGTGTTAATTTTAAAATTAAATAAAGAAGTATTCACAGTCTGGACAGTGCAGAAGAAACTGAGGCCACTTCTTTGCAAGTCAGCGTCATTTGTTTATAATTCTTTAAATTTTGAGGTTAGAATGCTTTATGAATTCATATGTTTAATCTCACTGCCAAAGCTAGATACTGCTATTGGGAAAAGTGAAGGACGTGCCGGGAGCAGACATTGTTGAGTCCTCACATTGAACTGTATTTAACTGATGTATGTTGTCATGATTGTGTTTTAATATTATTGCATTAGAATATTGTTGGGTTCGTTTGTTGTTGTTTGAAAGTGTGGAAAATGGGTTTTGTTGAATCTGTCTACTTGACATAACGCGAATGGATAATTCCTGACCAAAGTAGTAAAACGTCAACTTGAACTGCCAACCATGGGCATAGCAACTAATGCCAAGAAGGTGTATAGTTCACTCAATTTAATTGACATGGTACGGTTCACTAGACGAACATATAATGTTGACGACGGATGATTGACGTTCACTGGACAGCACACAACGTAAGTTTCATATTTTAAAGTGCAGTTAATTCGTTCCTTAAGATAATCTCTTAGGTAACGTCAGACTAGTTATACAGTGTTCATAACATGGCATCCAATTAAACAAATGAGGCAGTTATATAAGATATGTCCGTCTTCCACTGTCCTATGACCTTGGCAATGACGGAGAATCTTGTCAGGTCTGTTATATCATATAATGTTCCGATACTACGTATCTCCTTTAGTACTGGCCTCTTATTTTCAATCAATGAAGAATAACAATAATATACTTTTCTGCCCACGACCTTCGTGGCATCATAGCTTTGATATAGCAAATACTTGAGTCACCTCTGCTTTGCGGGGTACGTATTCGTAACAGCCGAATACTGATTTATATCATAACAATATATATCAAGCCAAATCATGGATGATCCTAACGTCGGAATCCGTCGGCTTAAAGTTCATATAATAATTTTCAAGTAGGACTCCATTTTGAACCAGTACGTCATTGGTATAACTAGACGTCTACATGAGAACGAAAATACATTATCATCAAAAATCATACTTGCTTCTCTTCCCAAGAAATATCACTAGATTACTGTTGACCCGAGTCCTCATCTTATGAACAGACGGATGGTCATACACAATAATAATATACCCGCAACACGGGTTCGAACGCCACGAATCAATGGACTGATTCTTGGGCACTAAACTTCTCAACCCCAGCTATGACGTAGACTGACTGTTTAGATACACGTGCGGTCTACATAACTCCCTATACGCCTTAGTGCACAACCGTGCGCTAATGAAATCAAACTTACCAATAAGACTTACTCTCATGTGAGTCGGTGCGCAAAGTTATTACAGAGGTAGGACAACATATTTAATAATATGATACTACCTTCATCTGTAAAGGAGTGTAGAGGTCTACGAAAAGGGCTCTACAGATTCCTTACCAATCCCCCCCAAAAAAATAATTATATTAATTTTTTTCTTTAATACTCGACACTAGAGGTGATTCAAGTTTACATATTACCATTTTACAAATATATCATGATAAAATAATCAAATATGAAATTCCAATCAACTCAAATGAACAAAATGTATGCATAAAAGCATACATCCACAATTGACCACCTTTGGTACAATGTGGTAAATGAAATAGAATAACATATTAAGAAATATTCAATTAACACAAATGTAAACGCAAATGAAAAGAAATGATGAGAAACCAATGAATAAACAGAAAAGTGATGGATATGTCTTTAAAAAATGACAAGTGAAAAAAATGAATAAAAATGAAAGAATACAATTTAAACACGTATAAGATCAACGCACTTAACAGTGTCTCTAAGTCATTTTGTGGTACTAATTAAATTACCAATGTTAAATTAATGTGCTTAAATACAAATATTAATAAATCTACTTAAATATTGTATAGTTAATTACATCAATCATTATGTTAACTAACTAAGTATCTAAGTTTAATAATCTAATTACTTCATTTATTTCCCTCTAATAGTGTTATTAATTCCTTAAATAACGAAAGTTCCATTTTCCTGTTAGTGAACAGTTTATAATATAACAAGTTCAGTTCCACGAAGAAAATCCAAGTGTTAGAAATGTCATTTCTGTGAGAAAATATAATCCTTTTTCCAACGTTATTTTCTCTTCAATGTCATAATTAAGTGACTTTTATTTTCCCAAAGATAGTCATATACCTTAACGTTCAATGTTATTTTGATACATAAGCATTGTAGATTTCACTTGATTGACTGTTAATGACTCTGATAATCGAGGTATTACACGTAAAAGTTACACTCGACGAATTGTCAGTGTTGAAGTTCAGTTGTCTTTATTGCGTAGCTGCTAATTCGATTCATTCGGACATCTCGACAAGATGTCAGCGAGAACATTCTGTGTGCCAGGTATGGATCGAATCGTGAAATTAAATGGTTGTAACGCGATCGCATACCTAGTAGATTTGGCAGATTTTACGTCCTTTGTGTTGAGTGCAGTAAGAGCTTTTTGGTCTGATTCCACAATAAAGTGTGATCCAAGCAGGTATCTCTGAAGTTTATTTATTGACCATACAAGCCCGAGAAGTTCTTTATCTAAAACTGAATAGTTCTGTTCAGTTGGAGTTAACTTCCGTGACACATAGAGAACTGGGTGCAAGGTACCATTATATTCTTGTAATAAGACACTTCCCACGCCGTAATTAGAAGCATCGCTGCGTAATACAAATGGCAAATTCTCGTTAGGTAACCTTAAAACAGGATGATTAGAAAAAAATTTCTTTATGATATCCAACGCGATTTGATGTTCGTTAGACCACCGAATCACGTTAGCTGCACCTTTCCTAAGTAATGAAGAGAAAGGAGCAGTAATGGACGAAAGATGTGGTATGAATTTCCCATAGTATTGTACTAGTCCTAATAGAGATCGCACTTGTTTCTTTGCTTTAGGTGTGGAGATGTTAAGGATTTTGGAAACATTACTGTCCTCTGTGTATAACATACCGCGACCAATACGGTGTCCCAAAAAAGAAATCTCGTGGAAACCCACAAATGCCTTTGTTGGCTTAGCAGTTAAATTATGATTTTGTAACGTGGACAGTAATGAGTTTAATCCTTCTAAATGTTCTTCCCATGAGTCACTGAAAAGACAAATGTCGTCTATGTACGCAATGACGTTGGGATGATGAGATAGGATTCGACGCATCATGCGTACGAACGTAGCAGGAGCGTTAACTAACGCGAAAGGCATAAAATTCCATTGGAATAGGCCCCGGGGCGTCGAGAAAGCAGTGAGTGGTTTTGCCCTTTCTGTCAATGGTACTTGCCAATAGCCTTTTGACAGATCAAACTTAGAGAAGAAAGTAGAATGAGATAATTTCACTAATAAATCTTCTAAAAGTGGCAAAGGTTCAGCGTCAAATTGTGTGACTTTATTTAATTTTCTATAGTCTACACATAGACGAATGTTATTATCCTTTTTTCTAATTATCACCATAGATGAAGCATATGGTGACAACGATGGTTCAATTATTTTTAATCGAAGCATCTCATCTAATTCCTTTTCGACCTTATCTCTAAAGTGTAAAGGTATGGGATATGGACGAATACGGATAGGTGTTTCATCAGTTAGGAGAATATCATGCTGAATAGCTGATGTATGACCTGGAATGTCAGTGAGAACCTTATCATACGTTTGAAGTAGTGATGAAACTTGTTGTCGTTGATCAGTCGAAAGAGAAGAAGAAATAGTGACATCATTCCAGTTTTCCGTGGAATGAATAGGTACAACTGGTATGGGCAATTGTACATCTTGAAAAGAAGATTCTTCTTCTTGTATAACTGACAAATTAGTATAGTTGTGAATATGAGGAGTAGGATCGTCAGTTGCTTGAAATACTGATTGTAAATAATCAGGACGTGAATAATACTCTTTCAACATGTTAATGTGAAAGGTTTTGTGTTTTCCGTTAATATCTACGATGTAGTCGACATCGGATATTCTTGAGATGATCCTAAAAGGACCTCTCCATGTGATAAGTAGACGATTATTATGTGAAGGCAGTAAAACAAAAGCCTCATCACCAGGAATAAGCTGGCGAAGACGTCTATACCGATTTGCAAATAGACGAGCTTTTTCTTTAGACTCTTCGGATGATGCAGTAGCTAACCTACAGGCATCTATTATTCTCTTTCTTAAAGAGATGACATATTCATATGAGGATTGAGTTTCCTCAGGTATATTATCTTCGACCAATAAATCATGGATTAAAGACATAGGACCGCGTGGTTGTATGCCAAAAACCAACTGGAAGGGGGAAAATCCTGTTGCTTGGTTTTGCACTTCACGATACGCGAAGAGAGCAGCGGGTAGGACCCTGTCCCACTCCTGAGGGTGATCTTGAGTCATCTTCCCCAACAACTGCTTAAGTGTCCTATTCTGTCTCTCAATTAATCCATTCGACATTGCATGGTATATAGAACTGAGAGATCTATCTATACCCAATGTCTTCATAACCCATGACATGGATTCGGAAATAAACTGGACACCATGATCCGATAGGATCTTACGCGGAAAACCAATGCGTGAAAAGATCAGCATTAAAGCTTCTGCAACACTGGCAGATGAGGTGTTTTTAAGAGGTATGGCCTCAGGCCAACGAGTACACATATCGATACAGGTGAGAATATGTGTATGTCCTCTTGCAGATGGCAATATAGGACTGTTACGGTATATGATATTAACGCCGTCTGCTAAAGGTTACCAGACGTGCAATTATAAAGGTTAAGACATTTAATATATTGCGATAGATGTTTCAATTAATGAACGCTTTATACACGATCGATTATGACGTGTATAGCGTTGTTTAGGACACAGTCGGTAACTAAGAAACGCTACCCTTTTCACATAGACCGTCAAGCTGTTAAGACGCGTTTGACTCTCCTTCCAATGTTGGGCATGGTATTGCCATACAGATATATATTTTATGTAAGTACGGACATGGGTCAGTCCATTGCTATTACGAGGATTTGAAATGATTAAAGGTCAGTACGAAAGTAAAAAATTAAGGAAGGATGAATTACAGTCCATAGTATTTGATTTTGCCAGACTCATAGACTCACTGTCGGCCGTTGGAAACCCCAACCGCGCGTGCATACAGCTATGACAATCTGCATACAGTAATTTGATTATTGGACAAGGACTGATAGGATATCTACATATCTATGCCATATATTTTCAAGTTATAATATGTACCTTTGTGATCAACATGCATGAATCGTCTTGACGTGTAATCTGTATTAAATAATTGTGGACTCAATGGAACCGACTTGTCACATCAATCGTATTCCAAGGTTCAATTATTGTTCAGAAGCTTCCACCCCTGCATTCGCGTAATCTTACATAGAAGGCACGATACACGATCACTCAAGAATATCAAGAAGATAAAACAATGGCCAGAATTTATAACTACTTTATTGACATTACATGGAACATTGTTCAGAGCTAACCAAACCACTACTTGCAACACTTCCACTTGCAACCGACTACTCGCAACAAGGACCAATGATGTCTATTGCCATTTTATCAAATGGTCTAATAGGTATGTCCGCAGCTTGGATAGGAGCATCATGATACGGACCCCTTACTTTAACCTCCTGACATGTCACGCAGGAACGACAATAGAGATTAACATCCCTATGAACGCCAGGCCAATAGAATGCGGATAGCACTCTAGATTTGGTTCGGGAGAAACCCATGTGACCTGCGCATTGTGAATCATGAGCCTTATTCGTAATAAATGTTTGGGTCTCATAGTAGACGGGACCCAATTTTGAACGCACCAATTCATCTGTTTCATCTTAGTAACAGTAACTAAAATACCTTTTTTAGAGCAAATTGGTGTTTAGACTTTGCAATTGTGTTGTTATTATTACTCTTAGTCACCAATTGAAAAAATCTCTGCAAAGAATTGTCATTCTTTTGTAAATTAGCAAACAGCTCCCTTGAAATAGGAGAATCATCATCATTACTATTATGAACCGTAGGTTCAGAAGTTGATTCACGCGACAATTCAGTAGCTTGCGCTCTGGTAACCACTGCATTTGCAGCATGAATGTGTCGCTTTTCCCATTCATTAATTTGCTCTGGTGTACACTCTTTTATACCGTGTATACAACCAAGTATCACATCGCTAATTGGATTCTGCAGAAGACAGGCATGTATCTTCCCTGAAAAGAAAGGTGTATGTAAGTTAATGATTGCTGTAGGGAAGGTTTCCACAGTTCCCCCAAATGTGACGCACTTGACCACGTTGCCTGTGGCCAAAATGGGGTCGATCAGAGAGTTCCGCACTCCGACTGTACTGCAGCCTGAGTCAAACAAGACAGAGCAAGGTATCGAGTTGACGTATCCTCTGTTAAATTTTAAACACCCTTTTCCATGGTGAATTGATGTAGAAATAGCTGTACAAACTGCAGGTAGACTTGGTAAAATGTGCCCGCATCGCAGCGTCGTGATCGCCTTGGGCTGGAACAGCGTTGAGCATTCTTGACATGTCTTTACCTGTTCTAGATCGATACAAGACATAGCGTTATGTTGATTAACATTAGTATCATTACCTTTGTTAGTTTGTGATTCAATTGAAGCAACATTTGAATGTTGACGTGGTCTGCTCGACGATCTATCTCTTCGTCGCGATCGAACCTGATTATTGTCATTAAAATTGCTATAATTACTGGTTCTGCTATCGTTAAAATTTGGCTGAGTCCGCCAATGAAAGTTTTCACTGTTGTGATGTTGGCGAAATGACCTATTCATAAATCTATTTCTATTTTCTGGTTGATATGATTGAGATCTCCAATGTTGTTTATTATTATTACCTTGATTATATTTAGGATTGTTGTTACTAAAATCTCGAGATCTGTGAGCTTGACCCCATGATACATTAAATGGAGCAGAATGTGAGTATTGTTTCCCCTTTTGAAAATGACCAAAGCTGAAATTATTATTACTTCCCCTTTGAAAATTTCTATCGCTACTTATCGAACGATTTCTAGGGAAATTGTTCTGTTGCATGGCGAAAGCAACGGGTAAATCGTCTTTAAGTTGCGCATTGATGACATCCATGTTAGGATGAGCAGTGCAGAAATTTTTACAATGTTCTGACATTTCTTTTATATTACCTGATTTACGTTCATGTAGGAACGCAAGAAATGCAGGACTTACTGCTGATAAAACTTTATCGCGAAGTAATAAGTCAAAAATACCATCATACGATTTCTCTATCTTGGATAGTTCTATCCATCGTTCTAAGGTAAGACGTATTTGAGAAAGAAAATCATCAACATTCTTGCTAGATTGCGGGAGCATAGACTTGAACCTAAGTCTGCATTGTTCCTCTGACATCTGAAATTTGTTTAGAAGAGCAGCCCTGACAGCATCATAATCATTTTTATCTATAGAGCTAGTAGTGTGATAAACAGCCATTGCCTCTCCTGTTAGTAATCTGGATAAGTGGGTGCAATATAATGATTTATCCAAGTTGTACGATCGACATGTAGCCTCAAACCTGTCCAAAAAATTATGACATCGTCAGATGGTGGAGTAAATTTAGGCAATTTGAGATGAATCTCTCTAAAATTCTCATGTCTAGATGAAGACTGGCCTTCCTGAGTCTTTTGTGTATTACATTCACTTGACAATCTTATTCTATCAAATTCCAGTTCGGCAAGTTTCAAATCATGCTGACGTTTCTTTTCATTCTCTTCTGTCTCAAGCTGAAGTCTTCTTGTATTTTGTTCAGCTATTAATCTCCTTTCTTCCATTTCCTTATGTTTAACTTCTATCTCCTTTTGTTTCATTCCATTCAATTTTAAGTAGCTATTCTAAAGTTTCTGTCGCATCTCTTTTAAATTGTTCTTCAGCATCCCATCTTTTCTGTTCTACCTCACGCTGAAATCGTTTATCTTCTAATTCAGCGGCTAATCTCATTTTTTTCTCATTTTCATCCGCCTCAAATCTCAAATTTTCCAATCTTAATTTCTCAGCTTCCAATCTTTGAGATTCCAACCTTTGAGATTCTTTATATTCTGTCATAGCAAATGATCTAATCTCTTCCTGAGGTATATTAAGCGTCTTAGCTTGCTTAATAAAATAGTCTAAGGTAGACATTATTCAATATTATTCTGTAATAATACTACTTAAAAGTGTTACTACAACGAGTGGTCTTCGTTCCTGTCCTAGAACGGAAAAATCAAGTCATATAATATGCAATTATATTAATAATTAATAAAGTAATTTATAACATGAAATGGTATGAAAGCAATAACGTGACAGACAATAGACCAATACTGACACGACACGATAATCAAGACAAATGACTACAGTCGTAGAAATTACTAAAATAAAAATGTGGAACTAAAATCATCATCATCATCATCAGTTGCCATCTCCACAACGGAGGTTGGCTGTAATGGATCTCCAACGTCTTCTGTCTCTTGTCTTGGTGGTACACTCTGATAGACTCTTTCCCGTCCATCTCTTGATGTTATCTTCCCACTTATAGCGCTGTCTTCCCCTTGCACGTTTACCTTCAACTCTCCCTTCTGTTATGGTCTTCTGCAAGGTGTTATGCCTTTTTATGTGGCCAAAGTATTTTAGCTGCCGAACTTTGACCTCTCTCATTAGTTCTCTTTTCATACCTAGATTTTCTAGGACCTCCTTATTTGTTTTCATCTCTTTCCATGAGATACGCCCCATTCTTCTATATATCCACATTTCAAGAGCCTCAATTCTTTCTTCCAAATGCTTATTCATCGTCCATGTTTCTGCACCATACAGAAATGCAGAATATATATAACACTTTATGATTCTCAGTTTTAATTTATGAGATAACTGTTTGGATGTCAGTATATGTTTCATGTTGTTGAATGTAGCTTTGGCCATTCCTATTCTCTTCTTGATTTCTGTTTCACATCTGCCATCTTCTGTTATTATATGACCAAGATATACGTAGCTCTTGACTTGTTCCAGGATTTTCCCATTTACGCTTATCTTTAATGTGGGTTTATCATCTGTTTTGCTAATTATCATAGTTTTAGTTTTCTCAATATTAATGTCGAGTCCATATTCATGACTTATACTGTTCACTTGCTTCACTAGTTCTTGTAACTCCTGTTCGCTTTCAGCTAACAACACGGTATCATCTGCATATCTAAGGTTGTTTATTGATCTTCCACTGATGTTCAGTCCTGGTATTTCCTGTATCTGTTTGAAAATTTTTTCGGTGTATAAATTAAATAGGCAGGGGGACAGCACACAACCTTGTCTGACACCTCTTTTTATGTCTATGTATGGTGAATAATTCCTTCCCGATCTTACTGTGGCAGTTTGCTCCCAATAAAGGTTACTGAGTATTCTTATATCTTTTCCATCAATACCTATGTCTTTGAGGCATTCAATTATTTTCTCATGATGGATTCTGTCAAAAGCCTTCTTATAGTCAATGAAGCACATATACATACTTTTTTGGACCTCTGTATATTTTTCTGCTAATCTTCTTAGGCAAAATATTGCCTCTCTTGTTCCACTGTTCCGTCTAAAACCAAACTGTTCTTCTTGGATTTCGCTGTCTACTTTACTTTTTATTCTTTCCTGTATGATTTTGAGCAGTATCTTAATTGCATGACTCATCAGGCTGATTGTTCTGAAGTCTGAACATTCTGTTGCATTTGGTTTTTTGGGCAATGTTATAAAAACTGATGTCTTCATGTCGTGTGGTAAATATCCTGTATTGTATATATCATTGCATATTTCTGTGATTGTATCTATACCAAAGCTCTCCAGAGCTTCTATCATTTCAATGTTTATGTTATCCATGCCTGCTGATCTTCCTTTTTGTATCATATGAATGGCATTCTCTACTTCTGATCTGAGAATGTGTGGGCCTTCATTAGAATCTGGTGATGGTTTTTTACCTCTGTTGTCCTCGAATAGTTCTTTTACGTATTCTGCCCATCTGTTTGATATGTCTTTCTCATCAAGTAATATTACACCATTTTTGTTCTTGATACAGCTTCCTCCTTGTGCAAACCGCGACCGATTTGATAATTTCTTTATTTCTTCATGCATATCTCTTGTCATGTGCTTCGCTTCCAAGTCTTCTATTTCCTTACATTTTGTTTCTATCCACCGTTCTTTTGCTTCTCTACACATAGTACGTATGTCATTGTCTATTGTTTTATATTCTGGAGTATTTTTTGCTTTCTTTCTTTCTGCCATTTTATTCAAGATGTCATCTGTCATCCAAATTTGATTTTTCTTAGACTCCTTTTTAGGTAAATTTGCATTTGCTGATTGTATGCTTGTTTTTAAGCATTCCCATTTTGCGGTTGCTTTTTCTTCTGGGTTTTCTCTTCTATACTGCTCCATGCTTTCTGTCAATAACTGTTGGTATTTATTTTTGACTTCGATTAAATATTTCTGTTTTATATCTGGTTGTTTCAGCGCTGATATTTCTATCTGGGGTTCCTCCTGTCTTCTGTTTCCTGCTCTTTTCAGCTTTATATTTACTTTGATGACAACTGGATTGTGATCTGAATTTATGTCGGCGCCAGGATGTGTCTTTGCACTTGTGACACTGTTCTTAAATCTATGTTTTATCATGATATAGTCGATTTGATTACGTGTTACATCTCCTGGGCTTTTCCATGTGTATAATTTCCTTGGGTGATGTTCAAAAAAGGTGTTACATATGACCAGCTGGTTTTCTTCACAGAACTGGATAAGTCTGTCTCCTCTATCATTTCTTGTCCCTAATCCATACTGTCCTACTATTTTCTTGTATTTTCCTTTTCCTATTTTTGCATTCATATCACCCATTACTATCAACACATCTGTAGATTTGACTGGTTTAAGTGTGTGTTGTAGCTCTTCATAGTATTCTTCTATTTCTTCCTCGCTGTAATCTTTAGTTGGTGCATAAGTTTGTAAGATTGATATGTCGAATGGCTTTGCTCTCATCTTTAGTAACATCATTCTGTCATTGTGTGTCCAGTATCCACATACGTATTTTTCTAACTCCTTCTTTATCAACATTCCTACCCCTCTTTCGTGTTTTTCTCCTCCTGAGTGTATAAGCGTGTACTGGTCTCTTGTTATGTAGCCTGTATCCAAAAGTCTTGCCTCTGCAACTCCCAGTATATCGAGTTTCATGTCGGTTGCCTCTAATATAAGATTGTCCAGCTTTCCTTCTCCGTTTAAAGTTCTAACATTCCATGTTCCTATTTTTAGGCTTCTCCTACTAGTTTTTAGGTGGTCTTTCTCAGAATGCTCCCTTTCAACAGAATTTAAGGAACACTCGTCATTATGTACTTCCTTACTCATTAGAGGAGTTGCCTCTTCCCTGTTAATTTGTACAGTAGATTCTTCCCCAGGGGACAGAGAGTTCTCTACATATCGGTTCTTATCTTGTTGTTGTGATTCCATTACTTTCTGTAGGAAGTACGTGGTAAGGCCCCAATCTCTTCCACGGTGGCTAGCCATTGTCTTTTTCTATGTCCGACATGCCTCTAGTGCGCCACACACTTTGCTGTTTCGCTTTGCGAGCCGTTGATCTTCTCAGATTCCTCCGCCTCACTCACCGTCTCAGTCTTTGTGTACTAGGGATGGACATTCCCTTGAGTAAGATTGCTCCTACTCCACCCATGTAGTTTAGCCAGTCAGCCAAGACTGTTGCCCGGGATGTGGCCACCGCCGTACACAAGCGGTATTCTAGGAGCCATACATGAGCTAGACAAAGAGAGGAGAACCAAATAGGATCCTGACTATCCTAAAAAGGAACTAAAATAGAATGTCGTAAAAAATTACGATGACATCTACGATCCGATAATGCACAAGACAGTTGACAACACAGTGTAAAAACATATGTTTTGTAAAAAACTGAACGATAGTCAGGTTAGAAGGACAATAATCACATACAAAATACATCATAAATCTAAGGTACGAATAAAAATAGCTACGAAAACAACGATTAAAACTTGTCGCTACGGCTAAAACAGTCAGGAGTCACAGACTACCAGACACAGTGGACCAAAGATCCTTCTATGCTCACGCATAGGAACATTCCACTGAGGGAAGTCTGCAAAATAATACCCTACAGAACACTCAAGACGGACCTGTGGCGAAACTGGTATTTTCCCGTCCTAAGTCGCCATTCCCAACCTCCCGCAAAAAACATAGAACATAGAACATGCAACATGAATAAAGAAACAGTGGACATATTACTAAGTCAAGGCACAGTTAAACGTAAAACGGTGTAACAACAACACGACGTTTTTACTTATCTCAACCGGCTAAAAAAAAATATCCCTTGCATCCGGGACTGCATGTATGAGACATCTATATAAAGTCCTGTAATGACCGTTAGAATTGCTACAAGGTCCAGGATGTTGTCGCCTTGAAAGTTACCATATTTCTTTTCAACCGTGGTTTTGATTGTAGACTGGAGTTCGTTTCCGCTATTGAAAACTGGCTATTTTTTCAAACCACACTTGGCCGCCATACTGTTGGGTTCGTTTGTTGTTGTTTGAAAGTGTGGAAAATGGGTTTTGTTGAATCTGTCTACTTGACATAACGCGAATGGATAATTCCTGACCAAAGTAGTAAAACGTCAACTTGAACTGCCAACCATGGGCATAGCAACTAATGCCAAGAAGGTGTATAGTTCACTCAATTTAATTGACATGGTACGGTTCACTAGACGAACATATAATGTTGACGACGGATGGTTGACGTTCACTGGACAGCACACAACGTAAGTTTCATATTTTAAAGTGCAGTTAATTCGTTCCTTAAGATAATCTCTTAGGTAACGTCAGACTAGTTATACAGTGTTCATAACATGGCATCCAATTAAACAAATGAGGCAGTTATATAAGATATGTCCGTCTTCCACTGTCCTATGACCTTGGCAATGACGGAGAACCTTGTCAGGTCTGTTATATCATATAATGTTCCGATACTACGTATCTCCTTTAGTACTGGCCTCTTATTTTCAATCAATGAAGAATAACAATAATATACTTTTCTGCCCACGACCTTCGTGGCATCATAGCTTTGATATAGCAAATACTTGAGTCACCTCTGCTTTGCGGGGTACGTATTCGTAACAGCCGAATACTGATTTATATCATAACAATATATATCAAGCCAAATCATGGATGATCCTAACGTCGGAATCCGTCGGCTTAAAGTTCATATAATAATTTTCAAGTAGGACTCCATTTTGAACCAGTACGTCATTGGTACAACTAGACGTCTACATGAGAACGAAAATACATTATCATCAAAAATCATACTTGCTTCTCTTCCCAAGAAATATCACTAGATTACTGTTGACCCGAGTCCTCATCTTATGAACAGACGGACGGTCATACACAATAATAATATACCCGCAACACGGGTTCGAACGCCACGAATCAATGGACTGATTCTTGGGCACTAAACTTCTCAACCCCAGCTATGACGTAGACTGACTGTTTAGATACACGTGCGGTCTACATAACTCCCTATACGCCTTAGTGCACAACCGTGCGCTAATGAAATCAAACTTACCAATAAGACTTACTCTCATGTGAGTCGGTGCGCAAAGTTATTACAGAGGTAGGACAACATATTTAATAATATGATACTACCTTCATCTGTAAAGGAGTGTAGAGGTCTACGAAAAGGGCTCTACAAATATATTAGTAAGCCTCCGTGTTCCATGAACACTGTTCAACATGCATGAAGCATTTATATTTAAAAAGGAAAAAAAGAGAAAATCATACAAAAGGAAATGTGGTTACTCCACATTATTTTATTGAGGAAAACTATGTAAACGTACAGTGGCGTATCTGCCATAGGGACCTGAGGTGTGGTCTCAGCAAGGTGGGAGTCATGTAAAATTAGGGGCGAGTGCACCTGTAATGCACGCGAGGCTGACCCCATAGCACAGTAGGAAAATAATAAATATAATAAGTGATCAGATATAAAAGGCCAGGGTGTCCTTTTGTTGCAGATGTTTTATTTCCTGTTGCCACCCGGTAACAGGAAACCTGCTGGGTGAGAATAAAGCCATCAAGTCTCCGACCATTTGTTTATGCTGTCAAAAGATAACTGGAGGAGCTTGGGCATTTTGAGAGATCGAGATTTTCTGCAACTTCATACTGTATTATCATTCTACAAGGAATCCCAGGTGATGTGTTAAGCATCTGGGTATATCTGACACTTTCGTTTAATAAACACTGGTATTTCAAATCATACTCAGGAAGTTTATGGGGTATGATGAAACTACAGCCCCTCATACACAGTGACTCTCCCTCTTAGATGAATAAAGTGTAAGCTGTGAACATTCCAACAGGAAAGATATATATTGACTTTATAGTTAGTGGACAAAGAGTCCAGATATTTTTAGTTGATCTTTTCTGTAAACTATCTTGTCCTCATTTTCAAAGACCTGTCCAAAAGATATGGCTGGACAGGCAGATTAAATTGTACAGAAAAAAAAATATTCAGTTTAAAGAAAAACTTAACCACTGGTTTTATTCACTTCCTCATAGAAAATTAAAGTGTTTTTATGTTGTGTACCATCATTTCATTTCTCCCCTAGACACTAGGTACATCATACACCAGACACTAGAGCCAAAATAGTGACAGTGTGAGATCTATGGAGGTAGCGTTAGGTTCCATGCACATAATTCATCATCATCATTTATAGAGTCAGGGGCCTACATGTGCTTGACCTCACACGGTTAATACAGACACGGATTTCATTCTTTTAGGATACCATCATAACCTCCCCAGCAAATCAAACTTTGCTACAATTGAAAGAGCTTGAACTTCAAGGAAATGGTACAGGTAATGGTAGTAGTTCAACTACCTCTGACACTAGTGTAATTCAAGGTCCTTCAAGTGGAGCCATGAAATTTCACCTGGATCCATTTGTGGAGAAAGAGAATGAAATTGAGTCTTACCTAAGTAGGTATGAGAGGTTAGCAACTAACTATGGCCTAGAGAAGGAGAAATGGAGCCTTAAGTTATCACAGGGCCTGAGAGGAGTCTCTTATGAAGTTTTCGCAAAAGTGGGAAAAGAAAACCAGGAAGATTATGAAATCTTGAAGCCGGCATTGCCGGTTCGCTATGAAAAGAACTCAGAATTTTATAGAAAGAAATTCAGAACTACTAAGCTGCTTTCTGGAGAAACCTACCATTAATTCTCTGCCAGATTAGAAACTTACTTGGAGAAGTGGACTGCTCTGGGAAAAGGCCAAGACCTAAAAGAAATGGTCATGATGGAACAAGTGAGAGAGTCTATGCCTCCAGACATGAGAAAATTTCTAATAGAACAAGGTGCAGAGAGGTTGGGGGAGATTTTGACAGTTGATAAAAGATATCAGGCAGCTCAGAAAGAGATAGCAGGAATTAAGAAGAAGCAAGGAGAAAATAGTAGGCCAACCCCAAACAGGGATGAATAAGATAATAGGGACCAACAACACAGATACAAACAAGACTTTGACAAAACCAGATTTGATCATAGAAACAGGAACCCTCAGGTAAAAGATAAGAAACCCTACAGATAGGGAGATAAGTGGTACACAATCTGCAAAATGAACAACCACAATACACTGGTGGAATGTGGTAGGAAAGCCCCTCCATATTACGCTGCATGCATGAGAACAGTGGACAAGGGTAGGAAGGAACTGACAGACAGTCAGATAGATCTCCATTATCCCCCAGCTGTGAAGACGTAACTTGTAACGGTACTACTATTATGTGCCTTTATGATTCAGGATTGAAATTTGACTCAGTCGTGAGTGCATCCTTGGTGAACCCTGATCAATACACCACAGAAAAAGTGGAGATACAAGGGGCATTAAAAGGAACAGCCACCATGACACTTCCCATAGCAAAGATCAATTTCAGGACTCGCTACGTGGAAGGAGTGATAAGTGCAACAGTAAGTGATGATTCTATGTACCCGCTGGTGATAGGAAGGAGATATGTCTTCCTAGGTGTCGCGTGGTGCGTATTGGGGCAACTACGACAGTAGTTTTTGCCAGGAATAGTCTATGAGATATTAGATATAAGGTCTCTAGAAATTGGCTCGTTAAGAAAGAATAAAGACCTATTCGAGATAGGGACAAGAAGACAGGAATGCGAATGCTTTCCACTAGGCAGTGTTTTCTAATTAATGATGGAAAGAGTTCTGTTTCCCCACGACCTTAGCTTCAGCCCTTAGATCCCGTAAAGAAAAAGCCCCCAACCTCATCTGAGTAGAGAAATGTTCCTATATGTGAATATGTAACACCGACAGCACGAGTGATACATTAACAAACTAGATAATGATCAAACGATTATTGGGTTTATTAATTAAATATCCACACATATAGGGTTAGTAATGGTTAGAGCGTGATGATGGTAAAAGACGATTCACACAAAACACAGAGATGAGATAATAAACTTGCAGGTAATTAAGTAATAGTTAATTAAGAATGAACTGGTGTAAAGCGAAATGATGATGATGTGATATGATACGTGTTACCAAAATGGTGAGTACTCTACACAGTCCATGTGTCTCTAAATGCTTCGCATTGATATGACGATTCACATGTATGCATACACTGTCCCAAGTTGTTATACGTTATGTCGAGTGGGGTATCTCTAAGCCGAGGACGTTCTTATGAAAACTGTTGTCGCACTGAGAACGCTGACGAGATATTTATGTATATTCCTTCACTGTTTGAGTATATCTCTGTAGTGTTGATCAACAGTTAATAGCTGTCATATGAACAAAGGGTCTGTTGTCTAATCTCCTGTGGGTACTGGCCAGATTGGATATCTTCACGAAATGTTAGTGATATGTAGACTCATAACCTTGTGTATGTAGTCGTGATTCATAAAATATAATTTAGAGTCTGCTTCATAGAATGCGCTTAAGAGTGTGATGCACCTGGTATAAATATGCGATTCCTCTTTTGAGCTCTTTTGCTGGACTTCAGATAATAATGATCTTTCGAGTGATTTGAATTTATGATGACTCTGTATTGAACTTGTGATAACGATGTATTGAACTTGTGATAACGATGTATTGAACGTGTGAGCAAGCAGTATATGGTGACGAAGAATGCTGCGTCCACCTTCTGACTTGTGGGTAAGACAATATTCCTCTTTAATTGAGGAATGCAAGATGTCCTATGGCGAATTCTGCTAGCCAAATGTCCGTTTTTGATAACTTATTTCTGGTTAGACGTCAGACACGTTGCGTGTAGACTCAGACTTCTGATGAACTGAAGACACACAAAAGTCTTCGTAAGTTTTTCAAATTTAACATCACTGGTTGACTTTCATTCATACTACTGCTCATTATTGATATCTCTCTCTGAGTTCAATTCTAATGATGTTAAATATCTTGTGCATGAGAGTGTGTGCGCATGGGAGACTGTGATGATGATGAAGGTGAAGTATGAACTATTAATTACCTCCTATCATCCTATCCATTCGACCTGGTTAGTAGGGACGGACTCTTTAAAATCCTCCTGAAAATAGGCTGCCCTTCTAAAATGCTGGAAATGATAAAGTCATTCCATGACGGCATGAAGGGAACAGTCCAATATGCTGGAAGCACGTCACAGCCCTTTGATATACGAAGTGGCGTTAAACAAGGATGTGTTCTGGCTCCGACCCTCTTCGGAATCTTCTTTGCCTTACTCTTGAAACATGCATTCAGAGATGCAACTGAAGGAATATGCCTTCACACTTGGTCAGATGGCCGTCTGTTTAATCTTTCAAGGCTGAAGGCAAAAACAAAAATCAGAAGGGTCACTATAAGAGACTTGTTGTTCGCTGATGATGCTGCAGTCGTCACTCAAAGCCAACAGGAGCTTCAGAGTTGATGAATAGCTTCACTAAAGCATGCAAGGACTTTGGCCTCACAATAAGTCTAAAGAAAACGAATGTGCTGAGTCAGGATGTGGGTGCTGCACCAGTTATCACTATCGATAACTATGAATTGGCAGTGGTGCACCACTTCACATACCTAGGGTCTACCATCAATGACAAACTCTCACTGGATACAGAAATCGACAGCCGCATTGGCAAAGCTGCAGCTACCTTTGCCCGCCTCACATCGCGTGTTTGGGGAAACTCTAAACTCACAATGAAGACCAAAGCTGCGGTATATAATGCCTGCGTCACCAGCACACTCCTATATGGCAGCGAGACCTGGACGACCTATGCTAAGCAAGAAAGAAGGCTCAATACCTTCCATTTGCGGTGTCTACGCCGCATCCTCGGCATCTCGTGGAAAGATAAAGTGACAAATGTCGAGGTGTTGTCACGTGCTGGCCTTCAAAGTATGTATACGCTTCTTAGACAGCGCAGACTTCGCTGGCTTGGCCATGTTTGCCGCATGGAAGATGGTCGCATCCCAAAAAATATCTTCTACGGACAATTAGCAGATGGCAAGAGAACAGTTGGGCGACCACAGCTGAGGTTCAAAGATGTGTGCAAGAGAGATATGAGGGCACTGGACATGGATCCAGCAACATGGGAGGATGAAGCTGCCGATCGCACTAAGTGGCGATGCTACTTACGGCGCCACCTCAGATTGGGCGAAGAGAGGCTCACACAAGAAGCAGAGGTGAGGAGAAAACGTCAAAAGGAGCACCAGGAAAATAAGCAGCTGAGGGCTGTCACCTCAGGGGCGCATTCCCATAGTCAGTTATGACTGAAGGAGCTATTATTATTATTATTATTATTATTATCATCCTATCATCTTCTAGGAAAATCTTCTGATTTTATTAATCAGTTATGCAAAGAATTATTTGAAACTTTATCTTTCGCACATTTTAGCTGTGAGGTTAAAATAAACAAAAATTAAGAAAATGTATTAATAATCTGTATAAGATCTACTAACCTTCTTTTCCCTTCGCAAAATCCTTTAAGAACACAATTCATCACAGAACTGAATTATATTCACTCTGAATAAACACGTGTATTTAGGCTAGGCATTTTTGGGTTTAATCTCTTCCTCACAATGTAAAAACTGGAAGTCCAATGTGGGTGTCTTGGATCCCTGACATCCATCTCCGCCATACCAACCAATCCTTAATAGCCCCTCTGGTCACTCATTCACAGAATCGCTCTTGTCCCCTTGTCAGTCCAAACGTGGGTGTGGTTTGACAAACAGGTATGGAGATAATTGGCGGGCTAATGCAAAAGTGCTGTCAAATTGCTGTCACATTACTCTCTGATTGTTTATTGTTCACATGGCCAAGCTGGGCGTCTAATGTGGTAACCCAACGCTTGTCTGAACAGCGGCTGACCAAAGATAACACCATTACAGCATGAGACGTTTTCACCTGGCCAATCTGGGCATGCCCAGATGTCTGATTGGGATGACCAGATGTGTTTTCACCAGGTTTATCACGATGCAATGTGGGCTTCAAACGATAATGTCAGGTATGGGGACTCAATCAAAGGACTTTATTTCCCCCGATGAAAGAACAAATGAGGTTCTCTAGATACCGGTCACGAGTAATCACAACGATGAAATAGCAAATGTGGGATCGCAAATGTGGAATGAAAGAGCAAATGTCTGAGAAAATACAATACGAAAGATGTAGGAAATGACAGAGCAATAAGGCCTTTGCGCTCGTTTATCACACTAGGGAACCCAATAAAACCTGTGATCATGGCAACACTCCAGACCAGGTCAAGCCCTAAGAAGGAGGAGGGAAATCCACTAAACATTCATCGAAAAAGATGAAAAAGGCTCAAGCTAAAGATAGCACATTAAAAACTTGCTTTGGCAAGTTGCCAAAAACGCCATAACACCCCTAAGAAAGGACAGTTTTATTTGAATGATGGAGTGCTTTACAGAAAAGCTGGAGCAGGACCCAATGGGCATGGGCAGTTAGTACTGCTATCATGTTACAGGGAAAAAGTTATGGAATTAGCACCTGTTGTATCAGACGGTGGACATGGGAAAACTGGTACCACCTGTCAAAGAGCATCTGTGAAATATTATTGGCCAGGTATTGTTGAAGACATATTTCAGTATGTGAATGCTTGTGCACAATGTAGCAAGGTGAAGCCCACACGTTGGAAAACTCAACAGGACCTAGAAACGCATTGGGGCGAACATAGGCCTGCAATTAAAAATAAGGTAGACATAGTGGATAGGACAGCACCTTCTCACACACAGTCTTCAAATAAACCAGTTGCCATGGCAACTCTCCGTCTCGTACCGAGAGGAGAAACAACCCATCCCGCACCGACACAATGTTGCTCGGAATTCATGAACTGGCTTAAAATAGAAGTATGGTTAGTCAGCCAACTTTGAAACTGAAACTGAGGGCAAACCCCAGGAAAATCGGTAGTGGAAGATTAGGCTACATGACCCAATTGACGTATGCAAAGCCAACTCCACTATTCGACTATTTACATTAGCATTAGAAAGTGCACGGTAACAGTGGTAGTTGGCCGGCCCATATACACGGTTCATTGGAAGTATTGATACGGACAGGGATTGAGATTATATATTATATAGACAAATACTGAAGGGAGAATTGATTTCTTGGTGCAGGAAAATTCATTTCCCCATATAAATCATATATATCGCTCCAGTGAGGTTTAGCCGAGAAAATCCCCTGGAGATCTTGGGCTCTGCCTGGATTTAGGAAATAATTACAGTAACAGAATCACTAGTGAATCTAGATAAGGGCATTACCAGATTCCCGTCAAGCCTGAGCTCAGACTATTGCTGGCTGTGAGCACTTCGGAGGGGCACTATGAGTTCTATATGTTGCCTTTTGGGTTGAAGAATACTCCGAGTGTTTTCTCCAGGATGATGAGGAAATTATTGAATCCCTTACACTACTCAGCTATCACCAATTTTATGGATGATATCCTCATAACTACGGAATTTTTGAGGAACATCTATCGTCTCTGGACATGTCATTGAACAGACTCAGAGAGGTGGAAAAGGGTGAATATTAGTTGATAATCAGCAATTAGACAGACAGCAGCACCTGTGCTGTTTATTTACACAACATGCAGTGGTTATCCGTGGATCTCAGAATGCTGGGGCAGATGTCTTGAGTGGTGAATACTTGAAGTGACCCACCTGAAGGAAACTAGGAGAGTAGGAAGGCAGAGTGAACCCCATATTGGGAGAACGCCGTGATTGTGAATCGAGACAGGAAAGCTCCACCAGATGGTTCACGCTTTTAAATGGGGGAGCTCTGTCGTGAGATAGTCTGTTTCACAACACGGCCTTCTGCATAATTCTGAGTAACTCTGACCACACCGCTCGCCACACATTGTAAGAACTGTATGATACATTGGCCAATGGAAAGACTTCCTTATTCGTGTGTTTACTGAAACTTACTAGGCTTAACACGAAGTCTCAATCCGTGCAACCGAGTGAAGGATGCCATTTAATTACATAAGTAATAAAGAAGTACCACTGGGAAGAGGTCTTTATTTCAACACTAGAAATGTTACTTTAGAGGTAGGTGTAAAGACTTCCTCGAAAAGTAGTTTATTAAGAAAGAAATATCGAATGGAAAGGCCTCGACACATCAGGTTAGTCCCTAATTTAGCTGGTTAAAGTATGCATAAAATAAAATGCACTTAGGAGACTAAAAGATTATTAGATAGATATATAAAGAATAATTCAGAGTATAATTTAAGTTTTGGATGAATAAAATCGCTCCAGAAATAAGAAAGATAATTGGGAAAATAGTTTTTCATAATTGAACAGAGACAAATTATGCCTCATTTTGAGATTCTCAGTACCACTTTAGCACCCTGCGTTCCGATACGCCGGATGTGCTAGTATAAATAGACCTTGCCCTTCTAAATTGAGGCCACAAGATTTGAAAAGCACAGCGAGCAGAAGAAGCGGTAAAATTGTTAATGAAGTGTGCCTTTGCCAGCTGCATCTGAAGAGCAGACCATAGATTCCCATTAACAGCTCGTCTGTGGGTAAGAAAGAATATATATGTGTATATAATTATATTTATTTCTATTAATTCACTACAGTGTGCGATAGGGAGTGTGTAGACGTGTTTCTGCAACCATTGTGTAATTTCTGAAGGACTTACCAGACTGTGTATATTCAAAATAAATTGCGAATGATGGCAAAAGTGTGTCTGTAGGTTTGGGAAAAGCATTTAAAAAATTATTTCTTGTTGGAATGGGACAAATACAAGGAACACAAGGAAGAATGACAGAAATTGTTTTAATGTATTGATCAAGGTATTACTTAGTATTTTATACTAGACCAAATCATTGTATGGAGGCGTAGCATGGACAAATGGATCTAACTAAGGATTTAGAAGGAAAGTGTAGTCACAGTGAACTGGCTGTGGGTAATACTAGTATCAATTGTTCTGTGCATCTACTAGCACATTGTTCGATGCTGTCTATCCTCTCCATCTTGTGTAATAATGGAATAATGATGGACATTATAGCGGTTACGTTTATTTTTGTTTCAGGTTTTATCATGAAAACTACACAAACTTTAAAGAGTCATCCACCTCGGCTGGACTCTGTGGTGCAAGTGCCCTTGTGGTTAACAGGGCCAGATACCCAGCTTCCACCGCCTGGAGTCATTCAAAATACGTGTTCGTCCATGGCAGGAGAGTGACAGATCTCTAAACACAAGATAAGTGGTAAAACAAAGCCACTGATCAGCGTATCCAGATTATACCCCTATACTAAAAGACAAGACGCAAATAAACATACAGTGAATGATGAAAAGTGTGGACATAAATTTACTCATTACTAGCTTCACAGTCAAGAAATAGTGACAAAACTCATTAGTATCATATCAATGTTCTTTAAAAGGAGATAATTAATCCAGTTGATAACCTTCAACAAGTGAAGGACTTTTGATATTGTTAATTATTTTCAATGTTTATTGATTTATTGTTGGAAATAAATTTGATTTCATTTCAAACTTTCCAGACCGAAAAGAGAAACGGTTTAGGCTAAATAAATTGTAAATATTTACCAACAGACTTACTTACTTATTAAAGTTGAGTTCATGTTCTTGTTGGAAATAATTTTATTAATATCCCCTATCAGAGTCAACAATAATAGTAATAATACAATAATCAAGGGAGGATCTTGAGAGGGAGACCATAGGGATCCAGGATAATACACTAACATCATACCTGGAAACGTATACAGTTTGACCCTACCTTTGATATCCATGCACCTTTGCTCTTTTCAGAGAAGGGGGTATTACTTATAAGACCAGACTCTTATCTGGCACTATCCTGGTATCACCTAATACAACTTTGTGTCAGGGATATATTATATTTTAATAACATCTCAACCCTCTCGCGACAGCCATCTCAAGTCTTGTCTTGATTTCTTTACTTGATCTTCCATCACTACATATAGTGGACCTCAGATATATAAAGGTGTTAACTTCTTCTAACGTTTGCCCATTTAACGTATTGTTGGTCAGAACATGTTTCTTATGACTATTCACCAATATCTTGCTTTTTTCTTTATTAATTTCCATCCCATGCGTTCTTGTTACTTTCTCCAGTCT
The DNA here is from genome assembly GCA_024509875.1 of Oreohelix idahoensis. Taxonomy (NCBI): domain Eukaryota; kingdom Metazoa; phylum Mollusca; class Gastropoda; order Stylommatophora; family Oreohelicidae; genus Oreohelix; species Oreohelix idahoensis. The sequence goes on along the minus strand of JAMPIV010008477.1, from coordinate 159,119 downwards.
AGAGGTAAGGTCTTGAAGTTCTGATTCTGTTCCAGCTATAAGATCGATATCATCAGCAAAACGAATATTGCAAAGAGGTCGGCCTCCAATCGATATGGTTGTTTTATAATCGTAGAGATCCTCCTGCATAATATGTTCTTGATATATATATTAAGGAGCACTGGGGACAGGATACATTCCTGGCGAACTCCTACAGTTGTTTTGAAAAATTTTCCAATGTCATTGCTTGCAAAAATAGCACTGCTTGCGTCCTTGTATAGTGCTTCAATGATATCTATGATGTTGGTATCAAAATTGAATTTTCTCATTATTTGCCATAAGCCTTCATGCCAGACTCGATCGACGGCTTTTGTGAAATCGATGAAGTTATGGTATAAATCGTGTTGATGCTGGAGATGTTTTTCGATCAGTAATCTAATATTGAAGATTTTTTCTGAGGTACTTCTTTTTGGTCTAAAGGCAGCCTGGTCCTCGGATAAGATTTCATCTGATTTCTGTTTTATTCTGTTCAAAAGTATCTTTACCATCACTTTACTTGGATGACTAATAAGGCTAATGGTTCTGTAGTTCTTGCACATTTTTAGATTTCCTTTCTTTGGAAGCGGTATTGCTAATGACTGCGTCCACTCTTTTGGCCATTTGTTTGTACTCCATATCTTCTGGCAAATTGTTGTCATGATTTTTACTATATCTGGTCCTCCATATTTCAAGAGGTAGAAGTAGAACCCTAGACAACAGAAAAACAAATGACGTGAGTGGCTTACCCAGGACTCGAACCCCAGACCTTTCGTGCGACAATCCCGTCAAGCTATGCAAGCGAATCACACTATCCTCCCTGCCATCAAGGCATCACCAAAAATGATGCTTCGATGACTGGTCATTAGTGCGAACCGCAAGACACAACACCGGAAGTTTACAATGGGCAGCCCAGCCTATTAATGACCTAATCACTTCTGTTGTTCCCCTATATGATTAACATACTATTTATGCTGTATTGGTATAGTAAATATTATTTTGTTATTGTTTTTGTTTGTCATTGCATTGTCCTTGATAGCCGATGTAGCTGATATATGCTTATTATTTTGGTAATATAACATTTTACCATGTTGTGCAGCTATCTGGATAATTCAATCTTTATCACAGGTTCTAGCGATGCGATGGTGGCGGGAATTGTATGTTGTTAAGTACTCTTTTAGTGGGTTTTTTTATTTCTTACATGCTGGCACGTATGTTTTTATTTTTTTTATTTTTTACATACTGGCACATATGTTTTTTTTAATTTTTTTTTTATTTCTTACATGCTGGCATGTATTGTGCTATGGTATTATTTTTCAAGACATGTTACGTAGTACGGTTCGTCTATCTCATAACATCCTATTCCTAGTCTAAATTTAAGCTGATTGTTATTTCAGTGTACGGTACTTTTGGATGTCTGGATATCTCATATGTCCGTAGAGCTTTCAGCAGCTACTTGGCGTGTCTCCCTCTTTTATTTATGTTTTTGATTTGGTTCGTTTCGTATCCTTTTGTATCTTTTTAAATTGTCGCTATCTTATACGTCACTTCCTTAGACGATTTCTTGGACAAGCTACCACAGTGTTCTATTCCAAGCATCTACGGATCTAACCTGTATCTTGTTCCGAAGTTTTGTTCATTCTTTTTTTCGTTTCGTTGATTATTTACTTTCTTTTTTTTTCGGTATTTCTTTCAGGTTTTACGATTCTCTTGTATTGTTATTGTTCTTTTTTTCGCTCATCACTGTGGGTGTTTACTTTTTCGATCTGCTTGTATCGCTCATTTGGTGTATGTTTCTCCTCATCGTATATTTTTGTAGTACTTATATGTAATTCTTGTCCTTGTCACCTGTTTGTAACTGTGGCTGACGAAGGGTAAAACCCGAAACGTCCCTTGTTTCACTTGAACCGTTATTTGTAGAACCGATTCAATACCGTTTTATTGGTTTATATACTTATCTCCCTTTAATACCGTGGTTCCAATCATCTTTTTATTATTTTGTTAATTAATCAGTAATTTTTATATTAATGTCAAAAATACCCGGCAGCCTTTATTATTTAGAAAGAAACATCATTGACGCTGCCGTACGTTGTTCTAATAGTTTCATTTATTTTTTAATCGACCAAAAACATTATGATCTTTTGTAAAGTGATCGTTTGTATAATATTAAAATATTTTGGAATTTAAACTAAACATTATAATTTCAAATGTTTAATGACTGTGATTGTTTAACGATCTATTTCGTTTGCCCCGGATAGTTCCCAGGATCTCTATGGAGACGAAGAAATAATGGGGCGCCGCTCCCTCAGGCGTGTTGTAAAGGGGTGATTAATATGATGTTATGCATTTGGCTGGCACCTTCAACATTAAAAAAATTGCTACAAGAAAGCTACTGCTGCAAAAGCACATGAATGTTTTGGCGCAAAGCTTCATGAAGACCAGCTGCAGTGGTAGCTCAATGCTACATAGGAAGTGAAATGAGATTGATGATAATGATGAGGATGATGATGATAGTGATAAACTAATGAAATTGGGATTTGATAAAGTTGTTTTGTGCACGTTAAATGGATTTTCGCTTGCATAATAATCCTTCCGGAAGTGATATAATTGTATCTTCTGGGAGCACCGTACCTTAAGTTTCGCCGTCTCGTCTGCAACTTGGGTGATGTTATATATTGCAGTTTGGTACTAAGTGATCGCTTTGTCCACGATCATTGTTCCATTGTCTTGTCTAACCGGAAAGTACCTTTTTTCACTATCAGTATTGTCATTTCGACTTTGAACGTTGTTAGTTTCATTCTTTTTATTTGGACACAGTTTTGTGGCTCATTTTCTGTCAGGTCTTGAATGTTTGTATTTAATCTCTTACTTGTTCTATAATTGTGTTTCTTATGATCAGATCATGAGCCGCGCTAGCGTAGTGGTTACAACACCGCTCTGGCGACCGGGTGATTCAGGATCAAACCCGGGCGACGGCATTTGAGGATTTTTCGTCGACCAGGATCTCGAGACCTGGCGAGACAATTTGAAGGAGTGTCGTCGACCAGGGACTGGCGGCTCCTGAGCCGACCCAGCTCTAATGGGTACCTCCGAAAACGGCGAGTATCTGCCTGAATGGCGAGGGACACTTGTCTCTGTACAAGAAAATAGGATACTCACGTAAAAATCAATGTCAGGTTAGACATTAAAAATAACCTGAGATTTCGCCTCGAGTATAAGCGGGCGTACGAAAAAAAAAATGATCAGATCAAACTTGTTTTAACTGTGCTTGAACAAGATGTTCCCTCGCCGTACTGAAGACTGGTCTCGACACGCATGCTGACAGCCTCTTAGATCTGGTTTGAGATATGTGTTAGGAAATACAGGTAGTTCTTTGTTTACGCGATATATGCGTTCTCCAGACCCTCGCATAAACAGAAATCGCGTAAATGGAATAGGATTTTCTCAATCAAATATATGTAACGTAGGGCAATGCATTCCACAAATGCCAAGTACATGTAACAAAAAACCGCTCTATTTTATACATACCATCCGTATAAAGTACATGTATATATGTGACGGACGGCTTTAGCTGACCTGAATTATTAAGATGACAGGGTATTTCCCTCTCTATAACATTAGAACCCCTGAACATTTGTTGTAACTTTTCATCAGCCTGGAACGATGCACCTGGGCTAATTAAGCATGCCGCATTTCCACGAGGATTCTACACGTTGGATCATTAATATGTGAACTGCTACCTTCTGTGCATTTTGAGATCGCATGGCCTTTGATGGGAGGTTAAATCACGCCCACGACCATCTCTGAGAACGATTTATAGCAATCTTTTCCTTAAACGCCGGCCCAAAGAGGACGTGGCCAGAGACTCACCCCGGTTTCTAGAGCAATTAACAGCAGTTCATTTTCCTTACCTTGCTGTCACCCCGCCTAGTGGGAATTGCCAAAGCTTCTCGGGGAAAGCGGTCCCATCAAAGCCAGGCTGGTCTTCAGAATCAACGTAGAAGCGGTATACGATCTGAGGAATCAGGGAACTCCCAGCTAACAAAGTTAGTTTCTCGCAGAGATTTCGCACCCTCATGCAAGCAGCCTGAGACGAACGGAGATCGGAAGCCAGGAAGGCATCGCGGTTAACACAACGACGTAGAACCTCAATTTGTCTCAAGATGAAGAAAGGTGTTAGAATCTAACATGTCCCACACATCTTGCATTCCAATTAAATATATAGAGAACCCGAGAAACTGCATTTTATCATTCGTTCTGACAGGATTCTAAGATTCACTAGCATATAGTTGTATACTTGCTAGATTTCATCTAAATTGTTGGCTATTGGAGTGAATTCTTTTCTGTGCAGACGGTAATTTATACATTAGCTGCGAGTGATCAGTGGTCTAGTTATTTCATCTTTATTTCACTGGATTGTGGTGTAAATTTAACCTTATTAAATAAACCCATTTCAAAGTTCTAGTGCAAACTAAATGTTACATCTATAAGTTAATATCCTAATACAATAGTCGCGTAAATTAATTTTTCAGTCGTTAAGGGAATTATAACTTTAATACAGTTTAGTTCTGTACAGATAGATGTGCTTTTATCTATTAACTTCACTGGGAGCTTTTCTTGAAATTATTATTTGTAGACGCGAATGCAGAAAATAGTCTAACTGTAAATTTATCGCGCGTCAGATTTTAATATGATTTCATTGCATTTCATGTTCTATCTTCTATACAGAATGATCTTTCAAACCTCGCATCCCAGCAATTAAGCAGCAATTAAGCAGCAATTAAGCAGCCATTACGCAGCAATAAAATATATACAGAGTCCTGCCGACTCAGTTCGATTACTCCAGTGACTCATGAACATATTTAAAATTTAATCTTTGTGGCGATCCTGTTGGGATTCAGCTATCTGAAGTTTACAGAAATAAAGCAAACCCGAAGACTGTTTTAAGATCCCAATTCATAAAGAATAACATTGTTCCAGTAGCAATATTTTACTCACTGCTCTATTTGTGAAGAAGAACATAGATTTACCTGAACACTGTCTGTCAAGTATATTCAGTGGATTTAACCCCCCCCCCCCCTCCCCCACCCCCGAAGAAGACCGTACCTCAGTGTTTTGTAGTTTGTGACATTACGGCAAAAGAAAGTTTTCTCCACCAGCTGTGCATCTCTTCGAAACCACACCATACCTCACACCTAGCCAAGTGCCTGTGCCATTCTTTAGGAACTTTATCTAATAAATAAACAGTACCGTTAAACTTCAACGTCCAGCGATTTCGGGACACTTTGTTAACTTCAACAACCCGCTAATCTGGGACTGTACACGGAAGAAAATACATTAACCTAAGCCAAGGTTTGGTGCTGTTTTTGGTGTATTTCCTATGAAGTGCCAGAATTCACCATTTGGTAAGTCTGTGTGTGTGACTGTGTGCTGGCCAGCCCAAGCGTGTTTTTTTTTAATGAAAGGAGATTTAATCTTTTTTACCCTTATAATTAGATCGACCTAGTATTAAGGCGTACTGTATCCATTGTACGGGATTTCTCCTAGCGGGATTTGTTAACTGTGTGCATTCCCCCTCCAGTAAAATTTGTTGAATAAAGGGAAACATTTGAGAACCCTAGCTTTTCCTCTACCCCTTATTACTGTAACCCCTTGTCTCAGAGTAATAAATTTACCGTTGGGTTAAATTGCCTATCTCTGATCATCATCATCATCACCCCCCCCCCCTGTCTTTGGGACCGGTTTTTTTTCTGTTAGTAAATACAAGCGGGAACGGTGTAGTGGATACTTCTCCTCTAAAACCCCTCTCCCCTTGTCATTTTGTATTTTGTAACCCATGATTTCTGACTGTAAATTGATAATTATTTGTGACTTGATTTTATGATAATAAAGGTATAAAAACTTTATTAGCATTGGTGTCGGTTGGCCCAAACCAAACATTTCCCATATTTGTTATCGTAGTCTGTATTCATGTACGTGGTGCGTCAGAATCACCAAATCGGTGTGTGCGCCTGAGTGACTGGAACTGGCAAACTATTGTTTGTTCAGAAGAGTGGTAGGAGTTGTCTGAGAGACAAATATTGTCGTAATAAGAGACTGTCCTTACTCTTCCCAGCACTTGTGAATCTACTACCTCACTTTCCTAAATCCTTATTCTCACAGAGCCTTCACTATCATTTTACACTCTAAAGGGACCAATATTCATCAGAACTCTCTCAGATAAATTTACGACAATAAATGGTTAGCTCGTCCGAGATTCTGAGCCTAGTTTAAATAGTGTGGTTGATTGTCTTTGTGAAGTAGGGTGTAATCTTAAAAAGTAATTACTTCACCTAGACCAAGCTTTTTAGTATTTTGGGCCGACCACACAATAATTATTACAGGTTTGTTTCTTTCCACGGGAGCAGGAAGTTAGTGATAATAAAATATTTGTCACATGTGTATTCTCTGGCAGAGAAAATTGAAATTTTTGTTATATAATTGCTTGGATCGCGTGATTGCGTAACAATCACATAGGTTCTTTTGGAGTTAGAGAGTTGAGCTCAGCTAAAGACGGCTTGTTCTGATTTTTAAAAATCTAGTTACCATCGTCTCTACTCTTTAATTGACTTCAGAGGGCGGAGTTTGTTAGCGGAGAATTAAAATTTCAGGGGGAAATTTATTTTTTCCTTTTAAATTGTTTTTCATAAATTTTTCTCTACTTTTAGTAAAAGTAAATTTTTCCCAGTGTAACTTACCATTTTAAGTGGCATAAGTCGCTTGCGTTTAGAATCTTAATTGACAGAAAATAATACAAGCGATAAGTTAACACATTATAAGGTAGGACTTAACTCAAGTAAATTTTTACTTTGGTTTTTCTCGTAGTGGATTCGAGTTTCTTCCCCTTCTCGTTTCTTCTTACTATTCGCTAGTCTTAGAAGCATCCAGTTCTTTGGCATGGCAGAGAGAATTAGGATAAGATCCATTTTGAGACAGGAGGCGAAGGACTCAGGATTAGAATGAGAAGCCGCGAACCTGATTGTCAACAGGGAACTTGAAAGGTATGACGCGTAGCAAGAGACAGCAGAGAGGAAAGAAGCACAGGATAGAGCAGAGAAGAATGAAGCGGAAGAGAGGGCAGAAGCTAGGAAGAAAGAAGCGGACGATCGTCAATTAGAGCAGAAGAAAAATGAGGCAGAGATAGGAGCTCACAGGGAAAGAGAGAGAGAGAGAGAAGGAAAGACAGCACGAACTGGCGCTTAAGGCTTTAGAGAGTCGGGGCGCCTCTACTTCAAATAACGGAGAGCCGTCTTCACCCCAGTCTCAGTCAATGGATCTCTCCAGCACTCAATCTGCCCAATTAACTGCGATGTCTTTTGCTTTAGAGTCTTTTCCTAGCCCCAATGAAAAAATTGACACCTATCTAGAGAAATTCGAGAGGCTCGCAAATCTGTATGGGTTAGAGAGTTCCCGCTGGGCACTTAAACTCTCAACGTCACTGAAAGGCAATGCTTATGACGTATACACAAAGCTGGGAACAAATCAACATGATTACGACATGCTGAAAAAGGCCTTGCTAGAGCGGATTGAGATGACCGCCCGAAAATTTCTGAAAATGTTCAGAAACAGCCGGAAAGAGAGCACGGAAACTTTTCCGCAGTTCTCTTCACGTCTCACGGGCTATTTGACAAAGTGCATTGAATTATCTGACCTACCTCTTACATATGAGGGACTACTTGAACTTGTTCTTGTGGAACAGATAAAGTCAACTTTGTCAAACGAAACCCGTAGATTTTTGGCTGAACAGGGCGCAGTCAGGCTTGAGGACATCCTCAATAAGGCTGAACGCTATACCAATGCAATGGCCGAACTTCCCAGCACTGAGCGTAAACCCACAGATGAGCCATCTCGAAAACAAAATCTAGAGCAGTCATCCTATTCTTCCAATCCTTCTCAACATTATAACCAACGAGATAATAATACCCATAAACCTCCCCAGGGAAAATCGAAATTCTACCAAACCCGATACCCCCCTAACAACAATTCTGATCAAACCACCAAGCCTACGTGGCAGCGCGGCCACCAAGGTCAAGGAAAAGGGAAGACCCCTACACCAGGAACGTCTGATCAGGGCAAACAAACCGGTCCAAACCGCATCGGATGTTTGCATACAGCCTCTAAAGGTAGAGTCAATGTCAGTGATTCTCAACCTGAGGGGGACCGACCCTCAACGCGAGGAACTGTACTTTTGAATGGTACCTCTACTACTTGTCTCTTTGACACTGGACTAAGCTTTAGATGTATTGTCGCTAGGCACATAGTCAAACCAGGTCAGGAGACAGAGGAAACCGTCAAACTTAGTGGAGTTTTCAAGAGTGATGCACCCAGGACGCTTCCTATCGCACTGGTAGAAATACACTCTGATTTTGTCAGAGGTGTTATTAAAGCGGCCATTATGGATGATCCCATCTACCCAGTTATCCTGGGATGTAGATATGTGTTTATTGGGAGACCGAAGGAGCCGATTGTGGCAGCGGTAACCACAAGAGAGCAAGCCAAGAAGGAGAGCGAGCCTGCGCCAAATTTGTTCCGAATGAACTGAAGGAGGCGCAACAAAAGGACCCTACTCTGGAGCTCTGCTTTAGAAAACTGCCCATGGTTAAGGACTCCAGACACAACGGAGACATTTTTTATATGGGTGGCGTATTGTATCGTAGAACGGGCAACCCGGACACGGGGAATAACCAGTTCCTAGTACCGACGCAGTACAGAAGCCAGATCTTAGAAATGGGGCACTCTTTTCCCTTTAGCGGACATATGGGACAAAACGCCACTATTCAGCGAATAAAAACCCACTATTGGTGGCCAGGAATGAACTCTGACATTATCAGGTATGTGAAATCCTGCGCCCAGTGCCAACGGGTAGCACCCAAGCACTTGACACTCCTATTACCCATGGGGCAAATGCCAATTGTGGGGACTCAATTTGAACGGGTTGCTGTCGACATCATTGGACCCCTGGAAAGGACCAAAAGAAGGAACAGGTTCATCCTGATCTTAGTCGACACTTGCACAATGTGGGATGAAGCTGTACCGCTAACATGCACAAACTCCAAGCATGTCGCAGAAGCCCTCGTGCAAATCTTTACACGGTTGGGATTCCCTCAACAAGTTTTGACGGACAATGGATCCCAATTCCGTAGCCTGTTAATGGAGGAGATCTTTAAGATCTTAAGGGCCAAACATATCTACACAAGTCCCTACCATCCGGCCGGAAATGGGCTCGTGGAACGTTTTAATGGCAGCCTCACCACCATGTTACGTAAGCTGGGTCAGGAGAAACTGGAAGACTGGGACCTATATATATCGGCTGCCTTATTCGCCTACCGAGAGGTTCCCAAGCGTCTACGGGATTCCCGCCTGCTACACTTTTATTTGGCAGACTTATTAAGGTCCCCACTAGAAGCCTTACTTCGGTCCCTGACAGACCAAAAGGCTGACGAGACAGTCGTCTCTGCAAGCAAGTATGTATCTGAGCTCAAGGAAAGGCTAAAGCTAGGATGGGATCTAGCTACAATCAACCTTACGAAAGCCATCGCTAAGCATGCTAAAAGATACACTAAAGCTGCAAAAGACAGAGAGCCCCAACCAGGGGAAAACGTTTTGTTGCTACTTCCAACCGGAAGCAATAAACTGCGCATCGGATGGCAAGGGCCGTTTACCGTCCTTAAAAAGATCTCACGTACTAATTACAAGATCTCCATTAAAGGAAAGGAGAAGGTCTTCCACATAAATCTGCTAAAGAAATATCTGGAAAGACCAGTGCCATCCTCCGAGCATCTCCTGGCTGTCGCCATTGCAACGGAAGACGAGGATGATGATGATGGTTGCATGGAGTATCCATTGCAACCCACAGAATCCTTTAAATATGTCAAGTTCGGCGACAATCTCTCACCAGAACAACAAATAGAAACCAGGGCGCTACTAAAACAGTACAGTGCAGTCTTGACGGGTGTACCTGGTCGAACAAATCTCATCGAATTTTATATGAAATTAACAAACGAGACCCCTGTTCGAACCAGAGTTTACCCCATCCCGTACGCAAAAGCTGATGCACTTCGCGGAGAAATAGACAAGCTGCGTCAGACAGGAATTATCAGCTAGTCGACATCTTCTTATAGTTCGAGTGTAGTGCTGTTACAGAAGCCCAATAAGGAAGTTCGGCTGTGTATAGATTACCGGCAGCTAAACGCGGTAACGGAATTTCAGCCCGAACCTCTCCAAACCGTTTCTGAGTTGTTCACCAAGCTCAGCAAGGCAAAAATTTTCTCCAAGATTGACCTCAGTAAAGGTTATTATCAAATACCAGTCAAGGAGGAAAATAAACCTTTGCTAGCTTTCAGCATTAGTGAAGGACATTTCACATTTAATGTGATGCCGTTCGGATTGCATAACGCACCAGGAGTGTTTACCAAGATGATGAGAAAGCTTTTAGAACCCTTGCAAAGTCTCCACATCCATAATTTCATGGATGACATATTAATTGCATCGGAAACCTACGACGAACATATTGCTACGGTTGCTATGCTCCTCAGGACACTACAGAAAACTGGTCTCACAGCCAGACCTAGCAAATGTCTCATCGGGTTTGAAAAGCTAGACTTCTTGGGGCATACTATTTCCCACGGCTGTAGTTGGCCTGTTCAGAAGAACGTGGAGAAAATAGCTGCAGCCAAAAAACCCCGAACGAAGAAAGACGTGCGTTCCTTCCTATTACTATGTGCATATTATCAGAAATACATCGAGAAGTTCAATGGACTGACAGCACCTCTGACTGACCTCACCAAGAAATGTTGTCCTGATAAGGTCATGTGGGATCAAAAGTGCGAACATGCGTACAGCATTTTAAAAGGACAGCTGTCTGCATACCCCATCCTAAGGTTACCTGACCTTAAGAAACCTTTCGTACTGAGAGTTGACGCGTCAGGTCAGGGCATCGGGTCAACATTGTTGCAAGCCGAGGACAGTGACCCGAATATGCTATTCCCAGTAGCTTACGGCAGTCGGAAACTGAACAAGGCTGAACGCAACTACAGTGTCGATGAAAGAGAATTTCTCGCTCTAATACATGGCATCAGACGCCATCATGAGTTTCTGTATGGTACTTCTTTCACGGTGCAAACAGACCGTGCTCCATTAGCTTTCTTGGGTGCCAATAAGGAATTCAACGCAAGGATAATGCGTTGGGCCTTGTTATTGAGTGTTTATTCCTTCAAAGTGGAATATATTCCAGGAAAACAGAATGTAGGAGCTGACTTCTTGAGTAGAAACTGGACTACGGAGGAAGAGGACGAAATTGTAATTACCAATCATCCTAAAGCTACCGATCAGGGCAGCTTCATTGTCACGAAACAAACATGAAAACGAGTTTCCATGTCTCAAAAGAGGGGACGATTGTGACGGACGGCTGTAGCTGACCTGAATTATTAAGATGACAGGGTATTTCCTTCTCTATAACATTAGAACCCCAGAACATTTGTTGTAACTTTTCATCAGCCTGGAACGTTGCACCTGGGCTAATTAAGCATGCCGCATTTCCACGAGGATTCTACACGTTGGATCATTAATATGTGAACTGCTACCTTCTGTGCATTTTGAGATCGCATGGCCTTTGATGGGAGGTTAAATCACGCCCACGACCATCTCTGAGAACGATTTATAGCAATCTTTTCCTTAAACGCCGGCCCAAAGAGGACGTGGCCAGAGACTCACCCCGGTTTCTAGAGCAATTAACAGCAGTTCATTTTCCTTACCTTGCTGTCACCCCGCCTAGTGGGAATTGCCAAAGCTTCTCGGGGAAAGCGGTCCCATCAAAGCCAGGCTGGTCTTCAGAATCAACGTAGAAGCGGTATACGATCTGAGGAATCAGGGAACTCCCAGCTAACAAAGTTAGTTTCTCGCAGAGATTTCGCACCCTCATGTGAGCAGCCTGAGACGAACGGAGATCAGAAGCCAAGGGGCATCGCGGTTAACACAACGGCGTAGAACCTCGATTTGTCTCAAGATGAAGAAAGGTGTTAGAATCTAACATGTCCCACTCATCTTGCATTCCAATTAAATATATAGAGAACCTGAGAAACTGCATTTTATCATTCGTTCTGACAGAATTCTAAGATTCACTAGCATATAGTTGGATTCCTGCTAGATTTCATCTAAATTGTTGGCTATTGGAGTGAATTCTTTTCTGTGCAGACGGTAATTTATACATTAGCTGCGAGTGATAAGTGGTCTAGTTATTTCATCTTTATTTCACTGGATTGTGGTGTAAATTTAACCTTATTAAATAAACCCATTTCAAAGTTCTAGTGCAAACTAAATGTTACGTCTATAAGTTAATTTCCTAATACAATAGCCGCGTAAATTAATTTTTCAGTCGTTAAGGGAATTATAATTTTAATACAGTTTAGTTCTGTATAGATATATGTGCTTTTAACTATTAACTTCACTGGGAGCTTTTCTTGAATTTATTAATTGTAGACGCGAATGCAGAAAATAGTCTAACTGTAAATTTATCGCGCGTCAGATTTTAATATGATTTCATTGCATTTCATGTTCTATCTTCTATACAGAATGAACTTTCAAACCTCGCATCCCAGCAATTAAGCAGCACTTAAGCAGCAATTAAGCAGCCATTACGCAGCAATAAAATATATACAGAGTCCTGCCGACTCAGTTCGATTACTCCAGTGACTTATGAACATATTTAAAATTTAATCTTTGTGGTGATCCTGTTGGGATTCAGCTATCTGAAGTTTACAGAAATAAAGCAAACCCAAAGACTGTTTTAAGATCCCAATTCATAAAGTCGTTTTCAATTCATAAATTCAGTCAATTCATAAATCCGGAGTCGGAGTCCCTAAGGCAGTCTAATGTCGATTCGACATTATTCTGGCAACTCCTGCGACATGGCTGGAACCAAACTGTATCGGCTACTGCCGTTCCTTTGGATCTACCGGCTGTGTGGAGAGGGGGAACATGCTGCATGGGAAACAGCTTGATCTCCATATAACTGTGCCCAAGCTCGCGCCCTGGAGAGGACACTCCAGCTTCACCCTATAGGTGTCGGCAAAACACGGGAAGTAGCAGTTACCGGTTATAAGCATTATGCCAAATTGGCGTAGGGCATGGCGCCAGGGGCTACTTCCGACAGTGGGAGAGGTTCTAGGATCTCACTGGACAGCTACCGCCCGCTTCAAGCTGGGCAGCCCCAGTCAATAAGGTGTTGTCCCGCCACTATCTGCTTTCCCCATTGGGTGCATGGGGATTGGGGTCAAACCCGAACTGTGGACAGAAAATTTTGCACCAAGCAATTATCGAAAAAATAGAAATAAGCAAACTCTCAGATTGGGATGCTGGAACGTCCGGACTATGTTGACTGGACTATCCGAAAACCTACATGATGTAAACGATGTAAGGAAGACAGCCATAATTAATGATGAGCTTAAACGACTTCAGGTGGATATAGCTGCACTTCAGGAAACGCGCCTGGCGGGCTCTGGAATGGTGAGCGAGAAGGACTACACATTTTATTGGCAAGGGAAAGATCTTGATAAAGCTAGAGAACACGGAGTAGGTTTTCCGGTCAAAAAATCGCTAACTAACATGGCTGAACCAGGCGAGAATGGATCAGAACGCCTGTTAACGCTCCGCCTGCAAACTAGCACAGGTCCCATCACCCTTGTCAGTGTGTATGCTCCTACTCTGTACTCTGCCTCAGAAGCTAAAGATGAGTTCTACGAGAATCTAGCAGCAGTAATCAAAAGCATACCTAGGCAAGAACAGCTTGTTCTCCTTGGTGACTTTAACGCTAGAGTGGGTGCCGATAATGTTTCATGGCCTTCGTGTCTGGGCAGGTTTGGTATTGGCAAGATGAATGAAAATGGACAACGGCTCTTAGAGTTGTGCGTCCACCATGACCTCTGCGTGACCAACACCTACTTTCAGACAAAACCCCAGCATAAGGTGTCATGGAGACACCCACGATCCAAGCACTGGCACCAACTTGACCTGATTCTCGTCAGAAGGATACTCCTCAGGTCCGTGCTCTCCACGCGCTCGTACCATAGTGCAGACTGTGACACAGATCACTCCTTGGTTTGCTGCAAAATCAGAGCACAACCAAGAAAACTCTATCGTGTCAGACATGAAGGGAAACCACGCATTGATACCAACAAGATGTCAGACCCTTTCATGATCGCTCAATACACTGCGACCTTCAAGAAAGTGCTCAGTAGCCCTCAGCATGGTGATACTATTACAGAGAACTGGGAGCATCTACGGAACACCATTCAAAGTACTGCACTTGCCACCTTTGGTAAGAAAACAGCAAAGTCAAATGACTGGTTTGACGCTTCATCAGATGTGATGGCACCTGTTATTGAAGCTAAGCGCAGTGCTATGAATGAATACAAACGTTCACCGAGTCCCAGAACCCTACAGATCCTGAGGGCTACGAGAAGCAAAGTTCAACAAACTGCTCGACGCTGTGCAAATGACTATTGGCTCCAGCTCAGGGAGAGCATCCAGATCGCAGCGCAAACAGGCAACATTAGACAAATGTATGACGGTATAAAGAAAGCACTTGGCCCCCATAAAAGTAAGACGGCACCGCTAAAAACCATCAGCGGAGAGAAGCTAACCGATAAGGGTAAGCAGATGGAGAGGTGGGTCGAGCACTACTCTGAGCTTTACGCTAGAGACAATACCGTTACGCCTGCAGCCCTTGATGCTGTCAATAGTCTGCCAACTATGGAGGAGCTGGATGCCGAACCAACATTAGAGGAACTCAGTAAGGTCATTGATAGCTTGGCCTCTGGCAAAGCACCAGGCAGTGATGGGATTCCTCCTGATTTAATCAAATGCTGTAAGAGCACGCTATTACATCCCCTGCATAGGATGCTGTGCCAGTGCTGGGAAGAGACAACTATTCCTCAAGACATGCGAAATGCCAAGATTGTAACACTGTATAAAAATAAAGGAGACAGAAGTGATTGCAATAACTACAGAGGCATCTCTCTTCTTAGTATTGTTGGTAAGGTTTTTGCCAAAGTCATCTTAATGCGACTACACAAGTTAGCTGAGCGCATATATCCAGAGGCACAGTGTGGATTCCGAGCTGGCAGATCAACAACAGACATGATCTTCTCTCTCCGCCAGCTTCAGGAAAAATCAAGAGAGCAGAAAAGACCATTATATATCGCTTTTATAGACCTCACAAAAGCATTCGACCTGGTTAGTAGGGATGGACTCTTTAAAATCCTCCTGAAAATAGGCTGCCCTTCTAAAATGCTGGAAATGATAAAGTCATTCCATGACGACATGAAGGGAACAGTCCAATATGCTGGAAGCACGTCACAGCCCTTTGATATACGAAGTGGCGTTAAACAAGGCTGTGTTCTGGCTCCGACCCTCTTCGGAATCTTCTTTGCCTTACTCTTGAAACATGCATTCAGAGATGCAACTGAAGGAATATGCCTTCACACTAGGTCAGATGGCCGTCTGTTTAATCTTTCAAGGCTGAAGGCAAAAACAAAAATCAGAAGGGTCACTATAAGAGACTTGTTGTTCGCTGATGATGCTGCAGTCGTCACTCAAAGCCAACAGGAGCTTAAGAGTTGATGAATCGCTTCACTAAAGCATGCAAGGACTTTGGCCTCACAATAAGTCTAAAGAAAACGAATGTGCTGAGTCAGGATGTGGGTGCTGCACCAGTTATCACTATCGATAACTATGAATTGGCTGTGGTGCACCACTTCACATACCTAGGGTCTACCATCAATGACAAACTCTCACTGGATACAGAAATCGACAGCCGCATTGGCAAAGCTGCAGCTACCTTTGCTCGCCTCACATCGCGTGTTTGCGGAAACTCTAAACTCACAATGAAGACCAAAGCTGCGGTATATAATGCCTGCGTCACCAGCACACTCCTATATGGCAGCGAGACCTGGACGACCTATGTTAAGCAAGAAAGAAGGCTCAATACCTTCCAATTGCGGTGTCTACGCCGCATCCTCGGCATCTCGTGGAAAGATAAAGTGACAAATGTCGAGATGTTGTCACGTGCTGGCCTTCAAAGTATGTATACGCTGCTTAGACAGCGCAGACTTCGCTGGCTTGGCCATGTTCGCCGCATGGAAGATGGTCGCATCCCAAAAGTTATCTTCTACGGACAATTAGCAGATGGCAAGAGAACAGTTGGGCGACCACAGCTGAAGTTCAAAGATGTGTGCAAGAGAGATATGAGGGCACTGGACATGGATCCAGCAACATGGGAGGATGAAGCTGCCGATCGCACTAAGCGGCGATGCTATTTACGGCACCACCTCAGATTGGGCGAAGAGAGGCTCACACAAGAAGCAGAGGTGAGGAGAAAACGTCGAAAGGAGCACCAGGAAAATAAGCAGCTGAGGGCTGCCACCTCAGGGGCGCATTCCCATAGTCAGTTATGACTGAAGGGGCTATTATTATTATTATTATTATTATTATTATCATAAAGTCGTTTTAAAGTTAAACAAAAACTGGAAGAAGAACATTTTGCCAGTAGCAATATTTTACTCACTGATCTGTTTATGAAGAAGAACATAGATTTACCTGAACACTGTCTGTCAAGTATATTCAGCGGATTTCCCCCCCCCCCCCCCCCCGCTCCCACCCCCTCTTCCCGAAGAAGACCTTACCTCAGTGTTTTGTAGTTTGTGACATTACGGTAAAAGGAAGTTATCTCCACCAGCTGTGCCAATCTTAGAAATTACACCATACCTCACACCTAGCCAAGTGCCTGTGCCATTCTTTAGGAACTTTATCTAATAAACAAACAATACCGTTGTTGCGTGCATATTTTGACGCACATATTACAAAAATCGATATGGCTATTTAATATGGAAAAGATATAGACATTCATTCATTTGTGTATGAAAATGCTGTCTATGGGGAAGGCTAGATAATCCATAATTGTTTTACCCTTTTGATTATAGGAGTAATCGTTCTTGATATTAATTCGGCGCATGGATATGACACCCTTGTCCGTACCTATTTCTTAGGGCCAGAAAATAGATTAATTTGCTTATTATGTTTATGGCCTGAATTCATATGTATTACATATTATTAGTACAAGTAGAATCAGTCCTATATTGTATATTTTGGATGGGTAGGCAGGACTATATTCTTGTTACACCGCTCTAGCGGAAGTAGGAGTTGTCTTGTCTAGTCGTGATGAGTTCCGATGTACCGTGACAATGGCGGGTACGCATTTTTCCAGGGCTGGTATATTCTTCAGTAAAAATGATTTACGAAGTAGTTTTTCTTCTATAGGAGATTGTGTCTCTACTAGAGTTGTGTTAGAGACTTTCCTAATGTACGGTACCATGTATGATTCGGACTCCAGGTAATTCCAGTCCCTGTTTTGATGATCTCAGGTCGGTTAGGCCTAGCGGGAATTTTGTGCTTCGCAACGCTAGGGTCAAATTTGTATCGACGGAGATGACAGGCTCCATACTGTAATTACGTCTACGTGAGGTAACTGGATTACGGTAGATCTGTGTGGAGGAACTTTATGAAATTATGCATATGTATTGCAAATTAACTTTGGCTTATATATATATCCTCCTGTGAGCGAGTGAGCGACAACTCAGGTAGGCGGCCATGTTACATTCCTGTCATCGCATTTTTTGGATCACTGTCTAAAGAACGGGGCATGTATCTTATTATTCGGACAGTGGCAAGGAGATCTCAATTTGGATAGAAACCCCTTATCGTGGTTTCACAATATGATAAACTGTGAATATAAAGCAACTTTAGTTACTTACCGATCCGCCTTCACTGACGCGCTTAGTCAGATAGGGGATGCGGCCATTGATGTACTACCTATTATTTATGAATGTGCCATGACATAGGATCTACTATGTATGCCTGCAAATTGATATGTCAACATACCCATGATTTACTCGTTATGTCCCAGTGTGAGCGTCCAAATAAACTGTGTAAACAAAGATTCCAGCAGTCTGCATTGGTGCCTTGTAGACACAAGTGAATGAGTGTTTAGATTGGTCAGAACACGAACAGTACACCATTCGCGTTAAACACACTCTACACTTCTAACCATATATACACCATCCTGCGTCGGTTGAAGTGACCAAGTTTAGGGCCTGCTTCCCTGGAGCCTTAGAGGGAAACTACTGTTTACAGCTGCCTTTGCCTTCCCTAACTTAGGACTAGGGTGAGTTACCCATTTACAGCTGGGTAGACTGGAGCATGCCTGATCTCAACAACTCTGTACACTACAATGGACATATACAGTAGTGGCACCACCAACAACATGTTACAGTGATTGATAGTGGAGCTTTACAGAAGAAAGAGAACACACCACACTTTACAGAAGGTTTACAGTATACAACTGATACTTCTTTACAGACTGACATTTTACAGTGTGTGTGAAAGCAACTTTACAGTGGGAAAGAAATTTTACAACCGTTAAATTTCAACGTCCAGCGATTTCGGGACACTTTGTTAACTTCAACAACCCGCTAATCTGGGGCTGTACACGGAAGAAAATACATTTACCTAAGCCAAGGTTTAGTGCTGTTTTTGGTGTATTTCCTATGAAGTGCCAGAATTCACCATTTGGTAAGTCTGTGTGTGTGACTGTGTGCTGGCCAGCCCAAGCGTGTTTTTTTTTGAATGAAAGGAGATTTAGTCTTTTTTACCCTTATAATTAGTTCGACCTAGTATTAAGGCGTACTGTATCCATTGTACGAGATTTCTCATAGCGGGATTTGTTAACTGTGTGCATTCCCCCTCCCGTAAAATTTGTTGAATAAAGGGAAACATTTGAGAACCCTAGCTTTTCCTCTACCCCTTATTACTGTAACCCCTTGTCTCAGAGTAATAAATTTACCGTTGGGTTAAAATGCCTATCTCTGATCATCATCACCCCCCCCCCCTCCCTTTGTCTTTGGGACCGGTTTTTTTCTGTTAGTAAATACAAGCGGGAAAGGTTAGGGACCTCCTCTAAAACCCCTCCCCCCTTGGTCATTTTGGTTGTAAATTGTAATTTATTTGGAGTTGTTTGATGACAAAAAGGTATTTTATTAGTCGTAATATAGAGTCTGTACTGTCCTTACTCTTCCCAGCACTTGTGAATCTACTACCTCACTTTCCTAAATCCGTATTCTCACAGAGCCTTCACTATCATTCTACACTCTAAAGGGACCAATATCCATCAGAACTCTCTCAGATAAATTTACGACAATATAAAACAACACTGACAAATTATTCATCATCTACAGGGGCAGATACATTACCTTCTTTATCTTCATCAATATCTAATCAGCGAGGGGTTTTGGTTTAGTTTTAAGGACTATCTTCATTGCACACGGACAACTCCGTCGATGCTCCGATCTCCTCCCTTAGATTACACAAAGAGGATCTCAGCACAGTGCATGAATTCGGTAGCACCGGCGAGAATCCCATTGTGTGTATATAAAAATTACTCATTCTATAAATATTTTTGTGGTAGGTAGGTTTATAATTTTTAAATTTTGCCAAGGCAGCGGCCTGATAGGCCTACTCTTTACGATTTCCAAATGCCGTCGGATTTTTAACGTGCGCAACTTACACACGGACCTCCTATTTTATCGCCTTTATCCGAGAAGGCTAGTCATCCGATGTCACTACCCAGGAGACCAGGGGGAGTATGGCATTATTAGGATCACTGGTTCTGAAAAAAAGCGAGGGGTGTCGACCCTAATCTGATACTAATCGGAACATTTGGGCTGTTCTGGTGATGCAGCCATGTTGCCAGACATTTTTCCAATCTTTCCATTATGTTATTGCATATGTTGCAGCTCATAACGATGTGCCTGATTTAATACTACCGGTATGCTTTATATTTTTTTTGTTATCTCTAAAACAAATGGTGCTTTCACATAAATTCAATGCAGTCTTAATCATGGCAGTTGACTGACCACTTTAATAGCGTTTGTTCACGTCCAGGTTTTAATGTAGTATTATAAATCTTGCACGTTTTCCTCACACTATCACTTGCTGCACGCTTAAAAAGGGTAATTAATCTATTAATTTCACTAATAATATTAAGTGACAATTAAAAATTATACAGTATAGCATCTGCCAGTTCAGCCTATATTAAATACACACATATACTAGCATAATGACGCGACACAGAGTACTTAGTTCAAGGTCTGTACAGCGAGAATAAAAACGTGGGAATCAGAGTCACAAGGATGATGCCATCATTTTGCTCTCGCTCTGTCCGCGGTGCGAATATAAAATACTGTAAAAATGTCTAAACACTGGGTGGCGTAACTTCGACTTTGACAAGTAAATAAAATGCCTAAAAATTGGTGCGTGTAAGTTTGAGTTCGCGTAAATGAAACGCGCGTAAACAAAGAACTACCTGTATACTGTTTATTTCTAATTAACCATACTTTATGTACAACTCCGAATTAATCATCATTATCATTTGCCTATTTGGTCCCTGTGGAGGATGAAGCTACCACTACAGTTGGTCTCCTTACAGGAAGCTTGCAACAAAACATTCACGTGTTTTTGCAGCTTTGGTTCCTTTAGAATTATGTTTTACATGATGAAGTTGCCAGCCTCATGTATGACCTCAAATCAGCTGCCCTTTATGACAGGCCTTAAGGAGCAGTAGTCTCATTCTTTCATTGTCTCCTCTGAGGCACACAATAGTAGAGCAGAACCCTGGAATTTAATTCATTATTACATTAGATTGGTAGACTACGAAAAGGACTTTAGCACTTGAAACAGGAGAATCACTCTGGAAACTGAAATACAGAGTGCTCTTGGAGCTAATTAATCTAATTAGGAAAAATATATGGAGACATCCAATGCAGAACTGTCCAAGAAGGACAGTTTAGAGAACCCTTGAATTAAGAGAAGAACTGGGGCACGACAAGGATGTCTGTTATGCCCATTCTCATCTTCAAGGCCGTAGATTGGATTACAAAGATGAAAAATTAATCTCTAAAATGGAAAAAATAAATACGGCAAATTTTAGTCAGATTGCATCATCAGAAACATTAATAACACTGGCCAACAAAAAAAAGGTTTTTTTCTTTCTCTAACATTTTTATGTTTTTCTGGTCAATTTTAATGCGCTGTTTTTAAATCTGCAAACCGTTTTTCTCTATCAGGTCGGGTTCTCTAGAAATACGCAATTGAAGTTTTTTAACAACTTATACAGTATTACAACATCATTCGTACAAGAAGTATAACAGTTATGTAGGCTTGAATTTCTTTGCAGTCGACTTTCGTCGGTAAATGGCATGTGGTACATCGCAATGAAGCATCCAACAATAATCGGCAAGCATGGTCACTCTCCACCGTCCTTGATAACGTGACTCCATTACGGCGATATCTTGATGGAATCGTTCTCCATGTTCATCGCTGACTTCGCCAAGGTTGTCAGGGAAAAGTCAAGATGCAAATCGAGCAAATGGATTTTGAGGGACATGTTACAGCCCATAATTCTGTATGCATCTATGCACTGCTTAACAATATGCACATAGTCGACAGATTTGTGATTTCCCAGAAAGTTATCGACGATCGATTTGAATGCCATACATGCGCGAAGATCACTACCATGTAACAAGTTCTCGAATTGTTTGTCTGCAATAACTTTCCTAATCTGAGGTCCTACAAAGATACCTTCCTTTATCTTTGCATCGCTAACTTGCGGAAACTTTTCTCGAAGATAAGTGAAAGCTTTGCTCGTTTTATCTAACGCTTTTACGAAATTCTTCATGAGCCCCAACTTTATATGTAACGGTGGTAAAATGATGCTGTCTTTGTTAACTAATGGCTCGTGTATTACATTTTTATGCCGGAGCTGCATACGATCCCATGATAGGCCACACCTTTCTTACATAATGTTCCTGTATGTTGCGGCTGTCCCATTCACATAGGAAGCAACAAAATTTAGTATACCCAGTCTGCATGCCCGTGAGAATTGCAATGACCTTTAGGTCTCCACAAATCCGCCATTGGTAGTCATTGTACTTTATTTTTGCCAAAAGTATAGCCATATTGTCATAAGTTTCTTTCATATGAACAGAGTAGGCAACTGGAATTGATGAAAATAAATTTCCGTTATGCAATAACACGGCTTTTAGTCTAGTCTTGGAGGAGTCGATGAAAAGTCGCCATTCGTTGACTATGTGCTCATGACCGAGGTGCACCATTAGACCGTTTACATCTCTGCAATAGCAAATGTCATCATCCATCTCAAAGTATTGAACAAGTTCTCTGTGTCTATGATGAAATTTAGATATTGGAGTATTGGGCGCTAAAAAATTCCATTCTTTGAGTCGCGAACCGAGTAATTCCGCTTGTCCTTTGGTAAGAACGAGATCACGTATTAGATCAGAAAGTTCTGAATGGTTAATTAAGTGAACACCATCATTCACCGGTATATAATCCGAGTCAGAATTAGTTTCTAAAGCAGGTAAACTATCACTTTCTGATGGTTTATTCACGTCCAACGGATATTGTTCTGGTGGAACTGGGATCGGACACGTGATTGGATCACGAGGCACTGGTTTCGAAAGCGATTCAATATTTGGATAAACCACAGACTTTCTAGTTTTAAAAGTGAAACCATGGATATTTGTCAAGCATAAGTAACAATCGTGGGGCAAGCGTTCCAACATTTCGTTGCCCTCGTCAAGAGCGCTGGCGGTCGCTGTCTCGAGAGACTGCGCGTGGTGATCCCGGTACGACCGGGCCCTCCATCCCAGTTCATCGGTTAGCGAGGCAGTAGTTTAGCTCCTGTGTCCGTAAATCGCAGCCTTCGGTCGTGATGTTAGCAAGCAGTCGCATCTCCGTATCGTGGCTCGACAACAGTCTCGAAAAACGGCCCCGCTCTCGCAACGAGTCGTGGGCCGGCAGTCAGTAATCTGGTGTCGCTTTCGGCCAGTCCTGTCCGACTAGTCAGTCGGCAGGCGGGGCCAGTGGTTCTCGCAAGAATAAAATCGCCGGGGCCGCCGGGATCCGCTCTGCACAGAGCGCTGTCTCCCTCCCCGCGCGACGCGAGCGACGAAATGCTCTGTTCAGTCAGACAGTTATCTGGTTGATCCTGCCAGTAGTCATATGCTTGTCTTAAAGATTAAGCCATGCATGTCTAAGTTCACACTGTCTCACGGTGAAACCGCGAATGGCTCATTAAATCAGTCGAGGTTCCTTAGATGACACGATCCTACTTGGATAACTGTGGCAATTCTAGAGCTAATACATGCTTACCAAGCTCCGACCCTCGCGGAAAGAGCGCTTTTATTAGTTCAAAACCAATCGTCGTTGCCCTTCGCGGGGCGCGGCGTTCCCACTGGTGACTCTGGATAACTTTGTGCTGATCGCATGGCCTCACGTGCCGGCGACGCATCTTTCAAATGTCTGCCCTATCAAATGTCGATGGTACGTGACATGCCTACCATGTTTGTAACGGGTAACGGGGAATCAGGGTTCGATTCCGGAGAGGGAGCACGAGAAACGGCTACCACATCCAAGGAAGGCAGCAGGCGCGCAACTTACCCACTCCCGGCACGGGGAGGTAGTGACGAAAAATAACAATACGGGACTCTTTCGAGGCCCCGTAATTGGAATGAGTACACTTTAAACCCTTTAACGAGGATCTATTGGAGGGCAAGTCTGGTGCCAGCAGCCGCGGTAATTCCAGCTCCAATAGCGTATATTAAAGTTGTTGCAGTTAAAAAGCTCGTAGTTGGATCTCAGGCGCAGGCAGGCGGTCCGGCTCGCGCCGGTTCACTGCCCGTTGTCTCCTGCCCTACCGTCTGCCGGCTCTCTCCCGCGGGTGCTCTTCGCTGAGCGTCCCGGGTGGCCGGCGCGTTTACTTTGAAAAAATTAGAGTGTTCAAAGCAGGCCTCAGCTGCCTGAATAATGGTGCATGGAATAATGGAATAGGACCTCGGTTCTATTTTGTTAGTTTTCGGAACTGGAGGTAATGATTAACAGGGACAAACGGGGGCATTCGTATTGCGGCGTTAGAGGTGAAATTCTTGGATCGCCGCAAGACGAGCTACTGCGAAAGCATTTGTCAAGAATGTTTTCATTAATCAAGAACGAAAGTCAGAGGCGCGAAGACGATCAGATACCGTCGTAGTTCTGACCATAAACGATGCCGACTAGCGATCCGCAGGAGTTGCTTCGATGACTCTGCGGGCAGCTTCCGGGAAACCAAAGTGTTTGGGTTCCGGGGGAAGTATGGTTGCAAAGCTGAAACTTAAAGGAATTGACGGAAGGGCACCACCAGGAGTGGAGCCTGCGGCTTAATTTGACTCAACACGGGAAAACTCACCCGGTCCGGACACTGTAAGGATTGACAGATTGATAGCTCTTTCTTGATTCGGTGGGTGGTGGTGCATGGCCGTTCTTAGTTGGTGGAGCGATTTGTCTGGTTAATTCCGATAACACCCTTCAGGCGATCATTGTCCTCTCAAGGCTGTGTGTGGTCCCGGTTGCCGGGTCCTCCCAGCGCAGTGGAGGCAGCAAATGGGTGCTGTGCCAGTACCAGATTGCTCTTTTTCGCGGACCTTCGGTCCCGAAAGATTTTTGGCTGGAGACGTCTCGGTAGTGAAGTGGCTTTATAGCGGATGTACACACGAGGGCAAGTTCGGGGCACAGCGGATTGATCAACCGCTTGCTTGTCACATTGATTACGGAAACAACAAGTAATATTCTATTGTACCAATAAACGCCTTCAGGCGTAACGGAACAACGGATAATTTCTTGTTGCCCTAAGACGCCGCAAGGCGGAATGGCCACTGACTGCTTGGTCGGTCTTTGGCTAAGGATGAAAGAAGAAGAAGAAGATAAGTAACAATCAGTAGCATGATTTGTCAGTTCACGCCATATTACTGGCACTCCAAAAGGCATCGACTTATGCTTCGGCGATTTTCGTAACCAACCTGCCAATGTATTTGCACAAGTCGAACAAACTGCATTTGGCTTCCAAGATTTATTTGCATCATCAACTTTCGAATCGAAATAAAGTTCATATGCTTTCTTTAGTAATGGTGTAAAGTTTTTCTGGTGAACACGACTAGTAAAATATCCACATACGTAACAGAACAGATCAGCCGAATTTCTACAACTTCTAGAAGCCATATTTTGCTCAGAATTATTTCAAAATACAGTAACTATTTGAAAAATAGCGTAACATATGTCATGCATCTTTTAGCAGTATAAAAAGTAGAATTATTTTGCATTTATTTATTTTTAATAAGCTATATAGTAAAAATGAAACGGAGCAAATAACGGTTTCCCAAAAATATATTTATTCACAAATATTTAAAGAACCCGATGTGATAGAGATAACGGATTTCAAATTTGAAATCAGCGCAAGAAACTGACCTAAGAACACTTATTCTTATATAAAAAAAGAAAAATGTTGTTTGTCAGTGTAATATGTA
Source organism: Oreohelix idahoensis (assembly GCA_024509875.1). Taxonomy (NCBI): domain Eukaryota; kingdom Metazoa; phylum Mollusca; class Gastropoda; order Stylommatophora; family Oreohelicidae; genus Oreohelix; species Oreohelix idahoensis. Next base: position 133,602 of record JAMPIV010008477.1, on the reverse strand, counting down.
GACTCTTACATATATACTTGGCACCAATATCGTCAAAGTGGATTGAACGAATGGTGATATCAGAATAAGAATGAGAAAGGCAAGATGCGCTTTCATTCCATTGAGGAATATTACAGAAAATAAAGAAAAAATAAAATATTCTACTCAAATGTTAAGATTATATGGCCATGAAACATACAGAACAACAAAAACGACAATCAAGAAGTTATAGACTTTCAGAAATTAGGGCTTGTGCAGAATGGAAGGCCTGACAGATCACCAATGTAGAACTGAGGCACTGAACAGGACAATAACAAGTGTGGAAAAATCGTTGGCGTTTGGTAAGACAATAATTGAGGAAACTAGATGATAGATTTTTATTTAAGATATGGAAAGACATTGAAAGAGACAGGATGGCTCATGAATTAGTCGTAGACTTATGCTCCTCGGGGAGTTGAGAGGTAATGCTTGATTATCAAAGTCAATGACTGCAGAAAATATGTTTTTGTTAAAACTAATGAAGTTATTGTCAATAAAGGGTGAATGTGTAGAGGGAGATGTGTGCCAGTGTTTCTCCCTGGGTAACATTACCATGCTTAAGAGTATGTGGTACTTGCACCGGCACATATCCGTTTAATTCTGAAATACAAGAGAAGGGGGAACGTACCTTCGTCATAGGTTGTTCCATAATTGAGAGGGAGCTCTGAGCTGACACCAATGGCTCCTTTACATTCTTTGTACTCGTTAGTCACTGGGTCCTTGCATGCAGCATGGCATACTCGCCCACACGAGTCATGAGCTCTGATAATTGCCTTGGTATCTATCCCTGATGGCGAGAAAGAAAGAAGTACTACGTTGTTGTGTTACTATTTCATCATAAGTGACGGCAAAGACCACATCGTAAACATCTAGCCTACGCAATCACCAAATCTCGATATAAGCTGAACAAGAAATGAACGCATATTAGTATTTTAGTATGATCTCTCACATTCTCAGCGGCGTAAAAGGCAGTGATCTGGAAGTGCCATTAAAGCTACCGACTGCATATAACCAGGCCAGTTAAACTTCCACTGAACGCTACCGACTGCTCATAACCAGACCAGTTAAACTTCCACTGAACGCTACCGACTGCTCATAACCAGGCCAGTTAAACTTCCACTGAATGCTACCGACTGCACACGGCCAAGCCAATTAAACTTCAACTGAGCGCTACCGACTACACATTGACCAGGTCAGTTAAACTTCCCCTGAACGCTACCGACTACACATGACCAAGCCAGTTAAACTTCCACTAAACGCTACAGACTGCACATAACCAGGCCAGATAAACTTCCACTGAACGCTACAGACTGCACATAACCAGTCCAGTTAAGCTTCCACTGTGAAATAATTAACAGCCAAGATCATCAATAAAAATAATCATCATGACCGCTCAGCTCCCGTGGAGCATAAGCGTTCATCAAATACTCTCTTACAATCCTATGTCATCTGTTACACCTCATTTCGCACACAGGCGTGCGCTTTATAGTAAGGCATAGCTGTGCGCGAATGAGGATGCACGATAACGCACCAATTCTGACAGCGCACCATTTATTTTAGTTGTGGCGTAAGTCAAAAATGCATTGTGACGTAGGCGCTATCTGTTCCTGAAAGCTAACGGCCAACCTTCGTTCTCTTTTGGCTAGTGTCTGTCGAGGTGGAAGGACGCATTATTATGCGCTCCTGATATATGTGTTATAGTCCACAAGTTAGTCGAGGATTTTTAAGACGACTACGCTTTTGATAAACATCAGTGATGAAACGCATTTGACAGAGAGATATTTGAAATGATAAATATAAATTCCGTCGAGATTTACGACGATGTAGATTTAATAGTACGGTATTCGTGGATTCTGATCATTATTACTGTCGTGAAACGACTCTCCCCGACTTCTTTCTTCTGTCTATTATTTTTTTCCTCTACAAATTTCTCCTATCATTTGACAAGAAACCAAAAAGTCTCTCTCTTTCTCTCGCTAGTCTAGATTTCACAGTATTTTACTAGCTCAGGTTTCTCACGGTCCAAGTAATAAATTATTCACTTCGCCAGCGAGTCATTCTACTTGAAAGGTGAAAATCAGTCCTACGACTAGACCGGATGTCCCGAACAGGACACTCGTAAATCAAGAAAGGGGCAGAAACCCTGTCTGCCGCTGCAAACACGTACACGGTGGACGCTAGGGCGAGTTGAAACGAAGTTAACTTAATACCCCTGGGACCAGAATAGTATTTGCAACAATGCCACACAAGGCCACCCAAGACACAGCCCATCCCTGCCCGGGAGTCTCATCCTGGAATTGGAGGGAATTTTAAGCATTCTTCTTGTAACCATCATTCGGAGCAGACAGACTCTGGGCCCAAGTGGGCATTTCATGTTGCGAAATAGTTGTAGTGAATTCGTTGAGCGAAGTAAGTAGATCTAATACTGCTGATTTTATAACATGAATAATCATATGTTTATCAACAGCTTGCTATTGCAGTAACTTTTTGTTAATAGTTTGAAATGCATTTCCATTTTAAGTGTCAATAATTGTTATTTGCATCTTTACAGATCCCTCAAACTAATATATGAGTTGGCTGAGGTCATAGACCTAATTAACTCCTGATCTTTATCTCACAGCCTGGCAGAAATAAGACAGGGTTAAATAATATGATGTTTATTATTGTTGTTACTTTGGAATTTGCATATTGATCCAAGAAAAACAGAAGTGTCTTAGTGGTGCTTCTATTTTCTATTTCTTATAAGGCTTCTGTGTTCTCTGTCAAGACTACAAACTTGATAACAGTGTTCTCAATCACTTCTTCTCACCTTGTCACATAAGGGACATTAATGTGTTTTTCATTATGGAAGGTTCTTTACATGTATTTAATGCAATCCTATGCATATACCATTTTGTATGATTGAAGAACTATTTTATGTATGATTGAAGAACTATTTTATTATCAGTATATGAATGTTATTTGCTACAGGAACCAGGACTTTAAGAATGCTTGCAATTATTTAGCTATTTAATGAATTTACCACTTGACTGACAAAATGTAAGTCAGCAGTTCTCAAGCCTTGAGACCATGACGACCCTTCAAATGATTTACTGCTCGAGTAAGCAAGAATGTAAATCATTGGTTCTCAGACCTTGGCAGCAATGACACCCCACCAAGTTAAAGCAGCATAGGAAACTAGTACCCGGTGGTTCTCAAACCATTGTTGACAGTGACCCCAGAATTAAAATACTGCTCTATGGGCACTAGGTGAACCTGTGGTTCTCAACCATTTGATGACCCCAGCCCCTACCTTACAGTTTGTGAAACTCATTGCCCACATGGGGAAAACCACTGCTGTAAATACGCAGACAGCCAGATAGAGACTGAGAACTCAAGATACGCTATAATGTCAGTTAAGACGTGGTAGTTCATACATTGTTACGGAATGATAGTTAACCTTGTGTTAATGTAATTTCTGATGGACGCTTTCCGGCCATCAGACTTAGGAGATGACTGCTCTTGAAACCACTAATGGGATTTCAATTGTTTCCAGTCCACCCAGGTTGCGGTTACGAGGTACTAACCCAGGTTGCGGTTACAAAGCAAAAACTCAGGTTGCGGTTACCCAGTACTAAACCAGGTTGTGGTTACCAGATACCTAAAACAGGTCCAGGGTACAAACCAGGGTACAAGTCCATGGTACCAAAGATTACCCTTACCCACCATACCCTATCAAATAGGTTATCATACCCAACCTTATCCTATCAGTAACCATACCACACATCCCATAAGCAGAAGAGGTATTCAGCAGAGGTGACTTACCCCATCCTTATCTGTGATGTGCACTGAGTCCAGGGAGGCAAACTCTGACACCCTCTGAACCCATTAACTGTTATGAGACCAACCTGCTGGGGCAGACCAAACCAAGAGAGTCCGAACCAAAATCATCCTCCGCAGCTACTACAGTCCTTTCGGAGAGATGAGTATTAACACCTACCAGCAACACTACCATAGAAAAGATCTCTGGTCCAAGTGATGACCAAACTAGTTGTTTTTTTTTTTAAACAGTAGAGCTAAACTCTTTTTTTTTCATATTTATATGTATATAAAGAAATGCAAGATTCTATACCCTTATATCCAATTTAACATAACAGAGTCTGTTGTTATTTTCTTTTGTTAACTTTATTTGGGTTGTATTTGGTTTTAAATATAAATCTACACCCTGGGGGCTCAGCCATAATTCAATTAACTTCTATTGGGTCGGGATATTTTAATTGTGGCTGGACACCAAATCTCTTTCTCAACCTTGTGTGCTTTACACAGTCCTTTTGTAGGATCCCTGAGGAAGAATTTATCGTCCAGAAAATATCCTGTTTAGGTACCAGAATTCTCTTTTAAGTAAATTTCTAGTACACTATTTCCCGAGGAGAGGCAGTTTCTTCAAACTCGGAAGCTATCAATAAGACATTATTATCTTTATTCTTCCATTCCATTCAAGCTGACCTATCTCCTCAAAACTCATCGCGACAACTACATGGCTAGTTTGCCTGTCATTTATGCCTAAGGACGGACCAAGAACTGTGTATGTATCTGAAAACCATCTCATATAATCGTTGTGCTTGAAGATGTGTAGCTATGTACCTTGTGAGTACCGTAATAAGAAAGATTGAATGTATAGCAGCCTGGACTACATTCTTCGACGTTATGTTACGTGTTCGGCTTGTTATATTTTACATTCTATACATTGAACGATGTATAATCGAACCCAAAGCAACATTTAACACCATATAATAATCTGGTGGCCAAACAGCAACACGTATCATTCTTGACGGCCAGTCAACGCGTAATACCATCCTTTCAAGTTCAAGGTCTTTCCAATTCTTCTTCATCCATTTCATGCCTGTCTCCATTTATGTTCTTTATATGTGTGTGTTTTCTTTTTGTTTGCTTGTTTGATGTTGATATTTTTTATTTGGGTCTCCCTCTATATCGTTAACCCTGGGGTTTCTTGAACAGGGATTGCCTTGTAATGCTGACAACAAATTTTCTCATTATTTGCCATATCCAACGACAGCATCTTCTCCTCACATCTTGTTCTACTGGTATTTATCCGGTCCTTCCCATCAGTTCTACATTAGTCATCTTGTCACACCATTTCTATCTCTCTATTCTGTGCCCGTACCCATTTATGAAATGTCTGTATCTTTCTGGTTGTCGTTCTCCATATTTCAGGACGATAAAATAAGACTGATTTGACATTTCAGATGTGTTTTTTCAAGGGTTTTTTTTGGGTGGGGGGGGGGGGGGGTGGGTAAGAAGAGAGCATAAAACTGAAACAGGATGGGGTTGCCGACCCCATATCCAACCTTTCGTAGTGTTGTAGATTTTTGATAGGGGAATTAAGACATAGATTGGTCCCTTCTGTATAGATTAGAACAGGTGATAGCTCAGTGAGAAGTAATGTAACAGAAATAGATTTTCACGAGTGAGATGGTGGAAACTAGTTAGAGTCTGTCCCTGAAATCAAGAAACTTCTCTCGTTCAGCCTATCTCTACAACAGAACTTAGTTAGTCAGACAGTCTGCTAGAATATATATATATATATATATATATATATATATATATATATATATATATATATATATATATATATATATAGATAGATAGATAGATAGATAGATAGATAGATAGATAGATAGATAGATAGATAGATAGATAGATAGATAGATAGATAGATAGATAGATAGATAGATAGATAGATATCACCACTCACACACACACATAAGTGACGACAGTGAGATGCACAGACGTGAAAACTACATCAATGGATTAGGGATCTTTTGGGACAAGCTGACCGACACACGTAAATAAAGTTTATGTAAATTTTATTTATCATAAGAGACTTTACAACAGCAATAAGTTTGAATATCAAATCAAATACAAATAAACATAGGTTAATGAATTAATTAAAGAGTTAGACTCATATGTGTAATCCTCCCTCCCTCTGTTGAGACAAGATCCCGTTAGAAGAGAAGTTATAAACCCCCAAAAGAGTCAAAAGGTGTTTACGCTATGGTCTAGGATTTTCTCTACAGTAAAGAACAGAGTTTATACGTTAATCTATTCTAAGAGGAACAGTATTAGCAACCAAAACATTGCATTAAAAAAAAGTACAAAGTGGGTGCATGAAATTTAAACGATCGAAGAACCACTCATTCCTGCTTTCTTTCTATCCATACAACAGTGGCCACTGACATTCGTTCTTACCTACAAACTTGATTTCCACCTTCTGGCTCAATCGTTTGGACACACACACACATATAGCACATCCAGAGTTCTTTTGGCAAAGAGAACCCCAGCTCTACAGAGACAGATTAAATCCAATTTTTCCGGGGAGCGTTCTCTTTACAACTATATTTTTTCTGGATTACTGTTTATGTCACTTCAAATCAGCTCAGGTAATATATGTCACCGTGCTCACAGTGTCAGAATCATTGGGGTTTCCAGTACTTAGGAAATGTCAGGTCGGCAACTTCTCAGTATAAAAATTCTTGGCCACAACACAAATGATCACACGTCGGAAATGTTAAGGTTATTTATGTCGCCGCAATGGGCCGACTCTTCATTAGATGTTGCAAAATAACTCTGGAACTATATGCCAAGTTACAAAGTCACTTTAAATGTTCGTTGGGTTGGTATTCGGTCTCTCTCTCTCTCTCTCTCTCTCTCTCTCTCTCTCTCTGGGTGTAAACACAACCTCAGACCAGATTTACCCTGAAGACCCAAAACTAAGTTTAAAATGTTCTTTAGTATGTTTATTCTCAGGTTTACATGGAAGCCGCTGGTAAGGTTTAGGGTTTGACCCAAATATTGTATAAAGGAAGAGAAAAATACAATGCTTAACCATAATATAGTATTCTCACTCCTATCCTACCTCGCGTAAAATATAATATATTCCCTTCGGTTATTTAAAATTATAAACTACAAGTTCTGCTTGTCTTATCGTTTAAAACTCCCGTGAAATAAATTCTAGTCATTAAAAAAAATCAGACATCATGAATTAGAAATAAATACATATTTCGTCAATACTCATGATGAATCAGTGCATTTACTTAGTTGGTTAAAATATTCTCTGACTGTTTATTAGCAGTTAATTAAATTTATTATTATAGCTGGAAGGGTTTAGCTAGAAATTAATATTTGTTCTGCTATCTACTTTAACACAGTAAAACTTAGAGAAATATATATCGGACCTATTCTAGTAAATCGTTCTGCACACAATCTAGCAAAATATAATCGGCGGTTTGTTAAAACCTATTTCTATGTGCCACCACTGTAGAAGTCGAGGCCACCACTGTTGCAACAGCTTTTTCTGTGTGGTACTAACAATCAATATAGCCACGAAATGATACCTATGGTAATGTTACCTCTGTAATGTTACAATGGAATATAACTTGGACTGACACTCAAGACAGTACATACGCGAATGAAATAACTTGACAGAAGTCTGGGTCACAGTTCCATACATATAATATCGACAGCATAGTCCTGGACATTAGCAACAATAGTACAAATACTTGCATAATTAGAATATGTAGTACAGTCATCCTAACGTACTGGTAACAACTGCATTCAATGTAAGTGCGGCATTCACTCCTCGCACATAACTCTCTATATGGTCTGTATACAATGTAAGTGCGGCATCCATACCTCGCACATATATCTCCGTGGTCCTACTTTCAATGTAAGTGCGGAATTCACTCCTCGCACATATATCTCTATCTCTGGTCTAATCACCAGGCATCCAAGTTCCTCCAGAACTTAACAGCGTGGGAAAACCACAACGCGCTTACGTAGACCTCCTATTGGCGCGGGAAAGCCAACAACGCGCATTCAAATAATAGCATATAATGGTCCTACCATAGACCTCCTTCTGACACGGGAAAACGACGTGTCTTTTTAATCCAAAGTGCGGCATTCACTCCTCGCACATATATCTATACCTCTGGTCTAATCACCAGGCATCTAAGTTCCTCTTGAACTTTACAGCGCGGGAAACCCACAACGCGCTTGTAAATAATAATATATAAAGGCCTTGTAAATACACCTTATGCGAAACATCATCGCGTCACATCCAATATGTTATAATGAAAATCACATACATTATTCACATACTCTAGAAAACACTGACCGTCTCCCTCGACGGATGGCCACAGACTCCCCTTTAACAACTCAGTATTCTTCTCTGACACGTATGCTAACTTCATTCACTTCGCACGCTTTTCTCATGTCCTGTAAACCTCAATTCACACATGAACGCCCCTGAGTATTCTTCAACCATACTTTACGTCTCTACGTGCTTCTAACAGTGAACTTTTAAATGTCACATTCCAAGCTTGCATACTTTAATAAAAATACACTCTAAACAGAGTTACACCTTTCTCTACCCACACACATGTATATACACGTCATGTATCTCATGACCTTAACCTACTTACTAACAAACTCCAGCCCGTACACCAAAATCCTTAACACCTAACTGTAACTTCGAATATGACTTAACAGTTCACATTGACCCCCGAGGAAAAAAATGATAACATCATTTTTTTTAAACATTACATCAAACCAAAGTGTGAGGTCGGTGAAATATGTCAAGTCATACTAAACAACAAAAAAGGGATGGAAATATTTTGGTGAACCAAAAGGTTACCTCATCAACAGTGGCACAGGAAAGGTGATGTAGGCTTTGCCTTAGCAATCATACTCTACTGGCAAACCAAACACAATTTCATCGTATACAACATTAAACTGTGTTGGATGCAAATCTAACAATGTGTGCATCAATAATATATTAACTAAATAATACGTGGATTCACCAGACAAAAATACATGGGCGAACTAAAATGTACATCAACATTGTTCATCAAATAATATATATATATATTATAAGTTAACACTTGCAACTTATTAACTAACACAAATGTTTCATAAATATTAAACAATCTATTCTAAATGCTGCAGTCCATCTGCAAATTCATTTCTTGATTGCTCCAAATCCAGAGTAAAGGACTGATGTCTAAGAAGAAGTATCGGTGAGCAAGCCTGCTGATGACCACCTATCAGCTGCTGTAATGATAGACAATTCCACCAACAACTCCGGTATCTCATGGCATAGCATACTTTCCTATGGATACACAAAATTAGGCAAGAATAAAATCATTTGCCTTGAAAAATTTGTATCACATTATGCCATATCATATACCCTTCTATGTCCACCCCATTCCACTAAACATTCCCAATGGGGTGACAAAATAATCAATTAAGGGATGATATACCCATTTCACATGTCTTTGTGATCATCACCTTAAATACTACACCCTGTACCTCTCAATCAAACTTTACTACTTTAGTTAATGAAATAAGTCAATCTAAAACACCTAGTTTTACTGACTTATACTGTGCACCTGTTGAGTATTTGCTGTTTATATACACTGTCAAATTTCTAGTCTTGAAAAATATTAAGTCTCCCTAGACAACCGTCTCTTGAAAAGTTATAGCTTTCAGCCTTGTTCTATGCACAGTAACAATTAACCTCTCATGCTGAGTCATAACAAGTAGCAATCTCTTAGCTTTCAGCCTTGTTCTATGCACAGTAACAATTAACCTCTCATGCTGAGTCATAACAAGTAGCAATCTCTTAGCTTTCAATCTAGAATACCTCATCATCATTACCACGATCAGAAAAGTATTTCCAAATAGCACAGTATCTTTAGTAGAGCAAACAGATCACTTATGTCCCACTTATCTGGTGGTAACTTTTTGATGGCGTTGAATATTAACAACTTCAATGGTTCTTTACCTTTATCTACGTATCTGTTTTTTAAAATGAAAGATAATATTAACTCTAACTGGTCTGTAACTCCAACACAATTTCCTTTCAGACCATCCATCACAGTCTTCCACACTTCCTTCCTTGAATTTTCAGTCTCTTCAAGTACTACTTTCTTGGCAACAGATGTAGCATCCTTCATCTTCACTCTCCTATACTGCATTTGAGCATCTAAAGGTTCCTTCTTCCAATCTGATTGATCTGTAACAAGCGCAGCCTCATGTCTCTCCTCTGTAGACGTAGCTTGATCTTTCAATGCTTCAGCTTGCTGCTGTAATCTTTGTTTAGCTGCCTTAAATTGCTCTTCTAGTGCTTCAAATTTAACAAAGTAACTCTCTTCTAAAGCATTACCTTTCTCCTTCCACCGAGATGACAGGACCCTGCAATGTTCCTCTTTAACTCGAGTATTACCTTTATACTCTGCTAATATCCTGTTCCTATCCACCTTGAATTCATCATTTAATCTTTGAATACCATCTTTGTATTCCTTTTCTAATAACTGCTCAACAGTCTTGAATCTTCCTTCTAATATTGTACACTTTTCATCGAAGGTTCCCTCTTCTTGGATCAATTTGTCTATCTTTAACTGATCCTTGTCACACCAAAAACCCATTTTTGGTAACAACACTTCTTAAGGTGCATGGTATGTTTCATCATGCACTGGACTTGTCATTGTCTCATAGGCTTTTGTAGACATTGCATTCTTACTAACACTTATTGATCTTCTTTCCATAGAACATAAGTTAGTTTTACTCCTAACTGACTCATCATTGATGATAAAATCTTTTGTGGTTCATCCACATTCAGTTTGGATATTTTCCCAAATGAGACTGAACAGTCTTCACAACAATTATCTGTTTGTACAGTGACTCCTTTCTTCTCAGTTTGAACAGAAACATTCCTAGTTTCATTTTTCACCATATCCTCTGCTATATTAGCTTTCCTCTTTAGATTCAGTTTTGGTCTCTTGCTATCATCCAATACTGGTAATGCAATTCCAGTTGTAACTTCTCTTATTTCCTTAATCTCTATCAGATATACCTTTGCTCTCTGTGGCTTGTATTTATCATCCACTTTTACCATAGTGTTAAACAATTCGTAAGACTCACAATCTCTGATAGCCAAAATAAAGTCTCTTAAGGCTATTCTTTTCTTTCTGTTTCTAATTGTTCTTGAACAGTCTGCCATGACTATAGATTTACAGACTAGATTCCCAAAATAAGAAAGTACATTCACTACAATACTAAATTATCAGTATTAATATACCTCTACTTAGGTACTACAATAACATAGTAACAAATCACCAATAATTCTAAAGACAATACACACAAGTAACCCTAAAATCAGTCACTTATAATAATCAGATCCACCTATGTCTAGACTAAGACATGTGTAGCTGAACACACTAATCCTCAATATACTCTGACTCTCGTATCTACAATGCTTAGATTCCAACACAGTAATCATACAAACTATTTGTAACTAATAACCAGGACCAAAACACAGTGAATGATGATAATAATGAAATACACCGCTAACACAACAACTATAAACAAACGAACCACAACCGACAGGTGGGGATAATACACACCTGCAATACAAACGACAACAATAGAACTATGAAATGAACTTATTTACAAGATAGTAGAAAATAAACGCAAGAAAACTACAAGTACACATGACAAAAGAAACTAAATTATGTAACAATGATTACACAAACCAAACTATAACAGCTAACACCAATAAATGTCAAAGAATTCCACGGGCATTAGCTACCGAGTCTCTCCAAGACTCTGGAATTAATTTTACAAAAAAAAAAAAAAAACCTACAGAATAGATTAATACCAATTCCTTCTAATGAAGAACAAAGTATTAATAATATATAAACAAGTAACACAAATATAAAACGCTAACACAACAACGAATACAAATGAATGACTATCAGGAATGTCAGTAGAATGGTATCTGAACAAAGAAGTGCAACAATGGCATAAACTGTGACTTATCTTAAGTATGTCTTGATTACAGTCTATGGTTCCACCGAGATAATGCAGATCTACAGCTGAAGGATATCTGTGTTGCTATGGCTGGCACTACAGCAAGCTTGTCTCACTGATGTTCAACTCGCACAGATTCTGTACAAGATACAAAACAATGTAAATAACTACTCAAAAGTATTGCCATAAACATTAAACTAATAACCACATTTAGAACCACTTAAATATGATGAAGACTAACACTAATACTAATAAAACTTACAAGAAATAAATATCCATAAAATATCTAAGTCGATACTTGAAATTAATGTAAGAATGAAAGGGAAAAATATAAATATAAGCTTCTATAGTCTCTACCAGATGACAGAAGGATAGTATGATAGTAGTATAACACCGAATAATTACGAAGGCTTAACAAAGAGTCGAATATAATAAATCAATAAACTGTAACAGATAATAGAAAAGACCTTGCAAATAAGCTTTACGATTAATAAACAAATAAAACTGGGCTAATACCGTATAATGGAAATTTGACAGCCTATTCATATTTATTTAAAATAAACTACTAGACTAATATGTTAAACTTAAACAGAAAAACTCTTACGGTTGTAATTAGGCTAGATAATTAATCTATAATATTAATCTTAATATATAATATACACAGCACCAAATACAAAGCAGAAACTTGCAGTAAGAAAACTTAAACATGCACGAACACACAACACAGTAGAAGAGGTCAGTTATACGAAAACTACAGAGTAAAAACGAAACAAGACAAATTGCAGCACAACGAAAGAAAAAAAAATACTACGCACGACAATACACTAATCACACAGTTTCTAATACAAATTCATAAGAAATAATACGTATCTTTAATACATATGGTTCGTTGATCTTGACTGTAGACCGATGTACCAGATGTGTTGTTTATTCCACTACCTTTCCGATGGCTTGATGATAAAAATGACAGCACAGCACAGCACACGTGACGTACAAACAGGTCCTCTGAAGTTTGAACGGGCCAGTACACCCCGTCAAATACGTTGCTTTCAAACACTTGAACGTTGAAAAAAAAGCAGGCTACTTCATGCAGATTCCGATGCGATGACTTGACCGAGTACACACATAAGCAAAGTTGTCCTTGCACCCTCCGTACCGATGTCTGTCAGTAAACAGGAGCTAGCTGGAACGTGTAAATTGGGTCACAACATGACCGCTGTACGCTGATTGGCAGAAAGTTCACGTACTTCGTGTTTACTTTTCTGGCTTGACTCAGGACCGTAATGTCCAGCTCTATGTAGAAACTACTATCTGTCTTTTATTACTCAATTACCTTGACTCCATAATAGAAATCAGATGTAGTGGTGTTGATATCTGTTGTGAGCATATTATGACTATTGACAAATCTTTTAGATGAATTTCATTTGTGTCCAAACACTTCATTTACCGACCAACGAATTTCTGAAGTTTTACTGTACTTCAAGATTCCGGGGCGTGTTGATTGATTCTCCGCAATAGTCCTGGGTTCAGAAAATTGAGCCCCCTAAATCACTGGAAACCACCAAATGTTAAAACCTATTTCTATGTGCCACCACTGTAGAAGTCGAGGCCACCACTGTTGCAACAGCTTTTTCTATGTGGTACTAACAATCAATATAGCCACGAAATGATACCTATGGTAATGTTACCTCTGTAAAGTTACAATGGAATATAACTTGGACTGACACTCAAGACAGTACATACGCGAATGAAATAACTTGACAGAAGTCTGGGTCACAGTTCCATACATATAATATCGACAGCATAGTCCTGGACATCAGCAACAATAGTACAAATACTTGCATAATTAGAATATGTAGTACAGTCATCCTAACGTACTGGTAACAACTGCATTCAATGTAAGTGCGGCATTCACTCCTCGCACATAACTCTCTATATGGTCTGTATACAATGTAAGTGCGGCATCCACACCTCGCACATATATCTCTATCTCTGGTCTAATCACCAGGCATCCAAGTTCCTCCAGAACTTAACAGCGCGGGAAAACCACAACGCGCTTACGTAGACCTCCTATTGGCGCGGGAAAGCCAACAACGCGCATTCAAATAATAGCATATAATGGTCCTACCATAGACCTCCTTTTGACACGGGAAAACGACGTGTCTTTTTAATCCAAAGTGCGGCATTCACTCCTGGCACATATATCTATACCTCTGGTCTAATCACCAGGCATCTAAGTTCCTCTTGAACTTTACAGCGCGGGAAACCCACAACGCGCTTGTAAATAATAATATATAAAGGCCTTGTAAATACACCTTATGCGAAACATCATGGCGTCACATCCAATATGTTATAATGAAAATCACATACATTATTCACATACTCTAGAAAACACTGATCGTCTCCCTCGACGGATGGCCACAGACTCCCCTTTAACAACTCAGTATTCTTCTCTGACACGTATGCTAATTTCATTCACTTCGCACGCTTTTCTCATGTCCTGTAAACCTCAATTCACACATGAAGGCCCCTGAGTATTCTTCAACCATACTCTACGTCTCTACGTGCTTCTAACAGTGAACTTTTAAATGTCACATTCCAAGCTTGCATACTTTAATAAAAATACACTCTAAACAGAGTTACACCTTTCTCTACCCACACACATGTATATACACGTCATGTATCCCATGACCTTAACCTACTTACTAACAAACTCCAGCCCGTACACCAAAATCCTTAACACCTAACTGTAACTTCGAATATGACTTAACACGGTTCAACTAGTTAAATTACTCAAAACAACTAGTATAGTATTTACCTGAAAACAAACTTCTTCTAGACTATCTCCAGCGATAAACTAAGAAATTATCCTAAAACCAGGGGATTCTAGAAATCGCCGCTAGATGTCTTTAAAAGCTGAGGAGTACTGAGTAACTAGAGTTAGAATGCTCTAGTATATATACATCTAAAATCAAAGAAAAATGGCCACTATAGACCGAAAAACCCGACTCTCTGCCAGATGTTATCCCCTACGTTCAGATCTTCGTTCAGTTTTCGGCTTTCGCGTAAATCAAAGCCATTCTCCACGCTACAGTCGAAAAACAGAACTCACACTCTTTCTTAGATCAGGGATAACGTAATATGCTAGTCAGTGCAAATTTTACACGTCTCGGCTTCGTATAGCCATTTCTAGCGAGCAGTGTCTTTGATCTCGACGTTCTCACCGTGGTATAATTAACTTACAGGCGAATGGACTCAGGAAAAGTTAATAGAAATTTCCTCCCTTGGTTCCAAAATTATCTCCACTTTGATCGCTGTCTGATCCCATTACAACGATCTTCGATCGCTGGTGTAAACTAATGCAGCTCACGTTAGCTAATCGGTCTCTGGTAAACTCTCATCAAAGGGAAATAGCGAACAGCAATAAAATATGCATGCTAATGAGAAAGAGAGACAGATATCTGAGCATATAGGGGTTTAAGTTAAAACGTGCATAGGTGGAAGAAAAGGTAAAAGAAAAGTGTAGATAATGAAAAAGATATATGAAGCTATTTTCATAATATGTCACACGTAGCCGCAGCAATAATAATAGCTATTTCAAATTTTAAAACACAAACACAAACACACACTCCCACTCACATACACACACACATCGTATATCAATACTGTATTGTACATGTAAGACCTAAACCTTAACAATAGAAAAAAAAATCACTTGTGAAATGGGATGTCTTAGAAAAGCAGCTAACAACACACAAAAAGATCTAAAGAAAAACAGTGATCATGAATATTGTTATTGTTGTTCAGAATCGACATCATTGCACTCCAGGCAAACCCATAGGTGCTCTGTCTCCCTCAGCAAATGTCGAAGGGTATGAATGCTAACAGTTCCTGTTGCGCGCTGATTGCACATACGCCGGATGCATCCTCTCATACGTTCATTCCTGCCAATCCCAAGCCTAATTCCAAACTCCAGCAATCTCAGCCGTGATGGTTCATCGATTGCAGTGTCATTTTCTAACAGGCAATCATTAATTGTCTTCAGTATCTCTCCGTTATCCATATCCAACGCACCCACTATAGGTGCTCTTGAAGCTATTCTATCAGCTCTTTCATTGCCGCGTACCACTTGTAGCAAAGTGTGCAAAAACACGCTTAGTTGATGGACTGATAGAACGAACAGAGAAAGAATAAATTGTGATGGTTTCGGCAAGAGCCTTGAACTGTATGAAAACAAAACGAACACCTTGTTACCAGGATTAACACGAAGTAGGAAATTTTTCTAAGCATTCTAAAAATAGTAGCGGTCACGCATGGACATTCGTTTATGTTATCGGAAAGAGACAGGTAGAAAAAAATCCACAATGGTGAAAGCAAAGTGTTGCAAGTTAGGTAGAGAATTTCTTTTGAACTGGGACTCTGATCAGTAAATTGGGATAAAAGTTATAGATTTTCACAGAAGGGATATGCAGGAACGGAAATCCAAAAGGAAAGTTGGAAGAAGTATGTATATATTAAGATATTTGCAGTTGTATTTAACGTTCATATCACGGTCTAACCTAGTGATAGACTTTATAAATTCGTGGTATATACATGCCAAACCCGATTGTAAGTTTAAGTATATGTAAAGGAAGCTTCTAGTAGGGGAAGATAAAGGAAATATAAGACAACGTGATGGATAAACTTGGTTGAGTGTGCATTGGAACGATTGCTGGGACAATTGCACATAATACCCTAAGTGAGAGAAATCTTCAGTGCTGTAAAGGGACAAAACATTGTTGCTACCCGAGACGCCCGCGCGCACAATATATAAGGCCAGAACGCTCAGTTCAAAATACACACAACTAAAAACCCAGCCAGAAGACAAAGTAGAGTGCTGTCTATACTACGTCAGTTACCACTGCATGCAGGGCAGACATTCTTCGCAAATTACAGTCTTCATAAGAGCTTGGAATCGATCTTAGAGGGTGTGTAGGTTTACTATCGATATTTATGTGAATAATACTAAGTTTATTTCAGATTTTAGTGTATTGTGAATGTATCGGACATATTATTTGTGTGGATATGATTGCGGAAGATTGGAAAACCTAAATTATAACACCCACAGTCCTTGTCAGGGCTAAATATTACCATTCTGGTTTTGTCTGGGTCTATAACCTACCAGCAAGACCAGTACTGACTTGGCATGTAGGTGAGAAAGGCAAAGGTTGCATCCTGTCCATATATTCATATTGTTTTGATTATTCATATATTATTATATTTGAGACAATGTTTTGCAGTAGACACCAGTCTGTCTCACTATATCTAAATCATACAAGGCCATGTATCATTTATTATAAGCCTACATGCAGACATCTGATGACACCCTCATCTCATACACACCATAGGATGTAATAGGTCTCCATAACATTGCCTAGCCACTTGATACTCCTTGTTCCAGGTTCTATATTCGAATTTCAAAAACCCTGAAGTCAAGTGGACCTTCGATCCTGCTACCTTAACATAACAGGAGCCCAGAGGCTGAAGTGTTCCATAGCTTTTTTTCCACCTGATTGCTGGGATTGGACTGAAGTGTGACTTTCAGAACAACAGTGTTAAATGTCAAACCATATCTGTACAAGTGCTGATTAAAAGTTGAGTGCCATAGTGACTATTCCTGTGGCTAATGTGAGACATTCAACGGTCAGATGATGAGAAATTAGGGAATAGAATAAAAGAGACAGACTAGTATA
Source organism: Oreohelix idahoensis (assembly GCA_024509875.1). Taxonomy (NCBI): domain Eukaryota; kingdom Metazoa; phylum Mollusca; class Gastropoda; order Stylommatophora; family Oreohelicidae; genus Oreohelix; species Oreohelix idahoensis. The sequence goes on along the minus strand of JAMPIV010008477.1, from coordinate 115,984 downwards.
AATAACAACAGTGAGAGAACATTTTGGTGTAAATTAATTTAAAGATCCCATGGGGATTTTTTGTTTGTTTTAGTTTAAACTTCTAACTTGATGTAAATACATAACCATAATCACCATCGTCCAACACTCACCCTTCATTATCTAATTAGATAGGTGTAAATAATAAATTATGAAATTGTACTCAAGTGACTTTTTAAATTTTTAACTGTTTTAAGTTGAGTTATTTTTTTTTCTAATTTTATTATAATATCACATGGTTTACTACAGCTAAGGTGGCAAAATATATTTCTGAAGCCTTAAACTTTTGTCTAGCTCAGAGTATTCGCAGCCGTAGCTCACTTGTGATACCAGTGCTCTTCTCTGACACTGGGACTTCATAAATTCTGGAGAGAATTTTATTTCTTCTCTAAACACTATCTTCATACGAGAAAAACCTTACGCTTCACCCCTGTGTGACCGCATGGCCAACCACGCTAGCATTATCCGTGCTACTACAATAGCATAATACGTGCTAGTGGATTTAACAGAAGAATAGCCTAAAGAAAGAAAAAACGAGTTAAGAACGTTTAAAATAAAACGAAAAATGCACTTACTGCATCAAATCATAAAAAAGAAATTTACATTGTTCTAGAAATAGAATTAGTAGACGCAAACTCGTCAGTCATAAGGCGGGCGTTGCGTAGCGACAGTGACGTATGTAAAAAGTCAGAAGGCTTTTAATCAATGACGCTGGCTAGATTCGCGCACCACTTCGAATTTTTGCTAACACGAAAACACGCTAAGTTTTGACCGGGAGTTCCTGATAGAATGTAGACGAAGGTTGTGATTTGTGCATCTGTGCTACGGGGGTCATGGTTTGAACAGCCCTAGGTTCACAATACAACCAACACATTCTAAATAAATGTATTCGTAGAAGTCTACAACGAAAATATGTAGGCCTAGTATTTAAAATATAAATACGACTAAATCTGACTATTGCAGTAAGTAGTTCTTCTACTGTTCAAAAAAAGAAAAAAGAAACGCAACTTTTTGGGTGTTACTTTTATAAAAGATATTCGCTGATTGGACATCAGTCAACCTATCGACTGTGTCCACCTGGTTATTAACTTCTCGTGGTTACCTGAATTGTACTCACCTCATGATTCGTGAGGTTATGAAAGAGGTCAAGGTCAAAACAACATTTTTGACAATAACTCGTGACAGGTTCATGAGAATCCCGTGAAACTTACTGAATACAAAACTCTCTGACCATATTATTGAATGCCTATAAAAGATTGACGCTCCTCGAATAAATTCAGTTGAAAATTCAATGCGCAAGTATGGCTCATCTCACTACAGAACAACGACTCATCATCATTGGACGCGTACAGACTGGACAGTCACAAAGTGTAGTGACCAGACAATTTAATGTGGTTAGAAGCACCATTAGTCGCCTTTGGAGGCGATTTCAAGAAACTGGCTCAGTGGCAGACCGGCCGCGAAGTGGAAGACCCAGAGTCACAACTCCTGCCAATGACCGCTTCATACGGCTGTGTCACCTCAGGAATCGACTTGCATCTGCGTCCTCCATAGCCCAGTCCATGTCAGCAGCTCGTCGAATTTCAGATCAAACGGTCAGGAACCGGCTGCACGACTCTGATCTTTGGGCTAGAAGACCCTACAGAGGTCCTGTTCTTACGGACCGGCATCGCCAGAACCGACTGCAGTGGGTGAACCAGCATCGTCAATTTACCGTTGGGAATGACTGGAGACGGGTTTGGTTTAGTGATGAATCATTTTTTGTGCTCCAGCGACACGTTAGACGGAGAAGAGTTTACCGCAGTGTCAATGAGCGCTACGCCCAGAACAGCGTTGATGAGGCTCCTCCACATGGTGGTGGAGGTGTACTGATGTAGGGGGCGAACAACTTCATGGGAAGAAGTGACCTGGTGCAAATTGAAAGACGCCTGAATGCCCAACGATACGTCGCTGAAATACTTCGTCCTCACGTCCTTCCACTTCTGGTTGCACGAGGGTCGATTTTTCAGCAGGATAACGCTCGACCTCATGTGGCACAACTCACCACCCAGTTCCTCGCTGACAACAACGTCCAGACCATTCCGTGACCAGCCATGTCATCAGACATGAACCCCATAGAACACTTATGGGATGAACTCGACAGACGACTCCGCCAGCAAGACGTGGCTCTAGCCAATCTCCGACAGTTGTCTCTTGCACTTCGGGAAGAGTGGGCAGCCATCCCACAACTACAGATCCAACGGCTAATCGGATCCATGTCAAGGAGATGTCGTTCTCTGATAGAGGCCAGAAGAGGCCATACACCTTACTGAAACGGAGGCCTCAGTCGCAAAGAATAAAAGTCCAAACCAAATTTAATGAACATCATTTCATTGTTAAAGTCTGAAAGTTTCTTCATGCCAAGATTGAAACATTAATTCCGTAAAAAAAAATTTTGGTACAAGTTTGAAATTTGGTGTCCATTACCACTGCAATAATGTTGCGTTTCTTTTTTTGAACAGTATAGAAACAAAAATATTCAAAAGTGAAGATATCACAGTAGGTATTATCTCGCTCGCACGCTAAATAAATGTCAGTTATATTTTTTACCAATGGGAACCTTGATTATGATGTACAAATGTTGATGATTTAATAAATCAGTGAAACGAATTGGCGGTCGCATTGGAAGTTTCTTTGTTTTCAAGAATTGATTTTGTTGTTGCATAATGACTGTCTAAAAACAAATAGGCTACCATTAAAATCTCACAAAACTACATCAGAAAGGATACGAACGAACCTGAACTCCCTCTCATATAAGAATCAATATCTCTGGCGGATAGGCCAGTACTACCACTAACTTATATGATACAAAGTAAAGATAGAATACTCTTGCAGATCAGTATCTTTACCTGATCTCACCACACCAATATAATACAGTGACCGACGGTCACACCTGCATGACCAGGGCAGTAGATCTACACCAGTTCCTGAAGATTTGAGGCTGCTATGGAGGTTTTTCCACTCATGCTGTAGCCATCCATTTTGGATCTTCCGAAGCGTGGACTGAGAGTCTGACACAATAACTACTCTTGTCAATGAAGTTTCAGACAACCACCTTAAAGCAGCAGGAGGTTGTTATGTAGGCCCCACTAGGTTCAGCGACGATCATGCCCTTAATTCTAGCTGAGAAGCCCCATCCTGATTTCCCACCACGGGCTACAAACCCATCAGTGTACACAACGGCTTCATTATTCCAAACATTTTCATTTATTAGTTGATCAATTTCCAGTTCTGCTTTTCCATTCCCCCAAGCTCTGCATTCTCTGCCAAGGCTGATGATGACCTGTTGGTAGGTCGCCAAGTTCTCACTAGACCTACTCCACTTCTCTCCCTTGAATATGTTTTCAACTGTGGTCACCTGTCGAATAGTTGACTCAGCCTGCGCCATCCATGACATCCCCCTCTTTATTCGTATTCCCTTGATGTCAGCTATGTTCATGTGTAGGGGATGACTTGTATCTGTGGTTACTCGCATATAGGCTTTTACATGAGCCATCGCCTATCTGGATTTGTCCACAACTGCCTGTCCTGTGTGTTACTAGATCTACCCCTATCTCTCCTATCCTGATGATTACCTTGTGATGTTATCAACTGATTTTTTCGATGTGGCCTATTGAAAGCCAACATATGTTCCACACCTCTTGTTCCATTGAATAAACACGGGACAGGTTTATATTCATATCTTATAACAAAGACTCACGATTTACCATCAGGTCACATAATCTCAATTTCAATACGAAAAGTTAACTGCGCAGGAGAATATGGAGTGATGAGTAGCAGACATTTTAACAAGCATACAAGATGACAGCACACAAGGTCGCATTTTATGGGAAGGGATCGGAAACCTTAATTCGACTCTACCAGCAATTCTTCACAATAAAAGCAGCAAATACATAAAGACAACGAAATTATAGTTTATTGGACTCATAAATACCTGCTGCAGGTTTTTTAACGGCGACGAAACCCATGGAGATTGAGACAGCAAGTCGCTGGTCAACAATAGCAGCCTCTTTGTAGAAGCCCTCGTAACTGATTCCCCGAGAAGATAAAAACACTTGACCAATGTTTTCATCCCCATTGCAACGTTTGTATGTCATAGGGTTGCTGAGACGCTGAGTAATGTACCTGGGAGAGCCACAGTAAGCAACAGTGAAGTAAATCGGTATTTGCCAACTTTCATTTATACTTCAAATGTTTACATGTCGGGACGATCTGACTGCTTGATTTTTCATGAATAAACTTCAAAATTATTAAACAGTCTGCAACTTCTGAAGTCATAAATCTCCTTTTTGCTACTAAACATATATAACTGTAAACAATTCTAGAAAGAAAGTAGCAAATGCAAACCTGTTCGTCTGAGCGTGTGCACTAGGGGAATAGATGTCATCGTGTTTGTCGACCCGGCCGTTATGCACTGGGTAACTTTGGTAGTTATTAAATTTGGGCGGTCTTACACTGATAATCTTTACTGGAATCATGGCCCATTCGTTGGTGTCGCACGTGTTGTTGCAGCAAAAATCATTTTGAACAGGTAGGCCGTAAGCCTTCATCTCTGGCCTTGAGCACGGTGAGCTGTTGCTGGGTACATTGTGAGGCAATGGGCTTGAAGTTGATTCTGGTTCACATACAGCTGACGGAACAGTGTCTGGAATGATGGGAACGCAACGTCCAATTCTTTCAAGGCAGGTCAGATATCTGAGAGAGTGAGATTCATTCACTGAAATACTTGATGAGTTATCTCTAACAAGGAGCACACAGTATAAATGACACGAAGACACAGATAAGGATAGAAGAACGACAAGCATGGATGTTCTTGATTACCGTATAGCCCTATTATGTTACTGAAGGTCACAATGAGGAACAAAATTATAATGCAGTCTTCATTTTATTTAATTAGTAATGCAGCATACTATAACTTTTAATGCCCCGTCTAGTTCCGATGTCTCTGAGGAGACAAAGAAAGAATTGGTTTACTGCACCCTCCAGCATGTCGTACTAGGCGACTAATTTGAGGTTGTGTATGGGGCTGGCAGGAGTATATGAATGCTTTGTGTTGGCTTCCTGCAAGGTAACCAGCTACATTGGTGCTTCCATGCTTCGTAAGAAGCACAAAGGAAAATGATATGATAGCTTTTAATGATGCTTAGAATGATGATTGATATGATAAAGATGACTACCTTGAACCACATTCAGTGTTCGTGGAAGTACACACAGGAGAAGACTCGTATTCATATGTTTCTGCAAGAGCGTTCCGATAAGCATCAGACTGGAGTAGATTACCAAATCCTGTGGCAGCTGTCCTGTGATGACTTGAGTCAGCATTGTTGGGAGAAATAATACGTGTAACATTACAACAAAGTCTTTAAGGATTATTCTAGCTCATATGTAACTGACAACTGTCATGGTCATGAACTTACCACAACTTCTGGATACTGCTCTGGGTCGACGCCCGTGGCTTTTAGTTTTATTCTGAAGCGTTCCCATATATAGTCTACGAACGCGTGAAATAAGAAGAAAATTGGATCAAAGGCAGAGGTCTCCAGCTGAACCATGGTGCCTCCACAAAATATGTGAACACATGCATGTTGATACTCCAGAGTAAAGCGTGGCTCAATGTTATCAGAAACATTGATATCTTCGTACCTAAAATGAAACAGACGAACTCTCAAAATTGATATGATTCTCGAGGAAACTGTTAAATACGTTGTAGTGATTATGAGAGAAGTGACAGAAGAAGGGAAACAGTATGAGGATGCTTCAATAAGACTGAAAAGTGAACAAATAAAGGAAATGTTTTAATTCTGTTTCTTCATAACCCTCCACTCCCAAAGGAGCACAGGCCTTCAACAAACGCACAAGTCCTCTTGTCACGTGCTATCATCTCAAGATCTTTTCACGTTCTCCTCATCATTTTCACCTCTGTTCCCAGCTCTCTTCTCCATATGCTTCTTGGTCTACCTCTGCCTCTCTTGCCCTGATGGTTCTAGAACAAAGACTGCCTTCTAATGCTATCAACCGGTTTCCTCAGTGTGTTTCCTATCCATCGCCATCGTCTTCTTCTCATCTCTTGTTCCACTGGCACTTGTTTAGTTCTTGTCATCAGTTCCACGTTGGTAACCTTGTCATACCATTTTAATATGTCTATTCTACGCAAGCACCCATTTATGAAAGTCTGTAGCTTTTTGGTTGTTGTTTTTGTTGTTCTCCATGTCTCAGAACCATATAATAGTACTGACTTCACATTTGAGTTGAAGATTCTTATTTTCGTGTTGGATCCGATTTATCTTGATCTCCGTATATTTCCCAATGCAGTGATATCTCCTCTTGCTTTTTGTATTCTTATTTTGACATCACTGTCTTCCCTCCAACTTTATCTATATTGCTGCCAAGATATGTGTACGATTCTACATCTTGTAGTGGTGTTTCTTCAAGTTCAACCCAGTTATCATTACTTGCATTTATTCTCATTATTTTGGCTTTTCCCTGTGTATTTTCAGACCCAGTTGCAGTGACCTCTCATCGAGTGTTTTCAATTTGTCCTGCATCTGATTATGGTTATGGGACAGAAGAGCCAAGTCATCAGCAAAATCCAGATCATCCAACTGCTTAGTCAGAGTCCACTGGATTCCATTTCTGTTGTGTGTTGTCGATGTTCTCATAACCCGTTCTATTGCTAGTAAGAAAAGAAATGGAGACAAGAGGCATCCCTGTCGCACTCCTGTTCTTATCCCAAACGGTTCTGTAAGCTGTCCTTCACGAAGAACTCTGCATGTCATGTCTTCATATGTTTTCTTTATTAAATTAATGATCTTCAGGGGGACTCCATAATGCCTCATCAATTTCCAAAGTGATTCTCTGTCTACACTGTCAAATCACTTTTCATAGTCCACAAATTTAATGTACAGTGGTGAATTCGATTCTAGACTTTGTTCAACTATTATTCTCAAATTGGCTATCTGGTATGTACAGGATGTGTTCTGTCGAAAACCTGCTTGTTCATCTTTCAGTTTCTTGTCTATGGACTCTTTTAATCTCTTAAGGATATTATGTTTAATAATTTTCCTGGCACTGACACTAACATTATTCCTCTACAATTTGTGCACTCTTGTAAATTTCCTTTCTTAGACAACTTAACCAACTATCCTTCCTTCCATTCTGCTGGTATCTCTTCCTTTTCCCAGATTTTACCAAATAATTTATATAACATCTCTGTAGCCGTGTCGATATGTGCTTTGATAGCCTCTGCTGGAATGCCATCTTGTGCAGCAGTTCTTCCATCTCTTAGAAGCTTTTTGGCTTTCTTTATGTCTTCCTTTGTTGGTCTTTCACAGTTAATTTGTAGCACTTCTTCTGCTGGCTGGATGTCTAGGGGGTTTTGTGGAACTGGTCTATTGAGAAGGCCCTTAAAATATTACGGCCACCTCTTCATTTGCTCTTGGATGTTGCTGAGCAGTTTTCTATTCTTGTCTTTTATGAGGCAACTTGTTTGCTTGTATTTCCCTGTTAGCTTCTTTGTGCTGTTGTACAGTTCTCTCATATTTCTTTTGGCTGCAGCATCTTCTGCGTCTCTTGCCAACTCCTCAATATACTCCTCTTGTCTCTTTTGATACTTCTTTTTACTGCTTTGTTTGCTTCTGTGTACACTTCTTGAGCCTTGGCTTTTGAACTTCTTGTTTTGCTTGTGTTTACATCTGCTTTCTTGTTTTTTCTGTCTTTTATCTTATTGATGGTTTCTGTTGTTATCTATGCTTTATGGTGTCGTTCCCTTTTCCTCAGTATTTCTTCACATGTCTCATTCCATACAGTTTTGATTTGCTGCCAATAGTCTTCTTTATTCATTACAAACGCTTTAATTGACATATCAAAAATGGTATTATAATGTCGGACAAATGATCGCTTAAACATTCATGCACGGACCAAGATACAAGTACTCGGTTTAAATTTATCTGTCATACCAAATATAATACGTAAACTTTACCTCGTCCTTGACAGAATGTCCTCGACGGTCGATGAAGCCATCAGTTCTCCATCAGCGCCGACATTTCTAATCAGCTGTGAACCTTTAGGAGTCGTCCAATTAGCAAAGGGGCCGGTGACAACGGGTCCCTGCGAGGTACCGAAAAATTCAGGAGTCCAGACTGGAGAGAGGGTTGGGTCACTTAATTCGCTATCAAGAGTACAGTCCCAGAACGGAAGACAAACTGTGGGATCCATTTCTTGTAAAGCAGTCTCAAACCTATTTGATGTTTAAGTTAACAATGACGTGTAGAATGAATAATCTGAATGAAATTCACTTGAGTTTAAAAACAAACAAAAAACCCAGCATAGATGCTCTTTATTTATCAATATGGGTAGCATATATTTTATTTTTGTTCTGAAATTTTTTAAATTTTATTACATTGATTTATCTAATATTGTAATTAACAATTAATCGATCAATCTCAAACAGTAAAAGCTGTAACAAATCTTACAAAGGTGTCTTTCTGAAATCACAAATGTTTTTATATATAGTGTGCCACAGGGTTGCCTCTTGTAACACCTTCTCTTCTTACTGACTGTAGACTGGATAAGAGAATAACATCTATCAACAGACATGGACTTCATTGGACTGTGACATCAGTCCCAATCTCTAACCAGATGAAAGACGACATGAGAATATTTAATATGAGGTCGCAGCAAAAGGGTCTGAAAATATTTGGTAGGGAAAAGGCAAAGATTATTAGAAGAAATGTGGCAAATGGTAGCCAGATGAAACTTGTAGATACATCCCTACAGATGTTTCGTGACATATATATCTTGGCAGGCATATAGATAAAACGGCAATTCGTAAGAGGCTGCTAATACGTAATTGTGCACGGATCTGACTACCTCATCTTGTCAACATATTTCTGCATTAATCACAGCAGGAAGAGTACACCAGTGTTTGTGTGCAGGCTTCTTGCAAGTGGACCAGCAGCACTTTTCTTTATCAATGAACATGGACAACAATGGAGGAACAGGAAATGATATCAACATTTGAAAACAGAAGGCAAGAGGAATTTTAATTGTAGTCGGGAAATACATGGGAATAACAAGAAATTAATTCATGGATTTAACAAGAAATTAAGCATGAATAAACAGGCTACGGGTACATGCAAAATAATAACTCCAAGAGCATTTGAATACACAAACATAAGACATCTTGAAGGTATTACAGACTTGGAGTCAGTTAGTTTAAGGCCTGTGCTCCATACAAAGCTGAAAGGGAATGTACGTAAGAATGTATATATGTATGAATGTATGTATGGATGTATGTGTGTATGTATGTATGTATGTATGTGGCAACAGCTCTCATTAACGCTGTATGAATTTATGTAAATTATAATTATTCTCCTATACGCCATGTTGTATATTATTATATCATGTCAGTACATATCAATGTATTTTCTTGAGAATAAAGATTCTGATATGTATGTATGTAAATAAGTATGTATGTAGGTAGGTAGGTTTGTAGGTAAGTAAGTTTTATGTATGTATGTATGTGTGTGTGTGTTTGAATGTGTGTGTGTATGTATGTATGTATGTATGTATGTAAAAAACACCCATTTTAAATTGCTGGAGATGGTTTCCACGATTTTATTAAGTATAATCTCAATTGTGCTCTGTCTAATATACCAAACTACTATTGTATTTGATGCTATATTTAATATCTTACTCCACTAGCTGTCAAAGCATTTTATGGCAAACAAAGAATCTGATAAAACCCCAATGTAAAAACACATGTATTGATATACTTGAAAGGTTTTCAACACACATTTTGTAAACTTCAAACTGTGCATGCAAAGTGTGTGAGTGGATTAATGTCGCTGGGCTTGCCAAAATTTGAAGTCAAAGTTTTATGTAAATATGTCAGCATTAGTGCAATTATAGGTTCTTACAGAATATGGAAAATTCGATGTAAAAAACACCCATTTTAAATTGCTGGAGATGTTTTTAAGTCTAATCTCAATTGTGCTCTGTTTAATATGCCAAACTACTACTGAATTTGATGCTATATTTAGTATCTCACTCCACTACCTGTTAATGTATTTCATTGCAAAATAAGATTCTGATAAAACTCCCATTAAAAAACACCCATATTGATCTACTTCAAAGGTTTTCCACATAAATTTTTATAAATTTTAATAATACTCCTTTTTGTTATGTGGTACCATATCATTAAATGCCAATTTGTGGTACCATATCATTACATGCCAATACGTGGTACCATATCATTACATGCCAATATGTGGTACCATATCATTACATGCCAATACGTGGTACCATATCATTACAAGCCAATATGTGGTACCATATCATTACATGCCAATACGTGGTACCATATCATTACAAGCCAATATATGGTACCAAACCATTACATGCCAATGTCTTTAAGAAAGCTTATTGTTATTGTTTTGTAGAATTGACATCATTGCACTCCAGGCAAACCCATAGGTGCTCTGTCTCCATCAGTATTTGACGAAGAGTGAATGCTAACTGTTCCTGTAGCTCGCTGGTTGTAAACACGACGGATGCATCCTCTCATGCGTCCATCTCTACTAGCTTTACGTTTGATGCCAAATTCCAACAGTCTTAACCTTGATGATTCAACTATCGTAGTGTCATTCTCTAACAGGCGGTCATTAATTGTTCTCAGTGTCGCGAGAGGTTCAGATGTTATTAAAATATATGATATCCCAAACAAAAAGATGTATCAAAGGATACAAGTATAGCGCCCGATAAGAGACTGGTCTTATAAGAAATACCCCCTTCTCTGATAAGAGTAAGGGTGTATCGACAATCAAGGTAAGGTCAAGCTGTATAAACCTTCAAGTATGATGATAGTGAATGCTACTTAAGGTCTAAGTGCTACCTCTCCAGATCCCACCCTGAATAATCGTTATTATATTTATTTTATTGTATTATGGCTAATTGTCTAGACTCTAGAGGATTAATTAATTTAATAGATATGTAATATACATACTAACAGAATCTAACTCAACTTGAATAATTAAGTAAGACTGAATGTAAATATTTACAATTTATTGATCCTATACCGTTTCTCTTTTCGGTTAGGAAAATGATAATAAACTTCAAATGCTTTTTACAAAATGGAAATAAATAAGTAAGGAATTTTCATTTCCACACTAGTTAAATATAAAAGTTATATTTAAAATGTCACTTACGTTATTATATATATTTATATACAGTTGTTAATTTCACTGGACTGTAAAGTAGGTAGAAGTTCATTAAATCCTTTATTTGTCATCATGCACGTGTTTGTTTAATGTGTGGTTTAATTCTTAATAAGATAAGACTGGATGTGCCGACCAGTGGAGAATCGCAATCCTTGTATGGTCCAGCACTATTTTATCCACACACACACACACACACACACACACACACACACACACACACACACACACACACACACACACACACACACACACACACACACACACACACACACACACACACACACACACACACACACACACACACACACACACACACACACACACACACACACACACACACACACACACACACACACACACACACACACACACACACACACGCGCGCGCGCGCGCACACACACACACACACACACACACACACACGCACACGCACACGCACACACGCGCACACACGCACACACGCACACACGCACGCACGCACGCACGCACGCACGCACACACGCACGCACACACACACACACACACACACAATGAACATTACAAACAAACTCAGACAATGTGCTAACAGTTGCAAATAACACTTTACTTTAATACCATCTACAGCCAGTTCGATGTGATTCCATTTTCATTATAAATCATAAGTTGATCCAATTGTTCATCATATGCTTCCTTACGATGATTTGGTTAAGTACAAATTATGAAGTAACACCTTGATTAATACACGTAAACAATTCCTGACATCCTTTCTTATGTTCCTGTACAGTATGACGCTCCTTTACGAAATATTCCATCAAATACATTACTAACTTACAGTCGTAGATTCTGCCATAATTCTCAATTATCCTACACATTCCAAATGCTGGCTTTCATCCCTAAAAGTTAACACATGCTTTCTCTCCTGTAATTTTTTCTTAACACATATAACGCACTAGCGAACACACAAGTGGATTATACACAGGAAAAGTACATATTCATATATATATTCATATATATATGGTGTCTCAGTGTGTGCGACGGAACGAACGGAATAATTTGTCTTCTCTTTGTTACTTTCACAATTGCCTCCACGGCTGGCGGAGTTGTGGATTAAAGTTGCTACCATAAGTGAAATGGGTTCATTTTCGATACAAGACAACAGGAGGCTGAGACGCTTGGGAGTCATGACCCAAGTGGGCCCGCCCCCCTTAGAGTGTAAAGGAGTATACTGGGCCGAAACACTTGTCCGATGGGGGGACTTCTTCTGATGATCAGATTGCCTCCTGTTGTATCGCTCTGTAAAGAGTTTCCTATCATAGTTACATGGTCAAACCAGTGACGATCGGGAAAAGACCGATTGACTTCTGGAAAGACAGATGACACTGGGAAAGACTAGAAACCGGCTGACCGGGTTAGCACCCCGTAAGCTGTATTCAATTGCTACAGGACCCAAAAATGATAGATGCCCCCAGGATTCACCGAAAGGGGGGGAGAATGATGAATCCACAGGCGCCTCATTGGAATCGACCAGACCCGTTACACGGACTTCGAGCTCTGAACAACGGCTGGAATTTCCATGTGCCTGTGGTAGGGAGTTCTCTACTCAGAGAGGAATGAAAATCCACCGAACGAAAAAGGGGTGTGGGAGGTCATCTGGGGGAGATCAATAGCGCTCTGTCTCGACGGATAAGACGTTAGAAGAACGCAGCCAGGAGTCAATCCACAGTGCTGAGTACATTCAAGTTGATCTGCCTGATGATGATCTCACACACTTCTTGGACGGGAAGAGAGATGCAATCAAGTTTCCACCTGCCAGTGCAAAAGGGCTTTGGGAACAGCTGGACGAAGCCTTGGCAAAAGAGTTGGATAACAACCTGAAGCAGATAAGTTTGGAGAAGAAGCTGGAAATCTTCGGCGACATAATATATCTGCACTGTCGCAAAGTGTTCGGAGTGAGGGAGGCAAGGGAAAGTAACCCACCACGAAAAAGTAGAAGACAAATTAAAATAGAAGAAATCAGGAAACAGAAGAAGCATGCCCGAAAACTTTTCAAGAACGCAGTTGCCACAGAGAAGGAAGGGTTACGACAGGTTTGGGAGCACCTGAAAGGCCAACATAATGCCCTTTGTAGAGCAGAAAGGTTGTGCAGGAAGAGAAGGAAGACTCGAAGGGATAGGGAAAGATTCTTCAGGGAGCCCTTCAAGTTTGCCAAAGAACTGTTTGAGCAGCCACGGTCGGGTACGCTAAACATCAATAAAGAAGACCTGGAAGAACACCTTAGAATGACATATTCAGATGGTCGCAGAGATGAGCCGCTCAGCAGCATGGCAGGCCTTAAATGGCCGAGTAAGCCAGGAGCTGAATTTAACACCAAGCCCCCAACGGTGCAAGAGGTAGAAAGCATTGTCCAGAAAGCTCGGTGCAAGTCAGCTCCAGGTCCTAATGGTGTTCCATATGTGGTGTATAAGAGATGCCCTGAAGTGCTCAAACGACTGCTCCGTTTACTAAAGAATGCGTGGAAAGCCCAGCTTGTAAGCAAGGAATGGAGAAAGGCGAATGGAGTCTACATCCCGAAGGAGCAAAATTCCACAGACATCAGTCAGTTCAGGCCAATCTCACTACTCAATGAAGTGGATTGGCCTTGAAGTTGGAATTGCGATGGGGTGTACCATCTCTCCGATACTATTCGTGATGGCTATGCAGGTAATCCTCAATGCGGCTGAAGGAATGGCTATAGGTCCAAAGCTCGGGGGAATGTGTCACATGCCACCGCTCAAAGCATTCATGGATGACACAACAATTCTGACATCAGATGAACATCAGGCCCGGAGGATGTTAAAACGCCTGGATGAACTAGTCAGCTGGTGCAGAATGAGCTTCAAACCCAAGAAGTCGAGAAGCCTATCAGTCAGGAAAGGGAAGATAGCAGAAGACATATTCGTGGTTTCCAACCAAAGAATCCCTACTGTTATTGAGGAACCTGTTAAAAGTCTTGGCAGGGTGTACGATGCCTCATTAAAAGACTCGAAGGCAGTGCAACAGACAATAGAAAATGGCAGACAGAGGGCTACAGATCATAGACCAAAGCAGACTCTTGGGAAAATTCAAACTGTGGTGCCTCCAGTTCATGTTGATACCGAAGTTGCTGTGGCCACTGCTTATATATGAAATAAGCACAAGTACAGTCGAAACTATAGAGCAGAAGGTCAACAAGTTCATGAGAAAGTGGCTAGGGGTACCACCAGGTCTGTCAGATGTAGCACTGTACTGCAAAAAGTCAAAACTTCTGCTTCCTTTCAAGTCAGTTGTTGAAGAGTACAAAGTTGGAAAGGCAAGGCTTGCAATGATGCTACGCGAGTCAGCTGATGACGTGGTTAAGTCCATTCAGCCCACACTGAAAACAGGAAGGAAGTGGAGAGTGGAAGAAGCTGTTGATGCTGCCCAAGAGTCACTCAAACTGAGGGAGGTAATCGGATACACACAGACGAATAGACGGGGATTTGGTCATGGAGACATCCGCTGGTGGTCCAAGGCATCAAGCAGGGAGCGCAGAGACATAGTTGTTCATGAGATACGAGAGGCTGAGAATGATAAGAGGTTGCAAAAAGCAGTGCAGCAGGTCCAACAAGGCCAATGGACTACATGGGAAGGAGCCCTGCAGAGGTCCTTGACATGGAATGATATATGGCATATGGCACCTCTTAGGCTCAGCTTCGTTGTTAGATCAATGTATGACCTGCTGCCGTCGGCCACCAACCTTGTGAAATGGGGAAAGTCGGATGATGAGCAGTGCCCCCTGTGCCAGGGGAGGCAGACACTCGAACACGTGCTCTCAGCGTGTAAGGTGTCATTAGGGCAAGGGCGATACACCTGGCGCCATAACAAAGTGCTAAATGAGCTTGCTGCGACAATAGATCTAGCAAGGATGAAGGCGAACAGCAAACCCAGGCCGAGTACCGCAAATACATACTTTCTGAGGGCAGGAAAGTCAGCACACCCCAAACCGAGTAAACCAGGTAGCAGTTTACCATCTCTTCTTGATTGTGCAAATGACTGGGAGATGGCGGTAGACCTACCTGGACGAGGGGCATATCCAGAGAGTATCAGAAAATCGCGGAGACGGCCGGATATAGTGCTTCATTCTTCTTCAACGCTTCAGGTCATACTGATTGAACTGACCGTGCCATTTGAATCCAGATTAGACGAGCAACATTCGTTCAAAGCGGCCAAATATAGTGATCTGGCCGCGGATCTGAGACACGAGGGGTTCACTACAAGGGTCATGGCTGTTGAAGTGGGCGCAAGAGGGCTTGTGGCTGCATCAATTTATGATCTATTGAAACTGTTGGGGCTGAAGGGACAGGCGAGAACAAGGGCACTGAAGAGGCTCAGTGAAACTGCCGAAAAGGCATCAGGCTGGCCGTGGAACAACCGCAATGGGCAATGGAAATCGTGACAATAAACGCTGCGGTACAGAAAACACCAGGAATTTTTCTAAGTCCACAAAACGCTGAGTTTTGTGGTGTACTAGTGAGCGGGCTGTGACTGAGGGGCAACAGGCGATGTATATTATAGGAGGTGTCAGAGTCAGAATTTCAGTGGCTAGGCTCGGCGGCTTCGCGATGGTGTCTCAGTGTGTGCGACGGAACGAACGGAATAATTTGTCTTCTCTTTGTTACTTTCACAATTGCCTCCACGGCTGGCGGAGTTGTGGATTAAAGTTGCTACCATAAGTGAAATGGGTTCATTTTCGATACAAGACAACAGGAGGCTGAGACGCTTGGGAGTCATGACCCAAGTGGGCCCGCCCCCCTTAGAGTGTAAAGGAGTATACTGGGCCGAAACACTTGTCCGATGGGGGGACTTCTTCTGATGATCAGATTGCCTCCTGTTGTATCGCTCTGTAAAGAGTTTCCTATCATATATATATATATATATATATATATATATATATATATATATATATATATATATATATATATATATATATATATATATATATATCTTACCCTCAGGTAGAAAACAATAGCTATAACAGGCTGCAAATGGGTACTTGGTCTGCTACGTAAATACAGCTTCAAAATATTTAACAGCAAGCGTTTGCCGCTTTCTTCTGTTCCGTACTGTATTTTGAAAATGTTGTGGCCTCAATTCAGCCCAAGTTCAGGGTCTTATATAAGGTCTCAGCGTACCTCGCGGATGGTTGGAGCAAAAGCGGTGTTTAGGAATCCCAAAACAATGCATCTTTTTGCCTTCGCGTTTAATGTGCAGACATTTTAAAATCTATTATCTTCCTTAATTGTGGATCGATTTTACTCATTTAAAGTTAGTATTATACTGGTAATTTATCTCTATCAGCCTAGCTAAAATTTGGTTAGTTAGCAAAATGCATTTAAATCTATTCAGCCTTTAACTAACTATATTGGAGACTACCCTGATGTATAAATGTCAATTAAAACGATTTTTCTCTTAGAATAACATATTATTTGAGGACGCTTTTACACATACCTCTTAAGTAATACCCCCGTTGCTTAAATTAGCTATAACTTTCGTTTAAATATCTTTAGTCTTTGAGAAATTAAATATCTTCGTATTTTCAGTTGCACAAAATAGGCCTCTATGTTAAGCATAATAGGTTTCCTTATACATACCAGAAAAAGGAGCGTTCTCATTGGCTGTTAAATCGGACCGTTTTATCCTATTATTGTGAGCGGTAAATATGACCGTGGTGTAAGGCAGACCAAAACACGACAGAGCTCCCCCATTTAAAAGCGTAAACCATTCTGGTGGAGCTTTCCTGTCTGTATTTACAGTCACGGCATTACCCCAAAATGAGGTTCACTCTACCTAACTATTCTCCTGGTTTCCTTCAGGTGGGTCAGTTAAAGTAGGCACTACTCAAGAAATCTGCCTCAACCCTCTGCGATCCAGAGATAATCTCCTGTTGTGTTTAATAAACAGCACAGGTGCTGCTGCCTGTCAAATGCTGATTATCAATCATTATTCACCATTACTCTTCTCTGAGTCTGTTCAATGACATGCCCAGAGGTGTTAGATGTTCCTCAAGGTTCCAATATTTATGAGGAGGTCATCTATAAAATTGGTGATAGCTGAGTTATGTAAGGGATCCCGTAATTTCCGCATCAGCCTGGATAAAACACTCGGAGTACTCTTCAACTCAAAAGGCAACATATGAAATTCATAGTGCCCCTCCGAAGTGATCACAGCCAGCAATGGTCTGAGTTCAGGCTTGACTGGAATCTGGTAATACCCTTTACGTATATTCATGTTTGACTCTTTAATTTCCTGCAATTCAGGTAGAGTCCATTCACCAGGTGTTTTCTCAGCTTAACGTCACTGGCGATATAATATGATATGGGGAAATGAATTTCCTGCACCAAGAATCAATTCTCCCTGTAGCATTGCAATATAATATGTGATCTCAATCCAATGTCTGTGTTAAAGCTTCCAATGGACTGTGTAGGCCGGCAAACTACAACTGTTACCGATATCCTTCTAATGCTAATTTAATAGTCGTGTGTCGAATAGAGCTGAGCATTAGGCCAATTGCCCACTCGCCCACTACCAATTTTTCTGGGGGAATCCCTCAGTTTCGTTTTCAAATTTGGCTGACAAACGATTTTATTTGTATCCAGTTCCACGAAATCCTATCCAATTTGTGTCGGGGTGGACTGGTTTGAGTTTACTCTCGGTACAAGTCGGAGAGTCGCCAGGGTCACTGGTTTTCTGGAAGACTGTTTGTAAAAAGGTGCCATCCTATCCACTATGTCTACCTGTTTATGTTTATTGTCAGGCCTATGCGTTCTTAGGTCCTGTTGAATTTCTCCATGTGTGGAGTTTACCTTGCTACATTGTGCACAGGCATTTACATACTGAGTGATGTCCTCAGCTATGCCTGAAAAATAGTGGTTTACAGATGCCCATTGACAGGTGGTACCAATTTTGATATGCCCACCGTATGATACAACATGTGCTTGTTCCATAACTTGTTCCCTGTATGAAGATGGCAGTACTAACTGGCTATGCCCATTGGGTCCTGCTCCAGCTTTCCTGTAAAGCAATCCATCATCCACATAAAATTGTCAATTCTTTGGGGGTTATGGCTGTTTGGCCATTTGCCAAAGCAAGGTTTAAGGTTTTATCTTTTGCTTGGGCCTTTCTCATCTTTATAGGATGAATTTTAAGTGGTGTTCCTTCCTCCTTCATAGGGCTTGACCTGGTCTGGAGTGTCGCCATGATCACATGTTTTATTGAGTTCCCTAAGAAAACATATCTCGTTCCTAACACCAGCGGGTAATTAGGATCATCACACACTGCTGCACTAATCACTCCTTCCACATAGCGAGTCTTGACATTGATTCTGGCTAGGGGAAGTGTTATGGTGGTTGTTCCCTTTAATGCCCCTTGTATCTCCACTGTGTCTGTTGTATACTGCTCAGGGTGCACCAGAGTCGCACTCACAACTGAGTCGTATTCCAATCCTGAATCGTAAAGGCACTTTACTTTGTACCATTACATGTTACTTCTTCACCTGGAGGAAGGACTGCCTCATGGATCAGCACTAAGTTGTACACTGTTTCTTATATTTATAAATGACCTCCCAGATGTCATCACCTGCCAAAAAGCACTATTTGCTGATAACCTCGTCATCTGGACAAAAGGAAAATACCTCCAAACCAACACTAAATATATGAACAATAACCTGACAACCATCTCTGCCTACTGCCAGTTCTGGAAACTTGAAATCAATGTAGAGAAAACTGTGTATGGCCTGTTCTGTCTAAACAAGAGAGTTAATGAGAACAACATCGAGGTCTGGATGAATGGAGAGAAACTAGCATACGAAGAATGCCCGACATATCTTGGAGCCGAGCTCGACCGTAGACTTACCATGAGACCCCACATAGACAAGCTGATTGAGAAAGCATCCACAAGACTCAGGCTCATCAAGCACCTTTCCTCCTGTGGGTGGGTAGCAGACCAGCACTCATTACGCCAACTCTATACTGGATATTTGTGCCCAGTAATTGACTACTCGCTCCCCCTCCAAACTATTGCAAGTAAAAGCCTCCTACAAAAGCTAGACAAAGTCCAAAATCACGCTCTACAGTTTATAAGTGGCGCCATGAAGACAACGCCGACAGATGCATGCGAAATCAACACCAATATTGAACCATTAAACATAAGAAGAGAACGTTCAGCTGTGGAAACATACGAAAGGTATCTGAGAATGGACACAAAGGAGGAGAATAGGAAAATGATAGAGCAGTGGCACCAAAAACACAGAATACAAAAGACATCCTTTCTTAAAAATGCAAAAGAAGCTAGCATCAAACACCACCTACCAGCAGTTAGAAAGCCGATGGTAACTGTCAATAATGAACCACCTTGTTGGCAGGTAACTACTCCCATAGTAAGAACTGAACCCTCTGACCCCTCAGCAGACAGGAACACTCTAGGACCACTACTGAAAACCATCCCTTTAGAAACTATAGACTCATATCCACAAGACATCATCCATGTCTACACAGATGGATCTGCTGGATATGGCACAGTGATAAAATACCCCAACCTGCACCCAGAAGACCACCCTCGCATCTTTGGCCCCTGCGGAGAAATTTGTTACAGCTATGATGCAGAAATAACAGCACTAGAAAAAGCATTGTGCCGGATAATCTCAGACTTTGAAAGTGGCATCACTCCACCTGAGGATATTGTTATATTCTCAGATTCAAAATCAGCACTTCAAGCCATAGAAAGCAAAATGTCTCCTAATATTAATAACATCTGTAGATTAATTGACCAACTGTTCACTTCCTAATTCGTCGAAGTTACACTCCAGTGGATCCCTGGGCATGTCGGAGTCCCATGAAATGAAAAAGCCGATAAACTATTCAAAAGAGGAGCAGCACTGCCCCAGTTCCCATCAGGTACCACACTGCAAACCTGCCAACAGATCCGGAGAACCAATTATAGGCAAGATTGGCTAAACCAGTGGGCTTCCTCCCAGACAGGGCGTCCATTCTTCATACATCAAGCTAAACCAAACCCTCAAGACTCAGTTAAACAACTGAAAAGAAGAGATCAGAGTCTAATTTTCCAGCTGAGAACAGGCCATACACCCGTCAATAAACATTTAAATAGAATAGACCCACTACGTGAACCAAACTGTAGGCACTGCCACCACCATGAGGAATCAGTTGAACACCTACTGTTACAGTGCCCAAGACTAACTGACCTGCGACACCAGCTACTCCCATTGCACCCCACATCCACAATACACTCTACACATCACCACAACAACTGAGGAAAAATTGCACCTTTGTCAGAGAGGCAATGGGCTGTCAAGAGCTACCTGCTTACAGCTAAAGGGATTATATCATCATCATCATCATCATCATCATCATCATCATCAGCATCATCATCAGCATCATCATCATCATCACCTTGCTACATTGTGCACAGGCATTTACATACTGAGTGATGTCCTCAGCTATGCCTGGAAAATAGTGGTTTACAGATGCCCGTTGACAGGTGGTACCAATTTTGATATGTCCACCGTCTGGTACAACATGTGCTTGTTCCATAACTTGTTCCCTGTATGAAGATGGCAGTACTAACTGGCTATGCCCATTGGGTCCTGCTCCAGCTTTCCTGTAAAGCAATCCATCATCCACATAAAATTGTCCATTCTTTGGGGTTATGGCTGTTTGGCAATTTGCCAAAGCAAGGTTTAAGGTTTTATCTTTTGCTTGGGCCTTTCTCATCTTTATAGGATGAATTTTAAGTGGTGTTCCCTCCTCCTTCATAGGGCTTGACCTGGTCTGGAGTGTCGCCATGATCACAGGTTTTATTGGGTTCCCTAAGAAAACATATCTCGTTCCTAACACCAGCGAGTAATTAGGATCATCACACACTGCTGCATTAATCACTCCTTCTACATAGCGAGTCTTGACATTGATTCTGGCTAGGGGAAGTGTTATGGTGGCTGTTCCCTTTAATGCCCCTTGTATCTCCACTGTGTCTGTTGTATACTGCTCAGGGTGCACCAGAGTCGCACTCACAACTGAGTCATATTGTGACAGGGCAGGGTGTTGGGGGTTTGCTGTTTACGAAGAGTCTAGTTAGTCGACTAGCCTATACGCTAGAGGTGGAAATTGTTCTTCGACAGACTTAATTGTGTACCAGGTTCTGGGATGATCCTCTAAGGTGTAACATTTTAGAGCAGTTATGGTTCATTATTTTATTAGTTTTCAACAGACATTCTTCTTTCCCTTTCTTAGGCAATTCTAAGGCAAGGCAAATCAAGAGATCAACTATCCTTGATCCAAATTGCAAACTTTTTATTTACAGCATTTTTTCATAAGAAAGTGCGAAATATAATATCAAGCATGTTTTGTTTCAATCATTTGTATACATTCTTCTCCATGTTACAACTGGGCGATAGACTTCGTGTCAATCATCCCCTGATTCAATCCTTATAAAAATCTTCTCCTTCAATAATTGTATCCCTTCGCAGTAGGCTTATGCAAAGTAGGGAATACCTGCAGTTATCTATGAACAAATCATTTTCTTCATTTTTTAACAATCCAGCTTCAATACTAGGGAAATTGTCAGTGCTTCTGCATTAATTTTTCCACACTATGCATTGTTCAAAGGGCAATCGTACAGCCATATCTTTTTCTTCTAGATCTGTACGAGCTAGTCTGACTTGACATGGCAAAACGTTATAAGGCATTAGTAGCGAACTACTGACGGTGTCATCCTAAATTGAAATAATGCACTACGATTTAAAACACTGTGAAGGAGCAATACTTATGTCTTCAACAGATAGAATGAAATCCTCATTTTAAATCATTGTGAACAAAATACAACTACAGCATAAGGCCAGTGCGTCTGGTCACTTCGGCTACATGTCTGCAACTGCTTTGGCCGGGGAAGAGCCCGCTAGGTTTTTCAGCTCAATCTGGGTCAGCGTTGCGTGATCTTATTTCATCTCATGCTGTCCCGCGTGATTTTAGTCTTTGTCCTGTGACTGAAGCTAGGTGTGTTTTGGACGGTTGGAATCGTACCAAATGTTGAATCTTCTTGAACAGCTGGAACCTAATAAGGCTGATAGATGCTCTTGTATCCACCAGTGCTCTATACTGTTGGCCCTGTATTGACATGATGCAGGAACTGGGGTCTGGATGTATTTTGGTTCCATCGTTCAGCATTTCTTCATAATGTATTATTCTGGATGGGCTCACTTGACAATTTCTGTTCTGTGTTGTTTCTTTTGTTTTGGACCATTTTCTATGGTAGTCATCCTCACTAACGGTCCTGCTTAGTGAGTGGCACGTCCGTTTTCCTGACGCATGAGGGGTTGAGGTGTGCCTCTGGTGTACCGGTGTCTGGTATAATCTCGTCGGGGTGGTGTGGGTTGTTGTTGTTGGTAAGTGCCCTCTCTTCTGGGTGGTGTATTGGCGTAATTCACCGTACAGGACTTATAACTATGTCCAATTCTCCCACATGTAAAGCATCCCACTGTATTTACATTATGCACATTATTTGTGTTGCGTGCATATTTTGACGCACATTTTACAAAAATCGATATGGCTATTTAATATGGGAAAAATATAGACATTCATTCATTTGTGTATGAAAATGCTGTCTATGGTAAAAGCGAGATAATCCATGTTTGATTCACACTTTTGATTATAGGAGTAATCGTTCTGGATATTGATCCAGCGCAAGGATATTGCGCTTGCGTTTGTACTTATTTTTTAGGGCCAGAAAATATATTAATTTGCTTATTGTGTTTATGGCCTGAATTCATATGTATTACATATTATTAGTACAAGTAGAATCAGTCCTATATTGTATATTTTGGATTGGTAGGAGGGACTAGATTCTTGTATTCCGGTCTAGCGGAAGTATGAGTTGTCTTGACAAGTCGTGATGAGTTCCGATGTACTGCTTACAAATGGCGGGGGTACGTTTTTCTAGAGCTGGTCCTTTCGTCAGAAAAAAATGTCTCACGAAGTGGTTTTTCTTCTGAAGGAGATGGTGTCTCTACGATAGTTTGTGTTAGAGACTCTCCTTATGTCAGTATATAGATGATTCGGACTCCAGGTAAACCCAGCTCCTATTTTTGATGATCTCTCGTCGGTTAGGCCTAGCTTGACTTTTGTGCTTCGCTATGCTAGTGTCGTGTTTTGTATCGACGAAGATGACAGATTTTCCTGCAGCGGTTATGGCTACGTGAATTAACCTGATCACCGTAGAGCTGTATGGAAACATTTATGAAATCCTTTATATACCCATTATAAATTAACTGTGGCTTATATTCTCCTTCCTATGAATGAGTGAACGACAACTCAGGGAGGTAGCCATGTTGGATTTCGGTCATCATATGTTTTGATCACTGCCAAGAGAACAGATTATTTATCCTATTATCGGACAGTGACAGGGAGATCTCAATCTTGCTAGAAACCCCCTTTCGTGGTTTCATAATATATACTACAAACTATGGACGTCAAGTAACTTTAGTTATTTATCGATTCGCCTTCACTGACGCGTTTAGTCAGATAGGGGAATGTGGCCATAATGTATCATGACACATTGAACTTTTGATGTACTGCCCATTATTTCTGAATGTGTCATGACTTCAGATCTGCTATGTATACCTACAAATTGATATGTCAACATACCATGATGT
Source organism: Oreohelix idahoensis (assembly GCA_024509875.1). Lineage (NCBI taxonomy): Eukaryota > Metazoa > Mollusca > Gastropoda > Stylommatophora > Oreohelicidae > Oreohelix > Oreohelix idahoensis. Next base: position 92,013 of record JAMPIV010008477.1, on the reverse strand, counting down.
ACTCGTATGTCCCAGTGTGTACGTCTGAATAAATTGAGTAAACCAAGATTCCAGCAGTCTGCATTGGTGCCTTGTAGACACAAGTGTATGAGTGGTTATATTGGTCAGCACACGAACAGTACACCATTCGCGGTAATCACACTCTACACTTCTACTTCATACATACACCATCCTGCGTCGGTTGAAGTGACCAAGATTAGGCCTGCTTCCCCTGGAGCCTTTGCCTTCCCTAACTCAGGACTAGGGTGAGTTACCCATTTACAGCTGGGTAGACTGGAGCATGCCTGATCTCAACAACACACCACTCTTCCTTACAGAGCATCCAATGTGTGTGTGAAAGCAACTTTACAGAGTGGAAAGAAGAAAACAAAAAACTTTACAGTGGCGAGCCAGATTCCTGGGTCCAGCTTACGCAGTTTTGTGTTGAGAATCACAGTTTACAGCTGAAAGAACATTTGTTTGAACACATCAACACCAGTAGGACAGCTATACAGTCGATGTCAGCTTGACCTGTATTACCGATAGGATGCTTTATCTAGGTCAGCGCTTGTTGACAGTTTTTTGCTGTACAGACAGTATTACACAGGACAGTGGTATCAAGTGTAGAAAATATCTGGAGCAGTATTGTTGACATTTCTCAACGTACAGAAGAATCACAGTGTTGTTGAACATAAAGTGCATAGTTCATCGTTGGATCTTCATATGCTCAAAAGAGAAAAAATTGACAGTGTAATAGTTTAGAATTAAATCTGTTACTCAATAAAGTGGCAAGTTATTAGAATTAAAATAAACTGTGCCTGCTTTACAACATTATACCTGCAACACATTCCATTCATGACATAAATTATATTGTATGCTATATGCTATTTATGCTTACATGTTATTTGTTTATATGTGTAGGTGTTTATATGTTGCGGGCCTGGATGGGAGGTGACTAGAACAGGAAATACCGAATGATATTGGTCTTGTTCTGGCGTTCGATAGGGAGCAATTTCTTAATTGAAATTTGCATGCAACATAGTTTGCAAATATTTGGTTAGTTGTGACGACTGTTTCATATTTGTATTTGTAACATTTTTTCTGTTCTTTATTTTTGTTTTTTGATTTGTTTGTATAATTGTAGGTCTCATCTTTCCTTTCATTTCAGTTTTTTACACCCTTATGTTTATACACTGTGGCGTTATTTGTCTTGTCATTTTATTATTGCAGTTATCATCACGGTTTCTGTGATCATTTTTTTCATTTCTCCTATTTAATTTAATTTGATCTCTGCAAATGTGTTCATATTGTCTTTTCTTGTTTGTCCTTGGTAATGTCTTTAGTTGACATATGACGTATAGTGGTATACACTGATAGTATAGTACAGATCAGTACTTTATGATTGTTATTGTTATAAAACAAAATGTACAAGACCTTTGTAAGGCTTGTCTCCCAAAGTGATTGGTAAAGGGAAATATTTTTTCCACAGGTACCCAAGTGATCTTTGATTACATTGAGATATACAAGACCTTTGTAAGGCTTGTCCCCCACAGTATTTGAGATACAGTTATTGTTGTCCACAGGTACTCAAGTTATCATTGGTTATTATAAACCATACAAGTTTGGACTAAGACTAAGTCTATGGTATAGACTTGTCTCCCATTAACTTGAAAGAGGGTAATTTATTTACTTTTTCAGGTTTCTGATTTAAGAAGACAATATGTCTACATTAGATTATTTCATTACACAAGGAAAATCTCTTGATAAGACTGGAAAAGACTTAGAACAATGGGCTGTTGCTCAATATGACAAAGCATTAGCTGCAGAAGAGAAAAAAATTGCTGCTGCTGTTGAAGAAAGAAAAGCTGCTGCTGAGGAAAAAAAAGCTGCGGCTGAGGAGAGAAAACTTCAAATAGAAGAAAAAAAAGCTGCTGCAGAAGAAAGGAAAGCCTTAGCTGAAGAAAAAAGATTAGAAAAAGAAGCTGATACTGCTGCTGAACTTAAGAAATTGCAGATGCAAGTGGAGGAAAGGAGATTTGAGGCAGAACAGAAGAAATTAGAAGCTGATGCAGAGCAGAAAAAATTAGAAGTTGCTGCAGAACAGAAGAAATTAGAAGCTGCTGCAGAACAGAAAAAACTAGAAGTTGCTGCTGCTGCAGAACAGAAAAAATTAGAAGTTGCTGCTGCTGCAGAACAGAAAAAATTAGAAGCTGCTGCTGCTGCAGAACAAAAAAAAATTAGATAGAGAAGCTGAAGAGAGAAAAGCAATAAGAGAACATGAGTTTGAATTAGAGAAATTAAAATTGACATGTATGAGTAATGTTAATCAGGCATCTGGTGGTAATGGTAAACCCTTTGTATACAAGGTCAAGGTACCAGCGTTTAACCCTACCAGTGATGACATAACATTTTGGCTTTCTAGATTTGAACGGGCTTGTCGATCTCATAATGTTGACAAATCACAGTATGTGAATCAGTTGTCTGAAAATCTAAAAGGGGAGTCTCTGAGTAAGTTATATTTTGTTGAAGAGGCCGACAAAGACAATTATGATGCTGTTAGGGGCAGCTTTGATAAAGAGATATCAGCTGTCTGAGGAAGGTTACCGTCTTTTGTTTAAAACAATGAGACCTGAGGTAGGTGTAGAATTCTCAGATTTCATCTCAAAAGCACGAATTACACTTTCACGATGGATTGAATTATCCAAAACAGAGAAAACATTTGATGGTCTTACGGATTTATTGCTAAGAGACAAGGTCATGTCTTCTGTAAATAAATCATTCCTAGAGTTCTTACATGAGCGTAAACCTGGTACAATAAAGCAAATGGAAGAATATTGTGACCAGTATGCCACGGCACACCCTGACATGATTCTTGGTAACTCTAACATTAAAGAGAGTATGCCAGTTGCTTCGGCAACAGAATATAATCAGAATTACTCACACAAATTCCAAGGAGCTAAAAATAAATTTGATAAAAAAGGTTAATTGGGATAAGTATCAAAACCAAGATAACCGCTCAAATCAGAGTTCTTCTTTGAAGAACTGGAAGCGGGCTGATAGTCCTCGACACGCGAGGGGTACCCATAATGTTAGAAATTCTCGGAAAGGGAGTAGCTATAGGAACTACCCAAGTGCTTCATGGAGACAAAAGAAACAATATTACAGGGATACTCAATATAATGAGCATGATGATTATGATCATGAATATTATGATTCAAACCCAAATAGGGGTTATAACAGAGGCAATAATAATTATAGAGACAATTATAACCGAGGTAGATCACAACACAAAAGACATGGTAAAATCTTATTACCAGGCTAACTCTGCACAACAGGAGTTCCACGACACCGATAATCAGAATAATGATAAAAAAGACTCCAATAGTGTAGCAAATTCCGCTTTCGATTTTGCTAGAGCATCTGAGTGTTCGCAATGCAAAACATTATTCGATCCAACCACAGTGTCTACTTTAAGCTGCGGTCACCCGCTTCCCGCTCTCCATGCGTCAATTGCGCATAATGGAAGGGGTGCTCTTGTCTTTAATAGGGGCCTAATAGATGGTACTCCGGTATCAATTCTTTTCGACTCGGGGTGCACTACCATTGGAGTGAGGCAATCACTCGTAAATCCTTCTCGAGCTACAGGCAATATAGTCAAATGTGTAACATTTGGTGGCACATTGGAGAAGTACTCCACTGCCATTATCAATATTGCTACGCCTTTCTTTACAGGAGAGGTGCAAGCATGTCTCTTGCCGAATCCGATCGCTGATCTTATCATCGGTCGCATTCATGGAGTGAAAGAATGCACTCCACAGCAAATTTCTAATTGGGAAAATGTTAATATGCAATCTGCTAATGCAGTAATCACTAGGGCTCAAGCTCTTAATATGCCACAATCTTCACATTCTGAAGATAATGATGCGCAGATCCAAGATGATCCCTTGGAGATTTCCCACGATTCCTTTATCAAACAGCAGGAAGATGATCCTACTCTAAAGAAATTCTTTACTCTGGCAACAAAAGGTGATCCGAATAAGGATACAAATCGTAAATCTTGGATTACGATGAAGAATGGCGTACTTGTACGTATGGTACAAGACTCCGCTAAGTCCATTCATTCTCAAATCCTTGTGCCTAAAAATATGAGAGTTAAAAATCTTACAGCACGCTCATGATTCGCAGTGTGCTGGACATATGGGTTTTTCCCGTACTAAAGCTAGAGTTCTTCAATCTTTCTTTTGGCCTGCTGTGAATAAGGACATACGAATCTATTGTCGATCTTGTAAAGTATGTCAAGAGATTAAATCCAGAGGTCCACGCCATGATGCACCTATTCAGGCTGCAGACATTCCCATTCGGCCATTTCAAAAAATGGCGATAGACATCATTGGTCCATTTAAGATAAAGTCTGCTGGAGGACACCAATTCATTTTGACGTGTGTTGATATGTGCACACGTTGGCCGGAGGCTGTTCCTCTAAAGAGCATAACTACTGCTGATGTCGCAGATGCTCTTTGGTTAATATTTTCTCGTCTGGGGTTTCCAGCAGAAATATTATCCGACCATGGTACCCAACTCATATCGGATACCATGTCTCAAGTAATGTCGACTCTGAAGATAGAGAGATCGCTGAGTAGTATTTATCATCCTATGTCCAATGGGATGGTGGAACGTTTGAATAGAACTCTGAAAAACCTACTAGGTAAGATAACAGAAGATCATCCTCAGGATTGGGATAGGGTTTTACCCGCGGCTCTCTTTGCATATAGAGAGGTCGCCAACGAACATACAGGATTTTCTCCCTTTGAACTTGTCTTTGGCGCGAAACCGCGAGGTCCTATGTCCTTACTTCATGATCTTATAACTGCTGATAATATTGTCGATGACACAAAATCCTCTTATGAATATGTCATCGCACTTAGACACAAGATTATTGAAGCATGCAAATTGGCAACTGCTTCTTCTGAATTTGCGAAACAGAAGGCAAGGGAATTTGCCAATAAAAAGAGATGTTTGCGTCAACTTTGTCCAGGTGACAAAGCATTTGTCTTGCTACCTTGTAGGGAAAATAGACTTCTCATTTCTTGGAAAGGTCCGTACGATATAATATCAAAAGTTTCCGATGTTGACTATATCGTCGATATTGACGGGAAGCGTAAAACCTTCCACATCAACATGCTCACGGAATTCCATGAACGTCCTGATTATTTACAACCTGTTTTCCAGGCAACGGACGATTTTCCAGTCCAACATGGACAGTACTCATCTCTGTCAGTAATACAGGATGAGGAAACGAGTTTCTCGGATGTAAATTTACCTTTTCCAATGATTCCTCTTCACTCTAATGAATCATGGAAAGATGTTGCAATTTCTCCAGAATTATCTCCAGGAGAGCAGAAACAAGTTTCTACTATGTTAGAACAATTTCAGGATGTCCTTACTGACATTCCTGGTCAAACGGATGTCATTCAACATGACATTATTCTTACTGACCATAGTCCTATAAGAGTCAGACCGTATCCTATCCCGATACATTTTCAAGCACAGGTAGAGAAAGAGTTAGATGAGATGATAGAGTTAAAAAATTATTGAACCATCCACATCAGCATATTCTTCGCCGATGGTTATAGTACGGAAAAAAGACAATAACATACGTCTTTGCGTGGATTATCGCAAATTGAATCAAGTGACTAAATTCGATGCTGAACCTATGCCTTTACTAGAAGAACTACTTACGAGACTATCGAATTCTCACTTCTTTACTAAACTCGATTTGTCTAAGGGATATTGGCAAGTTCCACTATCCGAACACGTCAAACCGTTTACTGCTTTTTCGACGCCTAGGGGTCTATTCCAATGGAATTTCATGCCTTTCGGTCTTATGAACGCCCTGCAACATTTGTACGCATGATGCGTCGAATCCTATCTCATCGCTCAGATGTCATTGCGTATCTTGATGACATCTGTCTTTTCAGTGATACTTGGAACGATCACTATAATGGTATAAATGAACTATTGTCTATCTTACGCGAGCATAACCTGACAGCGAAACCATCGAAAGCATGTATTGGTTTTAGCGAAATATCTTTTTTAGGACACCGTGTTGGTCATGGGTTCCTAAAAACAGAAAACCATAATACAAGTAAGATACTTAACATTTCTATTCCTAAGACTAAAAAGCAAGTACGAAGTCTCTTAGGTCTAATACAATTTTATGGAAGATTCATCCCGAATCTGTCCTCCATTATGTCACCTCTTTCTTCCTTGCTAAAGAAAGGGTCTCCTAATGTAGTCCATTGGACTCAAGAATGTCAATCCTCTTTGGATAAGGTTAAAACTATGTTTTCTACTTCACCTATCCTAGTATTACCTTCTAAGGATAAGACATTTATTCTTCGTAGTGACGCTTCATCCACCGGGATTGGAGCTGCACTAATGCAAGAGTACTCTGGAACTCTGCATCCTGTGATGTATATTTCTCGGAAATTAAATGCCGCAGAGAAGAATTACTCGGTCCTAGACCGTGAATTATTGGCTATGGTTTGGTCAATCCTTAAACTGCAAAGATTTCTTCTGGGCGCGCATTTCATTGTGGAAACTGACCAGAAAGCTCTTACGGCTATTCAGACTAAAAATCTGAAGAGCGCGAGATCAACACGATACGCGATTGCTCTACAGCCATTTCATTTTTCGGTGCGAGCTATCCGTGGGTCAGAAAATGTGATGGCAGATATTTTGTCTAGATGCCCACACGATTCATAACTGTTATACAACTTTGATACAGTTGTTTCTATGTTGAAATGTGTACACATATGTAATATATCATATATTGATTGTAACACTACTTAGCGGTTCATTGATATGGATTCACCGCTGATCTTTCAATGTTTTTCGTCTTTGATGATCATGATGTTAAGATATCTTAGATGAAATTTATGTATAAACTAATGTGAAAATTGTGTCATTGCTAATATTGTAGTATGCGTTGGTGACACCTCTCTGGAAATATTTATACTTAGAGAAGTACTTTCTCTAAGGTCATAAAACTTATGCTTATCATCTGCGCATTGTTATTGGTGCGTTGTGAGCCTATTGTATGTTGCTCCTAGATGTATTTCAAAAAAAAAATGTACCATTTTTTTTCCCGAGGGGTGTGGTAATCTGTTGCGTGCATATTTTGACGCACATTTTACAAAAATCGATATGGCTATTTAATATGGGAAAAATATAGACATTCATTCATTTGTGTATGAAAATGCTGTCTATGGTAAAAGCGAGATAATCCATGTTTGATTCACACTTTTGATTATAGGAGTAATCGTTCTGGATATTGATCCAGCGCAAGGATATTGCGCTTGCGTTTGTACTTATTTTTTAGGGCCAGAAAATATATTAATTTGCTTATTGTGTTTATGGCCTGAATTCATATGTATTACATATTATTAGTACAAGTAGAATCAGTCCTATATTGTATATTTTGGATTGGTAGGAGGGACTAGATTCTTGTATTCCGGTCTAGCGGAAGTATGAGTTGTCTTGACAAGTCGTGATGAGTTCCGATGTACTGCTTACAAATGGCGGGGTACGTTTTTCTAGAGCTGGTCCTTTCGTCAGAAAAAAATGTCTCACGAAGTGGTTTTTCTTCTGAAGGAGATGGTGTCTCTACGATAGTTTGTGTTAGAGACTCTCCTTATGTCAGTATATAGATGATTCGGACTCCAGGTAAACCCAGCTCCTTTTTTTGATGATCTCTCGTCGGTTAGGCCTAGCTTGACTTTTGTGCTTCGCTATGCTAGTGTCGTGTTTTGTATCGACGAAGATGACAGATTTTCCTGCAGCGGTTATGGCTACGTGAATTAACCTGATCACCGTAGAGCTGTATGGAAACATTTATGAAATCCTTTATATACCCATTATAAATTAACTCTGGCTTATATTCTCCTTCCTATGAATGAGTGAACGACAACTCAGGGAGGTAGCCATGTTGGATTTCGGTCATCATATGTTTTGATCACTGCCAAGAGAACAGATTATTTATCCTATTATCGGACAGTGACAGGGAGATCTCAATCTTGCTAGAAACCCCCTTCGTGGTTTCATAATATATACTACAAACTATGGACGTCAAGTAACTTAAGTTATTTATCGATTCGCCTTCACTGACGCGTTTAGTCAGATAGGGGAATGTGGCCATAATGTATCATGACATTGAACTTTTGATGTACTGCCCATTATTTCTGAAGGTGTCATGACTTCAGATCTGCTATGTATACCTACAAATTGATATGTCAACATACCATGATGTACTCGTATGTCCCAGTGTGTACGTCTGAATAAATTGAGTAAACCAAGATTCCAGCAGTCTGCATTGGTGCCTTGTAGACACAAGTGTATGAGTGGTTATATTGGTCAGCACACGAACAGTACACCATTCGCGGTAATCACACTCTACACTTCTACTTCATACATACACCATCCTGCGTCGGTTGAAGTGACCAAGTTTAGGCCTGCTTCCCCTGGAGCCTTTGCCTTCCCTAACTCAGGACTAGGGTGAGTTACCCATTTACAGCTGGGTAGACTGGAGCATGCCTGATCTCAACAACACACCACTCTTCCTTACAGAGCATCCAATGTGTGTGTGAAAGCAACTTTACAGAGTGGAAAGAAGAAAACAAAAACTTTACAATTTGGCCTCTGTGCAGGGGGTCTATAGGTACGTGTCCTATCATTTTGGTATCGTGGTTGAGCCCATTGCCTCCTGGTATGGTCAACCTCCATAGGTTCATGTTCAGTATAGTCCCTATGATCCATTCGGGGTTCTGTACCTATTCTTTGTTGGAACCTTCGTCGAAGATTTTCTTCCTGTATTGCTGCTTGGATTGTTTCAGCAATTGTTTTCGTGTCTTTTCTAAGGAGATGCATTCTGATATTGTCTGCCCTAAGGCCATCAACGAATATCCCTACCAGCTGTGTATCCACATCAGGTGTGGTAGGTATTTCTCCACAAAATGCCTCTTCTGCCATATTGAGGAATCTATCTCCAAAAAGCGTTACCGATTCATCTCTTTCCTGTTTCATGCTTCTAAGAACTGACCAAGCGTGCATTTTGTCTATGATTTCGCCATACCTCTGGATTAGCTCTTTTCGAAGGGATGCGTAGGTCTCTGTGGGGTACTGCTGGGACCTCCTTCTCAAGAAATCAGTCACTAATGAATCTGAGCTTAAGAGAGCGATTTTCTTTTTCTCGTCATCAGTTATTGCCTCTGCTATTGACGCAAATATTTCCATGTCGGCCACCCATCTTCTGAATCTTTTCTTGTCTCTATCGAACGGTTGGACGATGGATCTGACCTGGGTGAACTTTGCGTAGTTGTCAGCCTTCTGTAAGTTTTCAGTAATGCGCTGTAGCGCTATCATTGTGGGTCCTTCCATATTCTGATTGTCTTGGGGCTGTAGTGGTTGTGCATGCGTTTGCTGCTGTTGTTCTGTTTTTCTGCTCGTTATAGAGGACTGGTCACGGTAACATTATGCATTGTTCAATCCTCTCCATATTACAACATTGGGATCATAAGAAAGTGCGAGTCAATATCAAGCTCATGCTTTGTTTCAATCATTTGTATACATTCTTCTCCATGTTAGAACTGGGCGATAGACTTCGTGTCAATCATCCCCTGATTCAATCCTTATAAAAATCTTCTCCTTCAATAATTGTATCCCTTCGCAGTAGGCTTATGCAAAGTAGGGAATACCTGCAGTTATCTATGAACAAATCATTTTCTTCATTTTTAACAATCCAGCTTCGATACTAGGGAAACTGTCAGTGCTTCTGCATTAATTTTTCCACACTATGCATTGTTCAAAGGGCAATCGTACAGCCATATCTTTTTCTTCTAGATCTGTACGAGCTAGTCTGACTTGACATGGCAAAACGTTATAAGGCATTAGTAGCGAACTACTTACGGTGACATCCAAAATTGAAATAATGCACCACGATTTAAAACACTGTGAAGGAGCAATACTTATGTCTTCAACAGATAGAATGAAATCCTCATTTTAATTCATTGTGAACAATTCTCAACAACGGCATAAGGCCAGTGCGTCTGGTCACTTCGGCTACTTGTCTGCAACTGCTTTAGCCGGGGAAAAACCCGCGAGGTTTTTCAGCTCAATCTGGGTCAGCGCTGCGTGATCTTATTTCATCTCACGATTGGACAATAAATTTATCTACGCTGTTACTATCATGCTCCGTTTTTACCGTTAAATTTTAACTAATTTCTATCACCCAAGCTATAGTATGTTTAGTAAGAAGTGATAGTTCTTAAAGTGATGAGGGCACTGTCACAATATTCCAATCCTGAATCGTAAAGGCACTTGACTTTAGTACCATTACTGGTTACTTCTTCACAGATGGGGGGACGTTGGAGGTTTGTCTGACTGTCTGTCAGGTCCTTCCTTCCCTTTCCCACTGCCATCATACATGCAGCGTGATATGGAGGGACTTTCTTACCACAATCAAGTGTATTGTGGTTGTTCATTTTGCAAATTTTGTACCACTTATTTCCCTGTCTGTAAGGTTTATTATTTTGTACCTGAGGGTTCCTGTTTCTATGATCAAATCTGGGTTTGTCATAGTCTTGTTTGTATCTGTGTTGTTGGTCTCTATTTTCATATTCATCTTGGTTTGGGGATGGCCTACTTTTTTCTACCTGTTTCTTCCTAATGCCAGCTATTTCTTTCAGAGCTGCTTGATATCTCTCAGCAACAGTCCAAACAACATTCAGTGGAACAACATCAAAACAAAGGACCCTGGAGGAAGGACTGCCTCATGGATCAGCACTAAGTTGTACACTGTTTCTTATATTTATAAATGACCTCCCAGATGTCATCACCTGCCAAAAAGCCCTATTTGCTGATAACCTAGTCATCTGGACAAAAGGAAAATACCTCCAAACCATCACTAAAAATATAAACAAAAACCTGACAACCATCTCTGCCTACTGCCAGTTCTGGAAACTGGAAATCAATGTAGAGAAAACTGTGTATGGCTTGTTCAGTCTAAACAAGAGAGTTAATGAGAACAACATCGAGGTCTGGATGAATGGAGAGAAACTAGCATACGAAGAGTGCCCGAGATATCTTGGAGCCGAGCTCGACCGTAGACTTACCATGAGACCCCACATAGACAAGCTGATTGAGAAAGCATCCACAAGACTCAGGCTCATCAAGCACCTTTCCTCCTGTGGGTGGGTAGCAGACCAGCACTCATTACGCAAACTCTGTACTGGATATGTGTGCCCAGTAATTGACTACTCGCTCCCCCTCCAAACTTTTGCAAGTAAAAGCCTCCTACAAAAGCTAGACAAAGTCCAAAATCACGCTCTACAGTTTACAAGTGGTGCCATGAAGACAACGCCGACAGATGCATGCGAAATCAACACCAATATTGAACCCTTAAACCTAAGAAGAGAACGTTCAGCTGTGGAAACATACGAAAGGTATCTGAGAATGGACACAAAGGAGGAGAATAGGAAAATGATAGAGCAGTGGCACCAAAAACACAGAATACAAAAGACATCCTTTCTTAAAAATGCAAAAGAAGCTAGCATCAAACACCACCTACCAGCAGTTAGAAAGCCGATGGTAACTGTCAATAATGAACCACCTTGTTGGCAGGTAACTACTCCCATAGTAAGAACTGAACTCTCTGACCCATCAGCAGACAAGAACACTCTAGGACCACTACTGAAAACCATCGCTTTAGAAACTATAGACTCATATCCACAAGACATCATCCATGTCTACACAGATGGATCTGCATTTAAAGCTACCATCAATGCTGGATATTGCGCAGTGATAAAATACCCCAACCTGCACCCAGAAGACCACCCTCGCATCTTAGGCCCCTGCGGAGAAATTTGTTACAGCTATGATGCAGAAATAACAGCACTAGAAAAAGCATTGTGCCGGATAATCTCAGACTTTGAAAGTGGCATCACTCCACCTGAGGATATTGTTATATTCTCAGACTCAAAATCAGCACTTCAAGCCCTAGAAAGCAAAATGTCTCCTAATATTAATAACATCTGTAGATTAATTGAACAACTGTTCACTTCCTAATTCGTCGAAGTTAAACTCCAGTGGATCCCTGGGCATGTCGGAGTCCCATGAAATGAAAAAGCCGATAAACTATTCAAAAGAGGAGCAGCACTGCCCCAGTTTCCATCAGGTACCACACTGCAAACCTGCCAACAGATCCTGAGAACCAATTATAGGCAAGAATGGCTAAACCAGTGGGCTTCCTCCCAGACAGGGCGTCCATTCTTCATACATAAAGTTTAAATAGAATAGACCCACTACGTGAACCAAACTGTAGGCACTGCCACCACCATGAGGAATCAGTTGAACACCTACTGTTACAGTGCCCAAGACTAACTGACCTGCGACACCAGCTACTCCCATTGCACCCAACCATCCACAATACACTCTACACATCGCCACAACAACTGAGGAAGACTTGCACCTTTGTCAGAAAGGCAATGGGCTGTCAAGAGCTACCTGCTCACAGCTAAAGGGATTATATCATCATCATCATCATCATCATCATCATCATCATCATCATCATCATCATCATCATCATCATCATCATCATCATCATCATCATCATCATCATCATCATCATCATCATCATCATCATCATCATCATCATCATCATCATCATCATCGTCATCACCTTGCTACATTGTGCACAGGCATTTACATACTGAGTGATGTCCTCAGCTATGCCTGGAAAATAGTGGTTTACAGATGCCCGTTGACAGGTGGTACCAATTTTGATATGTCCACCGTCTGGTACATGTGCTTGTTCCATAACTTGTTCCCTGTATGAAGATGGCAGTACTAACTGGCTATGCCCATTGGGTCCTGCTCCAGCTTTCCTGTAAAGCAATCCATCATCCACATAAAATTGTCCTTTCTTTGGGGGGTTATGGCTGTTTGGCCATTTGCCAAAGCAAGATTTAAGGTTTTATCTTTTGCTTGGGCCTTTCTCATCTTTATAGGATGAATTTTAAGTGGTGTTCCCTCCTCCTTCATAGGACTTGACCTGGTCTGGAGTGTCGCCATGATCACAGGTTTTATTGGGTTCACTAAGAAAGCATATCTCCTTCCTAACACCAGCTGGTAATTAGGATCATCACACACTGCTGCACTAATCACTCCTTCCACATAGCGAGTCTTGACATTGATTCTGGCTAGAGGAAGTGTTATGGTGGCTGTTCCCTTTAATGCCCCTTGTATCTCCACTGTGTCTGTGGTATACTGCTCAGGGTGCACCAGAGTCGCACTCACAACTGAGTCATATTCCAATCCTGAATCGTATAGGTACTTGACTTAAGTACCATTACTGGTTGCTTCTGCACAGATGGGGGGATGTTGAAGGTTTGTCTGACTGTCTTTCCCTTTCCCACTGCTATCATTCATGCAGCGTGATATGGAGGGACTTTCTTACCACAATCATGTGTATTGTGGTTGTTCATTTTGCAAATTTTGCACAACTTATTTCCCTGTCTGAAGGGTTTATTATTTGGTACCTGAGGGTTCCTGTTTCTATGATCAAATCTGGGTTTGTCATAGTCTTGTTTGTATCTGTGTTGTTGGTCCCTATTTTCATATTCATCTTGGTTTGGGGGTGGCCTACTATTTTCTACATGTTTCTTCCTTATGCCAGCTATTTCTTTCTGAGCTGCTTGATATCTCTCAGCAACTGTTAGACTCTCCCCCAGTCTCTCTACACCTTGTTCCATAAGAAATTTTCTCATGTCTGAAGACATAGACTCTCTTACTTGCTCTATCATGATCATTTCTTTTAGGTCTTGGGTTTTTACAAGAGTAGTGCACTTCTCCAAGTAGGTTTCTAATGTTGCAGAGAATTGGTGGTAAGTTTCTCCAGAAAGTAGCTTGGTAGTTCTAAACTTCTTCCTATAAAATTCTGAATTCTTTTCATAACGGACTAGCAATGCCTGCTTCAAATGTTCATAGTCTTCTTGATCTTCTTTGCCCAGTTTTGCAAAAACTTCATACGAGGCTCCTCTCAAACCTTGGGATAACTTAAGGCTCCACTTCTCTTTATCTAGGCCATAGTTAGTAGCTAATCTCTCGTATCTACTTACAAAAGATTCAATATCATCTTCTTTTTCCACAAATGGATCCAAAAGGAAGTTCATAGCTCCATTTGAGGCACCTTGACTTGCACTAGTATCAGAGGTAGTTGGGCTACTTCCATTGACTGCAACATGTCCTTGAAGTTCCAGCTCTATCAGCCTCAACTCATGTTCCCTTTGCAAGCTCTTTTCCTCTACCTCCATTTGCAATCTCTTTTCCTCTTTCTCAGCCTCCATTTTCCTAGCTTCCCTATCAGATTCTAGCTTCATAGCCTCTCTATCAGCTTCTAGCTGTAATCTTTTAATTTCAGCTTCCCTATCAGATTCTATTTGTAATCTTTTAACTTCAGATTCTATTTGTAATCTTCTTTCTGTTTCTAACTTCTTATCTTCCCTCTCTATATACTTGTCACATTCAGTAGTGACATATTGAATAAGAGCCTCCCCACTTAGAACAAATTCTTTTGCTGACTGTACGGTAGCAGATCTAAATTTTGCCAAGTCTGCCATTGTCTTGCAATCTTATCAATATACAAATTATAAATATTAAATAAGGTACCAACTAAATTACTATGCAAAACTTAATTAAATACAACCACTGTCAGCTCATCCAGTCAACAAAATTCCTGTTATTTACTCAATATTTTTGCAATGAGTTATTTTTAACTATTTATTTACTTCATACTTTAACTTTTAAAAATTACTATCTTAAGATAAAGACCCCAGGGTATCAAGGAAATCCCGGAAGGAGACACTAGATGTCGCGAGAGGTTCAGATGTTATTAAAATATATGATATCCCAGACAAAAAAGATGTATCAAAGGATACCAGTATAGCGCCCGATAAGAGACTGGTCTTATAAGAAATACCCCCTTCTCTGAAAAGAGTAAGGGTGTATCGACAATCAAGGTAGGGTCAAGCTGTATAAACCTTCAAGTATGATGATAGTAAATGCTACTTAAGGTCTAAGTGCTACCTCTCCAGATCCCACCCTGAATAATGGTTATTATATTTATTTTATTGCATTATGGCTGATTGTCTAGAGGATTAATTAATTTAATAGATATGTAATATACATACAAACAGAATCTAACTCAACTTGAATAATTAAGTAAGACTGAATGTAAATATTTACAATTTATTGATCCTATACCGTTTCTCTTTTTGTTTAGGAAAATGATAATAAACTTCAAATGCTTTTTACAAAATGGAAATAAATAAGTAAGGAATTTTCATTTCCACACTAGTTAAATATAAAAGTTATATTTAAAATGCCACTTATGTTATTATATATATATTTATATACAGTTGTTAGTTTCACTGGACTGTAAAGTAGGTAGAAGTTCATTAAATCCTTCATTTGTCATCATGCACGTGTTTGTTTAATGTGTGGTTTAATTCTTAATACGATAAGACTGGATGTGCCGACCAGTGGAGTTATATGTCCTCCTATCTTGTATAGTTTAAAGTAAACAGTGTCTGGATCTCTAAGTATATTGAGAACGTCTCGCACACACAGAGTTCCTCGGTATTGAATGTCTCGAAGACTGATAGTCATTACAGGATAAAACCTGGAAAATACAAATAATCGCAATCCTTGTATGGTCCAGCACTATTTTATCCACACACACACACACACACACACACCAGCAATTACGGATTAGGAGGTAGTCTGCTCCAAGAACATGAAGGCGTACTCCACCCAACACTATTTATATCGAGAAAACTGACGGACTCAGAGCAGAAATATTCCGTGATAGACAAGGAATTGTTAGCGGTCGTTTGGTCGATACAGAAGCTCGAGAAATTTCTACTTGGCGCTCCGTTTGTGGTACAGACTGATCAGAAGTTGGTAGCTGCGCTCAGACGAGCCAATCATAAGAGTCCGAAGTTAGCCAGATTCTCGATACTTCTGCAACCGTTCCAATTCACCATCGAGTCCATTCCAGGTTCGGAGAATGTAATGGCAGGCTCCTTGTCACGCCATCCTACATCATCAAAGGACGATAATTAATAACACAAATTTACTGAACGACGAACGCTTATATACGATCGACACATCCATCCATACACATTGTCATAAGGACCTGCAACTTATAATTATCAATGAAAATGTGTTGTCTACAGACCTTTGAACAGTTGTGAACATCAATTCGTATTCATAGTACATACGGGATATTGAATGAGTTCATGACAAGAAACGTTCGTGATATGTACAATATACTCAATTATCTCTCATGCATTTGCGTGGATCGTTCAATTACATATCAATTTCGTTGACCTTTCAATTACATCATTATGGACTTTGGTTAGTGTCCATACATCTATCACTCGTCGTGATTCGATTTACAATCAATATGCGCTCGAACTTATGAATGGATGGATTGATACTTCTACATTTTCTTTTAAACACTCATGAACAACTTTAGCTGAATGAACTTTTCCAGCTAACGTATTATACTGTACATTGGGTACAGATAGGAACTAATAACAGATTACAAATCATGATTGACACTTCTGTTTTCGACGCTATAATGCGATTAAATAAAAATAAAAAGTTTGAAAAAAACATTATCACACAAATAAGTAATATAATTACTATAATTAGTTAACTATTAAATATTATGTGTATTTACATTACTCATTTTAACGTAAATGTTTTATAAAATGCTATGCATAATTGTTTATTAGTGAATAGATTAATTTAATTTAGTTTTAAATGAGATAATTATTTTACATACAAGTTTCGTGATACATATTACTTAATTTACTTTATTAATTTTATTCCTTACTATTTCCTTTCAGTTCTTTTCTTTCATGTATACTTTCTCATGTGTTCTTAGTGTTTTCTTTGTCTTGGTTAACTTTAATACAATACTTTATTAGTTTAATTAATTAGATTTAATTCTATAACAGTCTACACAAATGACATTCATACTTGATTACTTTAATTACTTAACTATATTTAATTAGTTATATCTTAGGACTTTGATTAATTCACCACATCTTAAGTTAGTTAAAACACATTTAGTTAATTAGATAATAGTTTACTTTCCTTTCTTGACTGTTGACGTTTCTTTTAGTTAACTTAGTATTATTTCCATTTATTATGTGACATTTAGGATATTGACAACGACCGTCGACACTGTTTTATTCAAAACATCGTGGCCGTATATAGCAAATTTTTAATTTTTGATAGAATTAATGGAGTTATTAGTAAAAAAAATCTATAGAATAGATTTTTTTAACCCCCGTCTGTCAGGGGAATGTTACGACACGTTTAATGATGTTGGCCACTACAATTGTGAGCACTTTAAAGTTGCGCGTTAATATATTGGGATGCTATAAATATAAGATGTTTTGCGCTTAAAGATAATTTATTGAACGCGAATTTGTACGGTTGTCTAGGGTTAGACATGACGTGCTTAGTTGTTAAGCTGCCGCATGGTAACGATCTATAAACACCCTTCATCTTCTGAACTTTGTTCACGTCGGACGCGTTATGCTTTGCTCCCAAGATGTATGGTGTAGAGGTTCTCCTTAACTATAAGCCAAAAGGTCGGCTTTTATTATATATGGATGCAGGATTAAGTCACCCCATTTTGACGTGCAGTCTTCGTTTCAGAAGTAATACAGGGAGTATTGTAAAGTGATTATAATTATCAGAATATTTATGTCGCCAAATCTATGGCTGTTCGTTACCGGATCGCGTGTAAACAGTCAGACCTTTTGACGATAAAGGAATTAATCTAGGAGACGATATTAGAATGCGTGAATTGAACTATATATATGAATTTATTGATGCCGTGAACTAAATGAACTTTTATGTCGTAATAAATATGTATCCATTTGGACTCTAAAAGGCACGCATCGTTGTCGCTTCACTTCAATTGAATTGGTCAGAATACTCACATTCGGGAACAACACCAAATCAGCTCAATAGCTTGATTAGGAACAACTTTTGACATCAAGTGAATTGCAGACGAAATAGTAAAATAAACCAATTCTTTATTCTTCAACAAGTTCAATGTAAAAGGACAATGTAACAATATGGGTTCAACGAAAAGACGGAGCAACAGTACTCCAAGCTTGTATCTCATTGTCACAATGGGGGTATTTCGCGTACAGCCCAAGACTATGCGCATCCCTTCATTCTGAATGCGTTCTAGTCGTTCACGTTGTGTTACTGACAGTGTGAGTATTCCCAGTCCATACTCAAAGACCGATATGACTAGCTGTTTATAAAGAAGAAATAGTAATCTCTGCTCCAGACACGCTGCGGCCATTATTTTCAGTGCCGCTAGACCTCTCCTGCATTTCTGTGTGATGTGCTCAAAATGGTACTTATACGAGAGCCCGCGATCAAATGTAACTCCAAGGTACGAGTATTTCAGCTTTTCTTGCCTTTCAATTTTCTGTCCATTGAGAGTAATATCTGGGAGGTCTGCTTTCACAATGGAGTACTTCAAGGAGCACCACGTCACGCAGGCTTTATTGTGATTGACTTTGGAGCCAGTTTCCTCACACCATTTAGACACTTCCTGTAGTGTCCCATGTATGCTATTAACCATTTCTTAAGAAAGCTTAAAGATTGTTATATATGTATAACACAAACATTCGATGTAAAAACACCCATATAGAACTACAGACGTCTTCCACACTTTATGTATATTCTAATGATTCTCCTATAAGCCATGTTGTATTTTATTATATCATGTCAGTACATAACAGTGTATTTTATGGAGAATGAAGATTCTGTTAAGTATGATGTATGTATTCTCTCTTCAGCAGCAATAGAAATTAATTAAAATTACGCGACATAAAACCTGATTTAACAATAATTATAATCAATCATCATAGTAAAACCACTTTTCTAGGTGAAGTATCAATACCAGATGTTGTACATTTAGAAATATGATATCAACATACAATTGAAAAGTATTATCGACTGAGCGCGTGTCGTGCTTAGATAGGTTTTAAAGTTATTTATGGTACCGCCTGAGTATAGTGGATGGTGATAATACGTGAGAAGTAAAGGTGTAAGAAAATATATTTCACGAGTAGATAGTTTAAGGAGAAGATCTGTCTCTGGAATGAGAAATTTCTCTAGTCCAGATTATCTATACGACTATAATTTAGTATAAGACAATCTTCTTTTACTTTTTTTTTCTTTGGTCCTTTGCCGCCGACCGTCAATGCAGTCAGTCGCGATCACGACTAGTGGCGTCTTGTAGGGCAACAACAAATTGATTCCACTTTGCTCGGTCGGTGGCCATCCTTCGTACAGTGCCCCAACTCTGGTTCATTTTTTGCATCTCTGCCTCCACAGTCCTCCGCCAGGTTGTTTTTGATCGGCCTCTCTTTCGTTTTCCTTCAGGGGTCCAAAGCATAGCTGTTCTTGTGATGACATCTGGGTCTCTTCTGAGGACATGGCCAACCCAGCTCCAGCGTCTGCCAGCTATGATGGTGTGCATGTCCTCTTGCTTGCTCCGAGTAAGCAGATCTTGGTTGGTGATGGTATTCGGCCAAAAGATTCGGTGAATTATTTTAGGCATGTTGTGTGAAAAGAGGACAATTTCGACATTTCCTTCTCTGTAACTCTCCAGCATTCCGCACAATAGAGAAGCACAGAAAGCACACAGCTCTGATATAATCTTAATTTTGTGCTTGTGCTGTATTGAGAGGACTTCCAGATGTTGTTTAGGCTAAAAAAGGCTGTTCTTGCCTTATTTATTCTGAATTTGATGTCTTTGCCTGCCCCGCCGTCTGGTGTTACTATGCATCCTAGGTATGTGAAGGTGTCTGTACCAGTTGCTGATTCCTTACTGATATGGGCTCAGGGTTGCTCACATTGAGCGTCATGACCTCTGACTTCTTTAAATTGATGTTCAAGCCCACCTGCTGGCTAAACTTATTAAGTCTATCCGTTTTTTCCTGAATGTGTTGATGTGAATGTGCTAGTAGTGCAATGTCATCTGCATGTTCCAGATCTTCCAATGTAGAAAATGTAGTCCATCTTATTCCTTTTGGACTCCCCTCTGTTGTCTATCGCATCACCCAGTCTATGACTGTTAAAAATAGAGTGCTTGATAAGGGGCATCCCTGTCGTACTCCTGTCTTCACCACAAAGGTTAGGTTGCTCTGCCCAACACTACACGTAAAGTTGGCATAGAGGCTTTTTATGATTGACACTATGCAGCTTGGAATTCCATAAGCCCTCAGTATCTTCCATAAACTGTCCCTATGTATGCTGTCAAAAGCCTTTTCAAAATAAACGAAATTAATGTACAGCTGTCTTTGCCATTCTGAGCACTGCTCTATAATGTTCCTGAGAGTGAATATATGATCTACACATCTTCTGTTCTTTCTAAATCCTGCTTGTTCTTTCCTCAGTTTGTGGTCTACTGCTTTTGAAATTCTCTGTATAATTATCCTGCCTAGTATTTTGCTGGGAACTGAAAGAAGAGTGATTCCTCTCCAATTATTGCAGTCTGCAAGATCTCCCTTCTTGGCCACTTTGACAATTATTCCTTTGTTCCACTCCGTTGGTGTTGTCCCCGTTTTCCACACTTGTGCAAATAGTGGTTCTAATAGTTCTGCTGCTAGCTCAGGGTCTGTCTTAAATAGCTCTGCATTTAAGTTATCATGGCCAGGAGCCTTTCCGTTCTTTAACCCTGTGATTGCTGTGATGATTTCTTCTTTTCGTGGAATGTCTGTATTTACATCTAGATCGTTTTCAGCCTCAGGAACATTCAATTGTGTCTCTGGTGGTTCCTTGTTCAGAGTTTCTCTGAAGTGCTCTGTCCATCTTGTTTCCTGTCCCTCTGCTGTCTTAATGAGATTACCTTGCTTATCTCTTACTAATGTAATATTGTTTGCACCTCGTTTTCCGCTGATCAATGTAGTTATTGTGTATACTGTGCTTTGTTCATTTCTCAGTGCTGCCTCTTCTGCCTGTCTTGCAAGATCGTCTAGGAAATTCCTTTTTTTTGGCTCGGGTTTGGCGTTTAACTTCCTTTTCCAGCTGACTGTACTGCTCGCTACATAGTTGCTTTAACCTTGGGGACTTCGCTTATGTTTTCTTTCTTTTCATTTCCTTTTTCAGTGTTATGGTGTTTAATGTTTCTGGTGTTATCCAGTCTTGCTTCTTCCTTTCCTGAAACCCCACGTATGATTTGCTGCTTTCCTTATATATTGTTGAAATGGTGTTGAATTTCTGGTCTATATCATCAGTCAATGTCTTTTCCTGACTTTTGGCAAATTGATATCGTTTCTTTATGTCAGCCGCAAAAGCTTTTCTGGTAAGGGGGTCCTTCAATTTGCTGATGTCAAACCTTTACTGTGTAGTTACAGTTGGCCCAGCTGTTCTTAGTTTCACTTTCAGTTTTGCTACTACTAAATGGTGATCACTTCCCACATCTGCACCTCTTCTTACCTTCACATCTTGTAATGCATGTCTCCATCTACCGTTAATCATGATGTGGTCTATCTGGTTTCTGTCCCGACCATTTGGTGATTCCCATGTTAATTTGTGAATTTCCTTATGTGGGAAAAGTGTTCCTCCAATGACCAGGTTGTTAATACTACAGAAACTTATTAATTTATCCCCATTTTCATTTGATGTTCCGCTACCGCATTTCCCCATTACTCTTTCATTATATGTATTGTGTGTACCAGCTTTCGGATTGAGGTCTCCCATTACTATAATAAGATCATATCTAGGTGTGTCTCCATTTCTTTCTGCAGTTGTTGATAGAATTCATCCTTGACCTCTTCGTCGCTGTCATTCGTTGGTGCGTAGCATTGTATTATTGTAGTATTGGTGAATCTCCCTCTCAATCTTAATCTTATCAGTCTGTTGTTGATGGGTTTCCATTCCAGTAATGTCCTTTCTATTCCTTTCTGTAGAATAATGGCTACACCTTCATTGTACTGTCCATCCTCTCTTCCAGAGTAAATTACTGTTTCTCCTGTTGCTGTTTTAACTTTTCCTGCCCCTGTCCATCTGCTCTCGCTTATCCCTAGAATGTGTAACCTATAGTTTCTCATTTCTGGAGTGACCTGTTTTAGTTTGCCCGTCTCATTCATTGTCCTGACATTCCAAAATCCTATTCTTGTATCATGTTTTGCGGCCAGGACGTCCGTTCTAATGTCAGTGGCTTCCTTTCGGCTTTCACCACTGACAGTCATACGAGCCTCAGACTCCGGATGTCCGTCCCGTAGCAAAGTTTGTTTATTCGTTGTTGTTTCCGTAACTTCAAATTTTACATAGACAGGGGTGTCAGCCCTATGCTAAAATCCCCAACCTGGAGGACCAGGGTGTCTGCTTTAGTCTGACCCCTGCCCGCGCAAACCTGTCCAGCTTGGTAGAACCTTCCAGGAGTAAAACTCCAGCTGGCATAGCTCTGGGGGTAATCAGGGTACGCAAGCCGCCATACCTCGACAACTAAAAACACACACACAGCAATGTGATAACAAGACACACAAACTGAAAAAACTACGGTTAATTGGGTATGGGTCTGACCAACACACAAAGTTTAGTTCTTTTGTTGTTTATTATCATTAAACTTTACAATCTCGAATATCTAAAAGAGATCAAATAAATCAGAATTTATACACAGAAAAATAACAGAATACGTGTGCCCTCCCCTCAATGAGAAGAAAAGAACCCAACAAGTTAATAACACCCATGGTTAAAGTTTTGCACTAGGTTACAGTATAGACAGTAAAGAAAAGAACAAAGTTCCTACTAAATGTTATCCAATAAAGTAAACAATATTTAAACAGAATTTAGGTGATCCAATTTATCCTGTAACAAAAAAATATTTCTCTTTCTCTCTATCTCTCTCTCACTCACTCTCTCTCTCTCTCTCTCTCTCTCTCTCTCTCTCTCTCTCTCTGTGTCATACGTGGCCACACATTCGCTTCTTACCTACTCTTGGTGGAAAAAAATTCTTTTGGACATATAATCCATGCATCAGTATTTTCCAGTGATTTTATCTCCCAAATTTGGCCCCAGTACCTCCTTTCAATAATTACATTTTATAAGGGGAACGTCTAATTTGGTGGTTGATTCCTGGATAAACAAATGTCACCTCGAACAGTTAATGTAGGAAACTCTGAGATTTGGTGTTCACAGTAGAACAGTAGAAATTTTTCCGGGATATGGAAAACTTCTGGTTGCTAAAAACTGTCAATTACTGTTAACTGATGATGATGGTTAATCCTATCGGCTGGCTCTGGTAAGTGCCGATTCTGAAACAGCGTAACTCTTCTGGATAAAAATCCACTTGGATTACGACTATCAAAAGTCGGGAGAACTGTTATTGGTATACTCCAAAATGGGCTGATAAAATTGAATAAATAATATCTGGTGTTTAAAGTCCAGTTAAATTTACCATTTAAAATGTAAATTATTATCTTTGGTCAGTCCTGTTCACAAATGAACTTGGGGACGTGTAAGCCAGGAAAAAGATAACATTTATCAATCAGTAGCTGAAGAACAGGCTTAAAATAGACCAAAAATAGAGACCAAAATATAGACCGCTGGTCGCCGTTTGATCAGGTCTGCGAGAAATAAAGAAACATGAAAAATGTACTACTAATAATTATCTACATATATGCACACGGTGTCTCTTGCCTATTCCTATCCGGTCAGTTTTAGCTAGCGCAGCGTCTCTAGGTCAGGTGAAGGTATGTGCCCTCCCCGCTCCTTCTGCACGCGCTAACAATCAGCGTTCAATGGCAATTATTATTTAATTATCCATAAGCGCACTCTAACAAATATCGCTTGTCATTAATAACAATTAGATTGTAGGCGTCTGTTTGTTTAGTCGCGTGATATTTAAACAACAGTCACTTTCTAAAATTACACCAAATGTAATATAACGTGAATTCTATGGTCTACTATCAGTCACCTAGCACTTTAATTCAGTCCACTAAACCGTATCTCCTTGTGTAAGAAAGCGGGTGGTATAATTACATTAAACTGCACAACTGATAAAAAAATTGCTACGCGTTATTTATTTTGCTAGTTCTAACAGCTGGAAAACACAGTGAACATCGATGATAAAACTTAGCACATTAAATCACGCTTAAGCACAAATTTATATTTCCAGAAAATCAGAATGAGATTCCCACGAAACTATTAACATGTCTATTCACAATGGTTCTGGATAACGTGTTTAGACTCTCCGAAAGATTCTGAGTGACACTGATAACGGAACTGAGGAGCCACAGTTTATATACATCACGTTTTTATGATCTCTCATCTCAGCCCGTAACCCGTCATTGGTCGTAGGGGTGCCATGGTGGAAGCATCAGCTTCAGGGTCCTCCACTGCTCTCTATCCTCAGCAATGCGTACAAGTGTAGAAAAACCGTGTCCTGCCCATTCTTTGATGTTATCAGCCCAGGATTTTCTCTGCCTTCCTCTTCTCCGTTTACCTTCGACTGTTCCCTGAAGGATCGTTTTCGAAAGGGAGTCATGACGAGTTACATGCCCAAACCACTCAAGCTTTCGACGTTTCACTATTGACAAAAGTGGTTCTTGGTGGCCTGCATAGGTGTTTATCTTCTCTCTAACATAGACATTTGTTTTGTGCTCTTTATAGCAAATGCGCAAAATTCTTCTATAACATTTATGCTCGAAAGCCTGAATCCTTCGCTCCGTATCTGCAGTGAGTGTCCAGCCCTCACACCCATACAAGAGAATAGATAATACAAGTGATTTGTATAATTTGATCTTCACAGGAAAACTGATGTTACTTTTCCATATCACATTCAACCTTGTCATGGCAGCTGAGGCCATCTCAATTCTTGTCTTGATTTCTTTAATTGATCTTCCATCACTACATATAGTGGACCCGAGATATTTAAAGGTGTTAACTTCTTCTAACGTTTGCCCATTTAACGTAATGTTGGTCGGAACATGTTTCTTATGGCTATTCACCAATATCTTGCTTTTTTCTATATTAATTTCCATCCCATACGTTCTTGTTACTTTCTCCAGTCTAGAGGTAAGGTCTTGAAGTTCTGATTCTGATCCAGCTATCAGATCAATATCATCAGCAAAACGTAGGTTGCACAGAGGTCGGCCTCCAATCGATATGGTTGATTTATAATCGTAGAGAGCCTCCTGCATAATATGTTCTAGATATATATTGAAGAGCACTGGTGACAGGATACATCCTTGGCGAACTCCTACAGTTGTTTTGAAAAATTCTCCAATGTCGTTGCTTACAAAAACAGCACTGCTTGCGTCCTTGTATAGTGCTTCAATGATATCTATGATGTTGATATCAAAATTGAATTTTCTCATTACTTGCCATAAGCCTTCATGCCAGACTCGATCGAAGGCTTTTGTGAAATCGATGAAATTATGGTATAAATCGTGTTGATGTTGGAGATTTTTTCGATAAGTAATCTAAT
The DNA here is from genome assembly GCA_024509875.1 of Oreohelix idahoensis. Lineage (NCBI taxonomy): Eukaryota > Metazoa > Mollusca > Gastropoda > Stylommatophora > Oreohelicidae > Oreohelix > Oreohelix idahoensis. The sequence continues at coordinate 66,443 of JAMPIV010008477.1, read as the reverse complement.
ATTGAAGATTTGTTCTGAGGTACTTCTTTTTGGTCTAAAGCCAGCCTGTTCCTCTGACAAGATTTCTTCTGATTTCTGTTTTATTCTGTTCAAAAGTATCCTTAACATTACCTTACTTGGACTTTCTTTGGAAGCGGTATTACTAATGACTGCGTCCATTCTTTTGGCCATTTTTTTTGTACTCCATATCTTCTGGCAAATTGTTGTCATGATTTTTACTATATCTGGTCCTCCATATTTCAAGAGCTCTGCTGGGATATTATCCACACCCGGTGACTTCCCTCCTTTCATCGAACATATAGCCTCTTCCACTTCTTCCCGTAATATTGCTGCATTTTCGAGTTCCCTGTTTTCGCACTTAATGTTGTTTAATATGCTATAGTCAGTGTCGAGTTTACAGTTATATAATTCTTTACAATATTCTGTTCACCTTCTCGTTACAGCTGTTTTTTTCATTGAGCAGAGCCCCATTGCTATCTTCTATGACAGTTACCCTGGGCTGTTGAGGTTTTGATAGTTTTCTTAATGTGTCAAAAGCTGCCTTGCTGTTACCTTTTATTAGCCCCGTATTAATGGACTCACATTGATCAGCTACCCATTTTTCTTTGGCCTGTTTCATTTTCTTCCTAATATTTTTGTTCACCATACTGTATTGCCATGCTGCTTCAGGAACCTCTTTCTTAACCTTTTTCATTTCCCGCCGTGTATCACATAACTTTAGAATGTCATCTGTAACCCATGGTTTGTTTATTTTCTTTCTTTTACCAAGTATTTCTGTTGCTGATTCAATGAGCACGTCTTTCATGTTCTCTGTGATTGAGTTGATATCATCCTCCAAAAAGTTGAGAGCTGCGAATTTTCCTCCAACAGTTGCCTCAAAGATTCCCGCGATTTCTGGATCTTTCAGTTTGTCTAAATTGAATCTTAACTGAGAACATCTGTTTTGATTATAGTTCTTTTTAAGTTTAAGCTTGAGCGTCATCAATACCATGTCGTGATCACTACCAATGTCGGCGCCAGGAAAAGTCCTAGTCTTGGCTTTATTAATACTGGACTTGAATCTTTTGGATACAAGAATAAAATCAATTTGGCCATGTATCTCAGTTTTTTGGGGCATGCCACGTTGTTCTTCTTGGTAACTTATGAGGAAATAGTGATCTCTAGAGGATGTTAATTTTCACACTCTGTTTCCTAGCGGAGAAATTTTTCCCCCGATAAAAGGTTTTACGGTCGCTCTGTCGGCAGTTGCTAATGGACAGAGACTTAAACCGTGTAACGGGCTCCCTTAGATTTGCCCCGCTTCTGGAGATTCGAAGAGTTATCTCTCCCTGTATGTACGAACATCAAAGAGTACACGAGAAAATGTTTTTGCCAGTGCAACTACTTCGAAAAATCCGGTGTTATCCCACGTGCGTCTGTCTGATATCTGATGATTGACAGATCGGCTCACGTGAGAAACTCAGGTAAACAACACCATGTTTGCTCCCTGTTTTTGACTGGCAGGCCGCGGAAGTTGGTAATATGTCTGTTTGTTTACATCTCAAAGAAAAGAGGTGTGGATTAAAAGTGAGTAATGCATGCTGTCAAATGCTTGACTATGCTAACGAATCATAGAACGCCACGAAGTCACGAAAGGCTGTCGGATACTGTAGGCTAAATTTCCGTTATACGTCACAGCGCGGAAATTAACGAATTAGGTTATTGTACATATGTTATCGGACATATATTAAGTAGTTTTGGACATCTACATGCAAAGTTTGTGAGCAGTTTAGAGTTTATAGAACTGAGGAGATTTGAAGCCAGAGTGTTATGCAAAAGATTTTAGCATGGGTGCAATCATAAGGCCGTAACAAGATATATGACATAGAAACACCCATATTAATGTAGTGGAGACATATTGACACTTTTGTTAAATTTAATCTCTTACATAAAATGTTGTATTTAATATGTCACACCATTGGTGTATGTCGCCACTACATGTAAATATATTTAATGGAGAATAATGACGCGAGAAATTATATATGGGATAGGAATAAATAAAATAAAAAACACACACACACAACACAGATATTGAATTGCATGAGAAGCATTTCACACTGTTGGAAATTCTAATGATTCTCCTGTTTGGTATATTGTATTTTATTACATCATGTCAGTATATGTCAATGTATTTAAAGGAGAATACAGATTCTGGTATGTATGCATTTATTTTCAACGTTTAGTTCTTGCCCATGTATCGAAGGAAAATGACGGTATTTGAAAACTGTAGACCCATCTCTCTTTTGTTGTTAACCTACAAACTATTTGTGAAGTTAATTCAGTGGATTATAGGCGTTTAGCGATTATCTCCTCGGTGAAGTTTCCCACGTTTGCAGACTCTAAATCATTATCCTATTGGATACAGTGTTTTTGTAAGGCATTAGTTACATGTTATTGCACTTTCTGCATAGACGATTTTGATATGTATGCATTGGGCATGTTGTATTCATTGTGTCTATTAAATAATTTCGTCATATACAGTTGGGGCTTCAGAAAAGGAAGACGATGCAGCGATGCTTTGTTCATTCTAGGACAGATCTGTCTGAATACCGATGACCATGCAAAATAATGTTTACCAATCCTGAGAAAGTCTTCGATGTGATGAAGGAATTTCTATAGAATACAAGAACAACTCTTAGATATTAGAGACGTGATCGAAAAAAAAACATGACTGAGGAGCGCGAGAGGGATGCGCACCATCACCTGTACTATTTGTATCAATATCGATAGAATAGCATCAGGACCAAAAGAAGAATCAGACACCTTAATTGAAATATTGTTTGCAGATGAATAGACATGCTACGGGTACATGTAAAATAATAACTCCAAGAGCATATGAAAATACTTGCTACAGCGTGGAATATTTACAATTAGATATGGCTACAACAAACTTAACTTCTTAAAGTGTCGGGGGAAACGTTGCAACATTTATTGTAGAAGCAACCTTTAAATAATGAATAAACGAAACGAAAGTTGTATAACACCAGTTTCATGTGGTTCTCTCCTAAACACCAGCTAAATGTACTCACATCAATATGTAAATTCTATGCCATCCAGCAAATCCATGTCCCCCGTGAGCTGCAAATATGGCCGTCTCATGCAGAAGTGCAATAGCGTCGTATTTGTTAGGCTCTACCGTCTGTAATGTCCCATGGACGATAAAGTGAAGGACAGATGATGAATGGTTAGGTAAGTAGGGGAATGGCTGGATGATTGTGTAGACAGGTGAAAATATGAAGGACTTTCACTTAGAGAATATGCTGTGAAGCAAGTAAAGAACACAACAAACCAACAACGAATGTGAGGAAAAACATGAGAAAGCCCCAATTAGAAATCACAAAACGATCTTTAAACGTGTAACCTACGGGAAATGTGAAAATGGTCTCTAAAAGCCATGAAACGTAAAATGTTTGCTACAATGATCACTGCATTCAACAACTTAACGCAAAATATGTACATAACGTTCCAGATACTAGCCTCGCGTATTTACCTATTCGTTTGCTTGTCGTTATTACTGATTTTGCAAATAAACAAAACAATCGGTAGGTGGATGAACGATAGTGGCTCTTTCATCACTGTGACGAAATGGACGACCTCTATCGATCTTTGGTTCTCTCCGGCAGTATCGGTACATTTGTGGTACTGATTTTTATTAGGTGCTGTCAATTCTCGCACTTTTCTTTCTTTCTTTATTTTTCTGCTAAGTAGCAGATATTTGATTTTATCAAATTACCCAGTAGGCGATAAATATCACATTTGCAAGGAGTTCTACCCAGATTTGTGGTTATAGGAGCGGCAGATTAACACGTACATCGGTCAGCGCTATCGGCTTAAATCTCCGATAAGACGGGGAGTTTGCGTACTCTTACGACAGATAACGAGATTACTGTCTATGTGACACTTGTGGGCAGACAAGTGTGATATAATCGTTTCAGGTCACTTGGTTAAAAGTAATCATGGATTTATTACATTTTAGACAATATGAGTCTACAAATGTGTTTGTGAGAGTGTATGCAAGACATCATATTACCATATTTTTTGCAAAATTTTGCAAAATTTTTCCATGTAGGAAATATTTTGAAAGTGGCACACCCGACATGTTTGAAATAATTGGATCTTTCTGATTAGATTAATAACAACATTGAGGAGGAATATAGGCTGACAATTTCGCAGTTTTATCTCACTGTGAATTTCAAGACCTCGCCAGAGTGAAGACTAGATTCATAATTCCTATTTGTTAATCGGACTTTTTATTGGAGAACCAGATAAGACTTACAAAGCACAGGAAATCTCTTTCAAATTTTAATAAGGAACACCGGGACTAGGAAACTGAAAAAACACGGAGTTAGAAGGGGCAATCTATTGTAAAATTAAAGACATCCCAGACGCTTGTAAGAGAAAATTTCGTATCTTTTATTCATCTGAGCAAACAAGTCTGTAGCCAGGATTGGCGTAAGTTGTGATTTACATTTCATATTTTATTACTAACATGTGAACTAACATATATATGTATATATAACCATGTGAAGTTTAATGTGTGAAACTCGCTATTGGATGTCAAAGTCATTTGGGGCTGGCAACCTCAGTATCTAGAATGATGATTCATGAACCACCACTGCACGGGCTGGTGATTGCTTTATTAATAGTTCCGTAAAGAGAACTAAAAGCATAAAGTAGGTTCCCTATGGAGCAGGGATGAAAAGATGAAAGAAATGATGTACATTCTAAGTATAAAACGTATATTTTCAAAGCAATGTAAATGTCCCTAAAACATATTCATTTTAAAATTAATGTAAGTTTTCAAACTTTAAACCAGTGTAAATGTCCATGGGAAAATATTCATTTTAAATTAATAGAAGTTTCAAACTTTTTCACAAGTGTAAATGTAAAGGAAACATAAATGAATTTATATTGTGAACACTTTTCAAACAGTGGAGATGTAAACGTAAAACATATTATATCTGTACGTTTAACCTTTTCATTTAAAAATAATGTAAAGCTAAAGCTGTTCAGTTTAAATATAAAGGAAGTTTTATCCCGAGGGATTACATTTAATTCTCATTGAGGGTAAATTCTGACACGGGATGGTAAAATAGAAGAGGAGGGCACATAAATGTGTCGAAAAAACGCCATACTCAGAAGAGCGTTTCGTTTCTATTTCTATTACCAGTTATTGGTGGTACCCGCAGAAAGTACTATCTCTGGAACCAAGTGAAGGTAGATGTGGACTGACGTTTTGCGAGATGCCATGATAAGAGGGTCTTATAGACGGACGCAGAACCACCTTGGCCGTTACTCCTTAACGTTCTTGGAACGTGCGGTGCCTGAACTTCGACCAGAGACGAGCGAGAGCAGAGTGAAAGGAACTGACCCAGCGGGAGAAGAAACTACCATTGGCAGCTATGTGAAAATATCCGCTGCCAAAAGTGACCTCCTTTATTCAGTTATATCCCATCCAAGTGATGAAACCTTTTCCATAACTATTTAAATTATTTTCCAACTGTTAAAACTTAAGGTGATTATTAAATTTTGTTATATGTAATGTTACAAATTTAACTTCGATTTAATCCTTATAAATGTACTACATCTTTGTCTCAGTCAAAATTACTAAACACACATTCTAAACCGAGATATATATATATATATATATATATATATATATATATAATATATACGAGAGAAGGTCAAAATGTAATGCCTCCTATTTTTTATGTATGTAAATACTGCATCGGTGTGCAATTTGTAAATTTAGCAGGATTCCTAAAACACTCTTCTGCACTGTATAGCATTACCAACCTGTTTCAGTAACAGGTGGCACCACTGTAACAGTTTAAAAATGGCTGCCAAAGACGTTCGGTTAAAACAACGTTATGTCATAGAATTCCTCAATGCTGAAGCCGAGAGCCCAATTCGCATCCACGAACGTTTGAAGAATGTTTATGGAGATTCAACAGTGGATGTTAGCACTGTCCGACGTTGGGTACATCGTTGTGACGATGCTGAAGTAGGTCAATCTTCAATGGCTGAAGCAAAGCAGACTGGCCGTCCGTCTACCGCAGTGACTCCACACAACATTCATCGAGTTGATGGCATCATTCGTGGTGACCGTCGGGTAACACTGGATGAACTTTCTTCCATGTTGTCCGTTAGTAAAGGCAGTGTCCAGAACATCATTAAAGACCTGGGTTATTCAAAAGTTAATGCACGGTGGGTACCCAGAATGTTGACAGAATGACAACATCGCCGACAAGAAAGAAGTTCAAAAGTTCACCATATGTAGGGAAAGTTATGGCCTCCGTGTTTTGGGATGAGAAGGGTGTGATTCTTCTCGACTTCTTGGAACAGGGATACACGGTGAATGCAGACCGTTACATTGAAACTTTGAAGAAGCTTAGAGGTCGTCTTCGGCGACTTTACAAATTAAAAGATCAGAGAACTGCACTACTGTTGCACGATAATGCCACGCCACGCACCGCTAAACGCACCATTGATGCGATTGCAGAATTTGGCTGGACATTATTACCACATCCGCATTACAGTCCCGATCTTGCACCTTCTGACATCCATCTGTTTGGACCACTGAAAGAAGATCTTCGCGGACATCACTTTGAGGACACCGAGACTCTTAAACGCGCCGTACGCCAGTGGTTTAGGAAAAAGGACACAAATCTTTACCGTGCGGGGATACATGCCCTTGTGAGAAGATGGACAAAAACTGTAACAAAGAACGGAGACTACATTGAGAAATAAATTTTTGGGAGTTTTACTCTTGGTAGGTTTAACCAAGCTGGACTGGTCTGTGTGGGTAGGGGTCAGACAAAAGCTGGTACCCTGGTCCTCCAGGTTGGGGGTTTTAGCATAGGGCTGACACCCCTGTCTATGTAAAAAAAATAATGAAGTTACGGAAACAACATCAAATGAACAAACTTTGCTGCGGGATGGACATTCGGAGTCTGTGGCTCGTATGACTGTCAGTGGTGAAAGCCGAAAGGAAGCCACTGACATGAAAACGGATGTCCTGACCGCAAAACAGGATACACGAATAGGATTTTGGAATGTCAGGACAATGTACGAGACAGGTAAACTAAGACAGGTCACGGCAGAAATGAGAAACTATAGGTTACACATCCTGGGGATAAGCGAGAGCAGATGGACAGGGGCAGGAAAAGTTAAAACAGCAACAGGAGAAAAAGTACTTTACTCTGGAAGAAAGGATGGACAGCTCAGTGAAGGCGTAGCCATTATTCTACAGAAAGGGATAGAAAGGACATTACTTGAATGGAAACCCATCAACAACAGACTGATACGATTGAGATTGAGAGGGAGATTCACCAACACTACAATAATACAATGCTACGCACCAACGAATGATAGCGATGAGGAGGTCAAGGATGAATTCTATCAACAACTGCAGAAAGAAATGGAGGACACACCTAGATATGATCTTGTTATAGTAATGGGAGACCTCAATGCGAAAGTTGGTACACACAATACATATAATGAAAGAACAATCGGGAAATGCGGCAGCGGAATAGCAAACGAAAATGGGGATAAGCTAATAAGTTTCTGTAGCATTAACAACCTGGTCATTGAAGGAACACTTTTCCCACATAAGGAAATTCACAAGTTAACATGGGAATCACCAAATGGTCGGGACAGAAACCAGATAGACCACATCATGGTTAACGGTAGATGGAGACATGCATTACAAGATGTGAAGGTAAGAAGAGGCGCAGATGTGGGAAGCGATCACCATTTAGTAGTAGCAAAACTGAAAGTGAAACTAAGAAGGGCCGGACCAACTGTAACTACACAGAAAAGGTTTGACATCAGCAAATTGAAGGACCCCCTTACCAGAAAAGCTTTTGCGGCCGACATTAAGAAACGATATCAATTTGCCAAAAGCCAGGAAAAGACATTGACTGATGATATAGACCAGAATTTCAACACCATTTCAACAATATATAAGGAAAGTAGCAAATCATGCTTAGGATTCCAGGAAAGGAAGAAGCAAGACTGGATAACACCAGAAACACTAAACACCATAAAGATGAGAAAGTAAATGAAAAGAAAGAAAACAGAAGCGAAGTCCCCCAGGTTAAAGCAACTATATAGCGAACAGTACAGTCAACTGGACAGGGAAGTTAAACGCCAAACCCGAGCCAACAAAAGGAATTTCCTAGACGATCTTGTAAAACAGGCAGAAGAGGCAGCACTGAAAAATGAACAAAGCACAGTATACAAAATAACTAAATTCATCAGCGGAAAACAAGGTGCAAACAATATTACATTAGTAAGAGATAAGCAAGGAAATCTCATCAAGACAGCAGAGGGACAGGAAACAAGATGGGCAGAGCACTTCAGAGAAACTCTGAACAAGGAAATACCAGAGACACAATTGAATGTTCCTGAGGCTGAAAACGATCTAGATGTAAATACAGACATTCCACGAAAAGAAGAAATCATCACAGCAATCAAAGGGTTAAAGAACGGTAAAGCTCCGGGCCACGATAACTTAAATGCAGAGCTATTTAAGACAGACCCTGAGCTAGCAGCAGAACTATTAGAACCACTATTTGCACAAGTGTGGAAAACGGGGACAACACCATCAGAGTGGAACAAAGGAATAATTGTCAAATTGCCCAAGAAGGGAGATCTTTCAGACTGCAATAATTGGAGAGGAATCACTCTTCTCTCAGTTCCCAGCAAAATACTAGGCAGGATAATTATACAGAGAATTTCAAAGGCAGTAGACTACAAACTGAGGAAAGAACAAGCAGGATTTAGAAAGAACAGAAGATGTGTAGACCATATATTCACTCTCAGGAACATTATAGAGCAGTGCTCAGAATGGCAAAGACAGCTTTACATAAATTTTGTTGATTTTGAAAAGGCTTTTGACAGCATACATAGGGACAGTTTATGGAAAATACTGAGGGCTTATGGAATTCCAAGCTGCATAGTGTCAATCATAAAAAGCCTCTATGCCAACTTTACGTGTAGTGTTGGGCAGAGCAACCTAACCTTCGAGGTGAAGACAGGAGTACGACAGGGATGCCCCTTATCAACCACTCTATTTTTAACAGTCATAGACTGGGTGATGCGCCAGGCAACAGAGGGCAGTCGAAGAGGAATAAGATGGACTACATTTTCAACATTGGAAGATCTGGAATATGCAGATGACATTGCACTGCTGGCACATTCACATCAACACATCCAGGAAAAAACGGATAGACTTAATAAATTTAGCCAGCAGGTGGGCTTGAACATCAATTTAAAGAAGTCTGAGGTCATGACGCTCAATGTGAGCAACCCTGAGCCCATATCAGTAAGGAATCAGCAACTGGTACAGACAGATACCTTCACATACCTAGGAAGCATAGTAACACCAGACGGTGGGGCAGGCAAAGACATCAACATCAGAATGAATAAGGCAAGAACAGCCTTCTTTAGCCTAAATAACATCTGGAAGTCCTCCCAATACAGCACAAGCACAAAATTAAGATTATACCAGAGTTGCGTGCTTTCTGTGCTTCTCTATGGTGCGGAATGCTGGAGAGTCACAGAGAAGGAAATGTCAAAATTGTCCTCTTTTCACACAACATGCCTAAGAAAAATTCACCGAATCTCTTGGCCGAATACCATCACCAACCAAGATCTGCTTACTCGTAGCAAGCAAGAGGACATGCATACCATCATAGCTGGCAGACGCTGGGGCTGGGTTGGTCATGTCCTCAGAAGAGACCCCGATGCCATCACAAGAACAGCTATGCTTTGGACCCCTGAAGGAAAGCGAAAGAGAGGCCGACCAAAAACAACTTGGCGGAGGACTGTGGAGGCTGAGATGCAGGGAATGAACCAGAGTTGGGGCACTGTACGAAGGATGGCCACCGACCGAGCAAAGTGGAATCAATTTGTTGTTGCCCTACAAGACGCCACTAGGCGTGATGGCCACTGACTGCTTTGACGGTCGGTGGTTAAGGATCGAAGAAGAAGAATATATATATATATATATATATATATATACGAGGGACTGTCAAAAAGTAATGCCTCGTAATTTTTAATTTCATTCAATAGGCAAGAAAACAGATAAAATTCACATTGAAATGTAGCCCCTGTAGTGGTTTTTGATGGTACTGTATGGTTGTTGTGTTACCTAGTGTAATGTATGAGGTCAGCTGTGAAGGCTCCTGAGATAAATGTTTATGGGAATTACAGAAGGCCCTTCTTACTACCACTTACGACCTCAAACATATCTTTTTTACTATTATGAATGTAGCTACGTTAAAAGTCTAGGGTACTGAAATGTAATGTGTTGTAGTAGAATATACAAACACACACAGATAATTAATAAGTCTAATAATATTAATAAAATTCTATAACACACTGAACTAACTCAGGCTGTTTTAGTTTAAATATTAAAATTTTCTTTAAATTTATTTGTTCTGAACCAATGTTTTATTTTGGTTAGAACATATGAAATGTTATGGAGTTATAAATGGAATGCATAAATATATGGCATAATAAAATGGAATGTGTGTACATAAGTATTTTATAAGACTGGTTAATATTAATTATATTTATAGTGTCTCTGGGAAACTATTACTGGATGTGCTGTTGGGGTGGTGTCATCACACCCACTCTGTGACTAGAACAAGCTTTTCCCATTGTCTTATAGACTTTAATAAATGTATCTTTCCCAAAATTCAGTATATTTATGATGGGGAAATATTTATAAATCTTTAGGAGTATGGTGAATCCTCAGCAGGCCACTAATCACTCATCTTGTCTGCGAAGATCTGATGCTGGATTCCGGTGGCCCACTCCTCTCGGTAGCTAGAATACTATGCTAGACTGCATCGACACACTGTTTGGCTGCACACACATCTGCTTGTGTAACCTTGATTACTTATGTGGCACTACATTAGTGCCACAACAGAAACTCACAATTCTGAAACAAAATGTGTGCGCTGTGTCAGTAATCTATTTACTGCACCACTCTTACACACAGCACAACACATCAACAATACACAGAATGGGTCAGATCTCTCTGACCACACAGCACATCTTACCCAGTTGTTTTCATATCGTACTAGTTCCCCAAGTCTGCATTGCATCTGAGATATGTTCAATAGTTTCCTTTTATTCAATAAGATAGGTAATATGTTCCCACTGATCTCAATAATAGATCCGCCTTCCATAGTCTTAGTTAGGCGTCCATATATTTTGTTTGTCTCTAGACCCTGAACTTGGGCTGGGGACCTAGAGCGAGCACTTACTTGTCGTAATCATTTTATGATATGGCAGTTGTTAAGGGATAGAGAAATTGCCCGAATTCTTTCATTTTGTTGTCTAGGGTCCATTTGTTTGAATAAAGAGGTGGAAGTTCTTTTATTTTTAATTTGGTTTGCATTGTCAAATGTTCTGGAAATCAATCTTCTTGGATACCTCCTTCTGTCTATCTTCAATTATTAAATAAGGCTATCAACTGGTTAACTGAACCTTGAATGATTGAAGGAACCTCTCGGCTTAGACGATTTGGTAACAGTTTAATACACAGTAAGTACGAATTCACAAAATGTCACAATCACGAACATGGCATGAATACTCCCTCTAACTTTCAGTCCAACATTATCTTGGTTCGCTTTTATACAATGTTACTCAACTTTTCCCTAGTTGATACTTTTATAACATCCTTCCTTTATTCTATTTAACATCGGGGTATTAGAGCATCCCGGCATATCAAATCTTCAGTATATCTTTTTCCAACAACATCGGGGTGTTAGAGCATCCCGGCATATCAAATCTTCAGTATATCTTTTTCCAACAACATCGGGGTATTAGAGCATCCCGGCATATCAAATCTTCAGTATATCTTTTTCCAACAACATCGGGGTGTTAGAGCATCCCGGCATATCAAATCTTCAGTATATCTTTTTCCAACAACATCGGGGTGTTAGAGCATCCCGGCATATCAAATCTTTATTCCATAAACTTCGGGGAATGAGTCCTCCCGTTATCACTGTTCAATTATAATTTCAACACACGTCTTTGTATTGGGAATCACCGTCCCGTACTGACTTCAACTATAATCCTGGCATATTGTCATGCCTCTCATTTAAAGCACAAAGCTTACCATTTTTCCATGAATATTTCTTGAATATGCTTCAACATAATGGTTGATACACAAGCCAGTCTTAGGCACACATCTTGACGCTCTGACGTCACATCCAACTCTCCTCTGTCATACCTAGATACACATCTCACAGGCGACCGCTTTCATGTATTTCTTGCGTTCAGTTGAGGTACGACACGGTGTGATAAAACCATGGCACTAATAATTTACCGCGATAAAATCACACCATGAAGTGGCCTCAACATTACCCCTCACGCTCCCGAGCGTTTACTTCAGGAAACGCGCAAGATCCTGTAGGGTATAACTTCCAGCAATCTTACGTACAGATACATACATGCATACAAGCAATCTACTGAGAAGTATCAGGTATTTAGACATATACATAAAAATGTGAAGAGCAATTATTAAATAACCAAAATTGCAGTAAAATTTGAGTCAATATATCCGGAAGAAATAGCAAGTCCAGAAGACACACTATGATGTCCAAACAAAGTGGAACCATAAACCTGGATGCAAAGTTCCATGTGAAATATATTAGTCCTGGTGAGTTGCAAATCGCGACAACAAGTCAGCTAACCAATTGTCCTCACCGCGTATGTGCTTGATTTCGAAAGAAAACTGTTGCAGTAGTAGAAACCATCTGTAAATTCTTGAGTTCTTAAATGCTTTTGGTTTCATTGAGGTCAAAGGATGATGATCTACCTCAACGTAAAATTTTCGTCCGATCAAGTAGCGAGAAAGTTTTGATATGGTCCAGACGAGAGCAAGGAGCTCTCTTTCTCCCGCGGAATATTTCTTCTCTGCTGTAGACAACTTCCGGCTCACAAAGAAGCAAGGATGGAGTACGTCGTTGACAAGTTGCATCAAACTGCCACCGATTCCCATCTGAGAAGCGTCTGTGCGAATATAGAATGGTTCATGGATATCTGGCAGAATCAAAATAGGATGATTCGAAAATAGAATTTTAATCTTATCCAATGCTAACTGACAGTTCTTTGACCACATTACTTTAAGAGGAGCACCTTTGCGCGTCAACTCCGAAAGAGGACCAGAGATAGACGAAAAGTCCGGAATAAATTTATGATAATAGTTAATGAGCCCTAACAGACTACGGAATCAATACAGCAAGCATAAAGATCCATCTGGTTTCAATCCACTCAACCAATACACCCAATCGTGGCGAATAGGATAAACGAATACGAAGACGAAAGAGTTGTGAAATAATACCCATTTAAAAGCATATCTGAGATTTCCTTATCAACTACCCTAATCTCTGTAAGTGAAGGGGAATAGCGCATATGGTCTCCCCCCCGATTTTAAATCGGAGTAGAGTCAGTGATCACAAACTCATGAGAAATTAAAAGTCAGTCATGGGACCTGGATGTTCTGAAATACCGTCAGAGAAAGAACGATAAAACATCACAGATCTGAATCTTTGTTCAGAAATGCCGAAAGTGATGACGAAATAGAAACAACCTCCTGCCTACGTCACATGAGAGCAGCCCGAAATAGAAGGTAAAGTAGAATTTCACAACGGTGAATATCAGATGTAGCACTCCTCAGCACTGAACCACAGCGCATATGAGAGATCTATGTAACCATCAATCCAAGACATCCACCAATTCAGATGGTCTTGGCTGGAGTGGTATAATTTTCAACATATTTAGAAATGATAACGTTTTACGTTTATTTTTCCCTTTAATATATCAAATTGAGGAATCAACATCCTTGATCTTTCCCCTTCAACACTGTACTTTGAATGGGCCCCTGCCATGACAATTATAACAACTTACCCCCATATTTTCCCCTTATTGGGTAGGAGTAGTAAGAACTTCTTCCCCTGGGGCACAAATGATCTTAGGGTACGAAAGATTTGGTTATGTAGCAACCCTCGATTTTTGAGTGTTGCCGATCCTTAGTATACTCTGTGATGCAAATCTGACATGGCATCCCCCTCTAACCTTCCGGTGGTACATTCACCCCACCCAACACGAAACACAGTAAACTATCCACGTGTTGCGTCATCCTGAGACAGTACACGTGGATTACCTATCCTTCAGTAAGATACTAACGAGGCCTCTCGGATTACCCACCACTCGCCCCTCCCCCCACCCCCCTACAGGTTCACAAGGGGAGAGAAATCCAGTACTCTGCCTGAGGGAATCTCTCTGTAAGCACACACAAAGATGATACCGATCCGGGAGAACATCTTATCCCAATCCCGAGCGTGTGTAATCTGTAACCTTCCCAAGCGACCCTTAACTTAAAGGTCATAGCCACAAGTTAATTCTTTCACACAAATAACCACCCCCTATTTGAATACTTGGTCTTTATGGCTATGTGAATGTATCGTCCTATGCTTACAGCTTATCTATCGCGCCCCTAATCCAAGATGTCAGGCCACATCTATAATTGTGTCCCTCTCCATCACAGTCAGTATTTCCTCAGGAAAACCACTTCCTGTGTTAATAAATCAGTTTCACATACCTGCACCTCAGCAATGACCTCTTGGTATTAATGTTTTTTTATTCGGTCCACTAATGCCTCCCCCCCCCCCCTCCCCCCACCCCATACCCCCCACCCCCCCCAGGCACACATCTAGTGCACAAATACGACATTGCTACCCGTCTAAATATTTATTGAAAAACCTCTCGCCATACGACATTAAGAAACAATGGACCGATCCGACTGTCTATAGCTAGTTTCTTCTATAAATAATAGCGCGCACAACGGGCAAATCATGTGACTCTGCAAGGGGCCGCACTTGGTCTCGCCCCCATTCTTAAAACTGCAGCTATGCCGACTTTTTTGACACATGTCTCTGTACTATGACAAGATCTGACAATTTATTGTTACATCTGTGTTGTTGCTCCCACGGCCAATAAAATTTGTAGTAATTCGAATCAATGTCCGATTAACAGAACTAAGTGTCCTTTGCCTTAGGTATTAACATCATCCGACTGTATTTTAATACCCTAACCCCTGGTCCCCTTTAAAATTTTTTTCGGTTGCGGTTAAAACCGCTCTTTTCGTTTCCTTTACATGCCAATCCAATAAATCACTTATCTCCTAAATCATTGATATCCATCTAAAAACCTTGTCTGCACGAAAACTCAAACAATATGTTGAACTCTTAGTGATCATTTATACTTATGTTTTGTCTTAAAGCACACAAAGTGATTAATTTCTTCTTAACCATGATTCATTCTCACATTTTTGTTTTTGTGTAATGCTTTATTCAGGAGATATCGTTTCTCTTGAGCTATTTCCCCCACTCCCCAGTGGGCGTCTTCCTACACTTGACATGCTCTGGAGATCGCATCACGGCCTCAAAAATGCCTTGCTTACATGCTGACGCTCTTCGCTCTAGTGACCGCATTCACGCCTATCAATGGGTGCCCTTGGTTGGAACCCACATCTGGCACAAATTTCCTCAGAGTGATCCAGCAGTCATTTTTTCACACCCTGGATTCGTTAACCAAAGTATCACGTCCACTCTTCCTACCAGGCGTTTTCCAAGCTGACTCACGAGTACTTATGTTCCACCTATCATGATATTATAAATGGTGACCCCGTATCCTTTCGTGTCCCGCCCTCTCGAATACCTCCTCCGCATCAACTTTTCGCACCTGGGAAATCCCCTATATTCACTAATGTTACTCCTCCCACATAACAATAGTATAACGGAATTTTCAGTGGAAATTTCCTCTCCCAATAAATGATGAGCCCCCCCCCCTACTCACTGCTCATGAGATTTCGTTATTCACGAACAATCGTGACATAAACGTGTACACGTTAGTATGGTGGCCATGGTTTCTGATCTTATATAACCCCTTTGTGGTCAAACTGTAACGGCGACCTAAATATATCGCAACTAAAAGACATGCTGGTAATAATATGGCCTCACAAATGTCATTGTTTCCCCTAGCACACACATAGGTTCATAAAAGTGTATTACACTCAGTGCAATCTGTTATCCTTTGCTTGAGCGTCACAATGCATGCATTAGCCTGATATTTCGAACATGCCGCATATCCATGATCACCCCAAAGTTGTGGTAGACAGCCTCTGCAGAACGTCCCCTCTGACATGGTATTGCATTTCCAACTGTTTGCCAGTTTACTAATGATTATTTGTGGATCAGGTTTTTGGTGATGCAATTGTTTTTGCAAGTGCTTAGCCTTGTTTTACCCCCCATCAAAATTACACCTACATTCTGCCATTGATAGCGTTCACCTGAATTTCTCTTCTATAGTCTCTCTTGAGGTATATCATCACTCGACTCATATACCGTAGCTGTTCGTCCAACGTACCTACGGTTAGTGTAATTAGAATATCTCCATACACTCGATAGTGAATCCATGGTGACTTGACGACGAGGAAAAGGAAAATTTGTACCGTCACTCGTCAAGGTTGACTCTATATATTACTCCTTACTTTACCTTGCCTCTGTACTCACTTGGGCGTGAACGGTTGGTCACTACCTCACACTCTCTACACGGTTTCGTGGATCAGAATACACATACTGGTATTGACTTTATCAAAGGAATACCTTACCGCCATATTTCCCTTGTTTTGGATATGCTAGACATGCTACGTCCGTTCTTCAAAGTTCTTGAATCATTACATTGATAGTTTTTATGGCCTTTTCCTCTCCTGCCAAAAAAAAACTAAACATCAAAAATTGCGCCACAGGTAGTTTCATAAACTTTTATCTTCCTGGAGCTCATTTAGGGTCTAATTAATTCATAAAAAGACCTCTTATTCGTATCCTCCGCATAAATCTCACCCTCACCAGCGACACAAACTACCATATTTTATTTAGAAGAGCTTGACCAACTACTCCCCAAAAATCTGCATTCTAGGACCGATAATTCAGACCCCGTGATAAATTTGTGATCGAAAATATCCTCTCTCAGTAGTTAAAATTTTTTGCCATCAATGACTCTCATTTGGACCCCCCCCCCCAATCATACTTTCAACATCTACAGAATTCTTCATTCTTTTCTTCTCAAATTGACATGAAAACAACGCATTGCATTAACAGCCTGTGTGCGTAGTCTGCAAACGTATATTCAGGCCCATCCTAGCTTTTGGTTATATACCTTCAATTACTATAGCATCTCTTCCTTAAAACCCTCTGATAAACGAGTCCATTCAGTCCCGTTTATCAGTCATAAAAATTTGGTTAATTTATAATTTTTAGGCAATTATTATAAATTTATCACACCTTGAGACAGGAACACTTGCTGGGATTAGAACCACAGTATGTGGGGACACCATTAATCTTTGCAAAATCTCAATCTCATTTTTCTTTTCAGCCTGTAATGTTCATTGACTGCAAATTCTATATAGCATTTATCTATGGGTTGAATTTCCCAGCATGACAGTAGTTCCCATCTCTTCGGATGTTACCATTTTCTGCCGTTTCTTGCTCTCTGGACTGCTTCTTGTTGTTCACTTTCTTATTTGAACCACTTTTGTGCCCATTTCCTATACTATCTATAACAGCCCTTACCTGTTCAATCAATTTTCTTCTCTTACAAATTCATTTACTTGATGTTCACTAATAAGCTCCTGCTTCTTTAAATCTACGTGCTCCTTTACGTTCCATACGTTCCTAATAAATCATGATATATATTTTATCAGCATTGTTCAAAATCATATCACGATATTTGACACAATACCGCAAAACCACATCCTCATAATTATAATTCTGACAGGTGCGGACAGACATCCTTGTGTTCTGATTCGATATCAAAAACAAGTTGTCAAATCAAATCTCCCCACTTTATATCACTTAAATTAAGTTATAATAAATTATGCGTACTGACTTGAACTTTATTCCCTTTATGAAGGGAATCACCTCATGACAACCAAGCACCAATGAATGACCCATTCCCCAAGACGAGCACACAAGTGTGAAGAAGAATTTGTACAACAAGTCTCAATTGATGCCATTGACTAATAACAACCGTGATCTATCGTCCACCCGCATAACTCTAACATCCGTAACATTACTAGACACTAATCTTAAAGGGAATAAGAGTACCTAACACTAAAGACTTTTTGACATGCAACAACAATCATTAGAATATTCCCCTTACTTGTAAAATAAAAACAAGACAGAAGTTTACGCTAACGACAATCACGATACCAATCGCTCCAAAGTTCACAGTGTGGACAACGGAGGTGTATCAGTAAAACAGCTGTGCATTACTATGACACACCCGTGTTACTGTACATTTAGTGCATGAAAATATTTAACGAGTAGTCTTGACACGGAACAATTTTCTAAATAATATATGAATTTTTTTTTTGTAGATCAATTTTTGGAACATAAGACAATTACACTGTTATTTTCATTGACGGACTCAACCACGATCAATGTTATACCCCCCCCCCCCCCCCAATCCCTAATATGGAACCTAATCATTTGCAAAATTTCCGACCAGATAAGAATAATTTATCACAAATAGCTGAGCTTTTATTTGCTACATATCACAACATGCAGGGATGACTCAATATCTCTGTCATGAACCGGACTAGGTGTTTGACTGCGCAAAAGTGTTCACGTAGCCACCAACTGGTCTAAACAATGTCACGCATTTTAGATAATTTATAGATTCTATTATCTTCTATGTATCTTCCAGAAAACCTCCTCACAGATACGCGTATACCCAGTGGTATGTTGCTTCATATTGGATCTCTGAAAACCATTCTAAATGGACGAAAAATCGTGCACTAGATTTCCATATGTTGAACACATATAAACGGTATTTATTGAACACGACTACTGCCGGTCTTTTGATGACCGTCTCTACGTAACCTAAAATTGCCAGATTGTCATTTTTAACATCGTCAAGATCGAAAATCCCATGCCGTGATTTGCCAGTGTTAAAATCTTGAATGGAAAAGGCGCGGGCATGTGAAGTCTCGAACCCGAATCAATTTGATGTCCGAAGGCGACCTTTGAATCTTGACAGTCCTCAACCCCCCCCGGGTAAGGTCAACACCGATCTTTGAGTTGCGCACTCTACATGCGTAGCAGCCAGTTTACAATGTCATTTTCATCTCGTGATAATTCAGTTGGAATGTTACCTTTACCCCTTCTTTCCACACGCTAATTTACTATCGTATTGTTACCGAAATGTTGAAAAGTCCTGCGTAGAAGTTTCAGTGTAATAGTTCAGTTTAGTTGATTTATATTTTCGAATATAAGAAGTAAAATTCTTTCACTTAATGTCCTCAAGTAGACCTTCGAATATGATAGTCCCTATAAGGACGGCTTATACCACGCATTAGGATCGTTAATCCTGTTATTTTCAGCTAAAAGACAGACCAGTTCCACGTTGCTTTGACAGGAACTGTGCCCAATGTTTTACTTCCTCTTCTGTTAAGATGATAGATAGAGATAATTGCCCGAATTCCTCAATATCATTCGTGTTGGTCTAGGGTCCATTTGTTTGGAATAAAGACGGTGGAAGTTAATCTTCTATTTTTAATCTTGGTTTGCATTTGTACTCAATATACTTCTCCCGAAATAATCTTCTCCTGGTCTACCTCCTTCTGTCTACTCTTCAATTACTTAAATATAAAGGCCTTTCAACTGGTTAACATGAACACATTGATTGATCAGATGGAACATCTCGGACTTTAAGTCGATTTGGTTAAAGTTTAATACACTAGTAATTACTCGATATTAACAAAAATGTCAACCATAATCCCGAACATGGGCATGAACTAACTAAACTCCCTTAACTTCCCACTTTTCACCCTGTAACACACACCAAAACATTATCTTCGGTTTCGCTTTTATCCACAAATGTTACTCAAACTTTTCCCTAGCCTTGTCCCTACTTTTTTAAACTACACTTCCTTCCATATTCTACTTTATCATCGGGTATAGGAGGGCATCCCGGCATCCTTTTAAAATCTTACAAGTATTTCTATTTGTTCCTACATATACTTCGTCCGCCGGTCGTCCCGGTTGTTAGAGCTATCCCGGAACATAATCAATTCTTTCAGTATTTCTTTTTTTCCAATAACACAATGGGGTATTTTGAGAACCTCCGGCATATAAAATCTTCACAGTATTTCTATTTTTTCACTACCAACATCGGGGCTCGGTGTTAGAGACATCCCGGCATTATCTCAATATCTTCAGTATATCTTCTTTCCCAACAAACTTCGGGGTTGGTGTTAGAGGCATACCCCAGGGGCATAGCAATCTTTATTCAATAAACTTGGGAATGAGTAGTCCTCACCGTTATCATGTTCAATTACAATTTACCCATAACACAGTATTTGTATCTGGGAAATTCACCGTCCCCCGTACCTGACATTCCAACATATTAATCCTGGCATATTCCGGTCATGGCCTCTCATTTAAAAGCACACAAAGTTACCATTTTTCCAGCGTAATTTTGCTTGATATAATGCTTCAACATAATGGTTTGAATTCCTCAACAGCAGTCTTTAGGCACCACACATCTTGGGACGCTCCGGGACGTCATACTTCACAACTCTCCTATGTCACTACACTAGCTTTTCACTCATCTCAAAGGCGGGAACCGCTTCATGTATTTCTACTGGTTCAGTTGAGGTTACGACTCGGTGTGATAAAAACCATGGGCCTTATAAATTTACACGCGATTAAATCACACCATGAACCCGTGCGCACACTCACACACACAGCCAGTAGAAATCTACCTCGAAATCATTATAACATGCACAAAGTAAACCCTACAGTTCCGATTCATTTCACAGATTCAGGAATTGTGAACACAGTTATTTGCTCAGCAAATATACTACAAGATGACGCTGCTGGCTATTAATGAAATCAGGCCTCCCACGTACCACTAATGTATGTAATCTTCTTCTGGGGAATAAAACACCCACAGGCACATAACGCCGACTGTTGTCCCCCTGGCTACTGAATCGTTTCACAAATGGCAAAAAATGCGCAATCTACTGTCCACACCACCCCCCTATTAGATGCACATTGATTCCCACCCCCCCCACAACATCTCTCGGGACCCTTTTCCCCTACTCGTTTTCACATAATCTACAACCCACAAATGTCATAATATTCTCAAGTCAGTTCTCAGTCAAGTATGACATATTACTTGTTGTTGGTCCCGTAGGTACTACTACTTGTCTTGTTCACAAAACCTCACTTGGTTCTTCACATCTGCACATAACACGACCTACTATTCTGCCTCATAAAGTTTATTTTTTAGCCCACAATTCTCCACACCCTTCCCACCACCTCTCGTCCTTTACTAGCTTCGTACTTTTTGCCATCCACTTTGCGTGCTCCCTACAAGGAGAAATTTTGAAAACTTTAGTGAAAGTTCCCCCAGCAGGAACAGCGCCACGTCGCTAATATGAATCCCCCCGTTGAAACTAATATCACAGTCCTTTTGTCCTTTTATCTTACGTGTTATCTTTCCCGTCATGTATCCAATATTTAAAAAGTATATTAGAGTTATCTCGCTTAAGATGGGTGATCATAACTAGTAGGTTTTATATTCAATAAATATATTATCTAAGAAAACATTATTTTTTATTCAAGTTTAGTTCATCTTCTATGACCAATTCCCTGTTCGATGATCACCTTCTCTTACTAGCGGTTGACCGCATGAATTCAAATAAACGACCATGTTATCGAAAAAATCGTACCAAGGACAACTGGACTGACTTCCTCGAAACATAAGAGCCAAGGTTCTTTTTTGTACCATTTTCTCTATCAATTCGTAGATCCATACCTGTCGTGGACGTGGTTTTTTATTTCTTTTATACAACACTCATCGCGTTCTTTCCTTTGAACGTCTCTAGATTCAAAACACGAGTTCACCGTATATATTTTTTCCTCGTTATTGATACTCAACGTTTCCCTAAGTCTACAAAAGCGGTAAACACCAGTTCTCGCTCACTTGAAAGTCTCTACTACTGGTTACTGTTTGAATGGCCGTGTACAGCCCCCCCCCCGAAATCCCGCGGCATGGACGAGGCACTTGTCACTCACTAGACCTATCTTAAGCACATCTATTTCTTAAATCCCTACACTATTTTATCCTCTATATTTGGAGCTTATTTTAATAGTTTAGTTATCAGGTTAAATTCATCACAGCCCCAAGTCTGTAACTTCTCCCCCAAATGTATTTCTCATGTTGGTCTTCGTTCTTTGTTAGACAGTTTTTGGTCCATCTTCTCCACTAGGGCAATGTTATCACAACGCCCACACACATCCCGCCGGTTAAAGTTTTTCGTGCCCATTTTTCCCCTCTAAACAATGGCGTTACGGCGCAGTTTTAAGAGCCCTATCACGGTCTGTTCCTCAAAGTGATGTCACGACGATCGCACCCCCTTCTTCTCTTCAGTGCCCTCCAACAGTGGATGTCAGAAGGTCTGCAAAAGATCGGGACTGTTAATTCGGTACCTGTCGGTATATAATGTTATCTAGACCAAAATCTACTGCATTAGCCATCTTTGGTTGCTCGTTTAAGACGGTGCGTGGCGCGTTGGCTTTACCAGACTTCTGCATACCAGTAGTCGCATCCCCACGCCCTTCCCCCTGATCTCTTTAATTTGCTAAAAGCGTCACGCATTCTTACTCTAACACCCCACGCACACACACAGCCGAAGAACGACAATCCTACTGCTTCATTTCTAAGTTTCAATGTAACGGTCTCGCAATTCAACTCCGTGTATCCCCTGTTCCCAAGAAGTCGTGATGAAGCAAACCCATTCTCCACATTCCACCAAATACACGGGTGGTCCCATTATATCAATTCCCCTTAACATACCATAGGTGTAATTTATGAACCTTCTTTCTTGGTCGGCCACCAGAGTGTTGTCATTCTGTCAACATTCTGGGTTACCCCACCGTGCACAAACTTTTGAAACGTACACCTAGGGTCTGTAATGATGTTATGGACACTGCCCATCTTACTCTAACGCGAACAACTGGAAAGAAAGTCACCACTCATCCAGTGTTTATCCCGACGGTCACCACGAAGATGCCCTCCACATTACTCCGATGAATGTTGTGTGGAGTACTGCGCCGCCCCCTAGTCGGACACGGCCATGTCTGCATTTTGCGTCTGCACATTGAGGAATTGAACACATACTTCAGCATACGTCACAACGACCCTGTACCTCCAAGTCGGACAGTGCTAAACATCCAACTGGTTGAATCTACTCCCACCCAAAAACATTCTTCAAACGTTTCGTGAGATGCTCGAAATTGGCTCTCGGCAATTCATATCAGCATTGAGGACATTTCTATCCCCCCTCCGACATTAACGTTGTTTTTACCCCCAAACGAAAAGTACTTTGGCATCGCCACTTATTCATTAACTGCGTTACAGTGGTGGCAACAACTGGTTACCTGAAACTGGCTTGGTTAATGACCCATTATACGCGTGCAGTAAGAAGTGTTTTAGGAATCATGCATAAATTTAATATATAAACTTGCACACCGTTGCCAGTATTTACCATCCCCTACAGAAAAACATTCGGATCCGGTATTACTCACTCTTTGACCCCCCCCCCATTTCCCTCGTAATCATTACCTACATATATATTCACCCCCTATACATCCAAGTCCTATCCTTTTACCTTTTTATATATACTTACTCTACTATATATATACTATATATATATATCATTTTCCCTACTACTACCCCATTCTTACACCCCACCCATATATATATATATATATTCCTCTTATAATATATAAATTTCCACATGATCTATCTCAGCCCATCGTCGGGGGATTAACGACCGCACCTTGCTCTCCCCCTAAGCACGCTCTTGCTATAAATTCTTCCCATATAACGTGTCGGCAGACCCCAACAGATTATAGAATTACACGTGCTTAAGGCGACAGCCAGCATTGTTTTCAGATAATCTGCACTATTCTTACCGGAAGACTCACCCCGCCAACACCATGCGATAGATCGCCTCGTACTACTCCCCTTCTATCGACACTTTCTGCTAAGAGTCCCCCTCTTAGTCACCCTTATGTAAAGCATAGACTCCATTGAAGGTTAATAATATAGCATTTTTCTTGTGTTTGGCTACTCCCGTTGGGTCACCATGCTGCAAAAGCAGGGGACCCACAGGCATTCACCAGTCAACACAATCATCTGCCCACCTAAGATCCCTTCGTTTCCGACTACGGTTTTATCGTCGTTTTATTAGTGACTTGTCACAGAACTTTCTAATTTCATCGTTTGGAGGATATGTCTTTATTGTTCTTTTGATGTAATCATGACCCATAAGCCATGGACAACTGATGAAACAATGTTCGGTACTTCTTCCCTACTGTACTTAGCAGTTATTTCTCTATAGTGATTTGCTTCACTGGATGATTCCAATACCCCATAACTCTAGTTACCACTTCGCCGAAACCGGTAGCGTGAACATCGCTTCCCCACATATATGGGACTCACTCCGTCACGCGCCCCACCCCCCCCCCCCCCCCCCATGACGCACTAAAGCATATTTTCCCCAATAGTTGTTTGGGCACTTGATTTTGTGGCAACCTAGAGCCTATCCGTCAAACATTTCCATTTCGCTTTCATGAGAAATGGCACACTCGCTTAGGGAACCCAAGTTCAAAAGGAATCGGAGAAGACTAGGCGAGCTCACGTATCTAAGGAATAGTAGGGACATTGCGAGGGACGAGATAGCTGGTGGAGAGAGCCCTTGACGAGGCTGTATCCTTTTGCGGTTACTGCTGAGATGTGTTATTCTCCACTACTGATAATATTAAAGAAAGGTTTTGTCCACCTTCCCCCTACACCCCGTTTTAAAACACTGGTTGGGGGTTCGAGGAGTTGTGTCCACTATCCCTAAGAACAAGCCGCCTATATAGCACATAAAAACTAAAGAACATCTAATCCACATAGAACTTACAGGCTTTAATCAACTGAGTGCTTTGCATTACAAAAGAAGGATTAAAAAGGTACGACACCATAAGACCCATACACAAACTGCTTGACAGGAAACAGTCATGTGCCAACGTACGAACACGAGATGAGAAGAACGACGCTAGGCGATGGAAAAGGGCACACATTGCGGTACAAAGCATATACAGACACAGTTCTTCGTCTTGAGTCTCCATGATAATCCATAGGCACAGAGTAAGAAAACTTAAATTTAATTCTCATGGAGAAGCCGCTACCTGGATACAGAAACCTCGAAAGGGATGAGATAAGGCATGGAAAACCTTGCAGCTGATGAGGAACATAACCAGGAAGACTTTGAAATCTAAGTTTTGCGCTCCTTGAATGACAACTATAACCCTCACCCCTTCGCGGGAGCTGCTGTCCGTAAGATTCTTTTGATAGGGGAATTAAAGACATAGATTGGTCCCTTCTGACATTTGACTAGTACAAAGGGTATGGAACTCAGTGGAGAGATAATAATTAGAGATAGAACTATCTTCATCAAGTGATAAATGGTGAGAAAAATGAGTAGAGTCTGTCCTGAACTCGAAGAAGCTTTCTCTCCTATATTACTATTTCTTAAATATATTTAAAATAATTAAAATACCTATTAATATAAATATTCCATCAACCATCTCCCATATCCAAACCCCCCACCCCATAAGTGACAAAAAGTTATACCACATACATCAAAAAAATCCAAATTTCATCATTCACAAACACCCACCAAAAAACTAGAGTCAGCATGTCTTTAACGCTCCATGGTCTAGTCCATTCCCCTCTTACCAGTCAAAGAACAGCTGCATTTACTAACTACCCGTTAATCTATTTATAGAAAGGAAACATAGCCTATTAGCATAATCAAAGCAACTTTGCATTATAAAACAAAAAAGACCTACACCAAAGTGGAAGATACATGAATTATTCCAACTAGATCAAAAGTAACTCACAATCTATTCCTGCTTTCTTTCTATCCATACACAACAGAGGTGATATGGGTGGATTTACGATGATAAGGCACACACTTTAAGAAATTTGGACCTACGTTGCAGCATACAATATAAGTCCAAAGGTACGTTGCATGTAAATGCAGCGTATGTAAAGTCGCACAACCCTATAGACACCAAGGGAATATATTATAGGCTGAAGTGTATATGGTGTCTTGTTGAGTTTCGCTTGCTTGTCTTCGACTACCTCGTGAGAGTAGACTCGTGATGTATTTTCACAGATCTTACACACAAACCGTGAAATATGATATGGAATGTCCATAAAAGTGTGAAAATGCTGTTCGTACGTTTCATCATTTATTTTTCTATACCCAACCAATGACAGATTCGTTACTTCCATTTACATTCTGTACCACCCATAGCCACACGCTGTTCGTCCGGTATACCCCAGCATGCATATATATAGTTAAGTTCACCTTCACAACTTCCGACTGTGAAATATTATTATCCACCCCCCCCCAACCCCATGTAGCCTGATATTATAGCTTTTTTTTCCACCACCCCTCACTTCACCACCCACTCCCCCTCAATCACACAGCATTACCTAACCCAGCACACCTCTGCTTCCATGCCCATTCTTCAATTGTACCTAAGCTCCACTAATAACATATACTCCTCTCTGATCGATGGCAGCCCCTATCAGGCATGCTGCACCCACAATAATAAGTCTATCCTGCCAGCACGAGATTGATAGTCTTCCTGCAGTACAGGATTCAAATTGACCTTTCACATTTGCATATTCCCACTATAGTCCATAACCACTACGGTCGTAGGTGCACCATCGCTGGACTTAGAGAGAGTTCATAGACCGAATATCAAAACTGATTCTACCGCCGGCACACCCGACCGATGAGCCACCCGTGTATCATTCAACTCCTAATCTCATGGTTTGACCTCGTTTTCCCTGGGCGCCTAGTAATCCCCTCACGAGAAGAACCCTCACATCACCCTGTCTGCCTAACCCCTAAGAATGCAGCAGGCAAACCCCCACAGCTACGACCACAATTGTCAAACACTCTAACGTAGATTACCGAGTTCAATATAAGGCCTCGGGTATAGTACCTTGACTTCGGCATCTAATAAAATCCACCAAATAAATACAGCTACCCACGGCCTGTTTTCACGAACTACTATCCTAGGGGCAACATACTCAATCGCTTAGCACGCCAAATACTATACTCACTATAGGACTACAAATGCACCTCATTCACATATTCACCATGACGCACAGCCCCCGAATGCGTTCCATCTCGGCCCCACAAAAACATCTCGTAAGACTCACCTGACCGGAAGACTACTCAAACAACCCCCCTACAATAGTTACCCTCCGAACATCAGAGCTGATACCGCTATACACTCTGACGTAACGCATATCTCCTACAAAACCCCGCCCCTCGACGGTGTAGAGGACACACTTCACAGGAACAAAAAAGATTCTTAGAACCAAAATCAAAGCCTCCCCCCCCCTATATGGACCACGCGGAATACTAACATCAATCTCCCCTAGCGTTTCAATATTCACCTTCTCCATCGACATACCCAGCTTGTACACAGCATATTCCAAACACATATAAGGAGAATGACCTGACATTCGATCACGAATAATATACAAACCCTACTGGGGACACAGGCCGCCCAGTACAAACACGACTTAATAGAGGAACGAGTTAACCCCCCGTATTGTAAAAAATGTAATACTGATTCCACCCTCCATACGGCGTTTATCTCTCCCACTTCGACCACCAATAAAATTTTAAGTGTACACATATTACAGACAGATCTTATTACCACACCAGTTTAGATCCAATTTCTGTGCGTACACAAGTTTTACTCTGCATCACCCACGGGCGAACCTATCATAAATATGAATACTTTTTTTGCATCCCTGAGACCCTGAAAACCAACAGGCTCCTAAACGCACGTCATGTTGCCGCGCCGTTATAAATGCCTAATTACGTGGCACTTGTCACTGCCGCACTGGACGATATGCCACCGAGATTATATCTCAGACTTCCTTAGAGATACATATATTTTCCCTAAGGTCGCTACAGTATTATTCCGAGGGATGGTGCACCACCAACATACGCCCACAAGCTGATACGGACAAACATCATAAATGCAAGACATAATTATAACTAACATATAAAATACAAACTATATTATAATAGTATTAATCAATGAACCATGTGTCAGAAAAATAGACTCGGTGTCATTAAACTATATACCGCATTAGTTGGATTACCCATTTAAACCAAAAGTACATTCCTATATCTAACCGCATGTAATATACATCTCTGATACATGCTCACTCTTTAGTAACTATAATTAGTTGTTCCTAGTCGCATACCCATGGACCACCTAACTCGTCCACTCCTGCTAGGTTAGGATCACCCGTATATACAATACTTCATGGGTGAATCAATCCGTCACAATTAATCTCGCAGACAGTCAACCACCTGCATGGCTCGCCATAACCTTTATACATATATAATCCCCACATTACAGTCTTACTGCCAGAAATGTTAAATTCTTTTTTTTTTTTTACCTATTAATTCAACAATATTTTTTTATTACTTTTTAAATTTTTTTTACCCCCCCCCCCCCTCCCACCCCCCCATAATTTGTGGCCATGTGAACTTTTCCGGCCCAACTTATTGCTAACTAAGCCCCTTCTGCCCGTATCTCCCATTAAAACAATATTCGGTTTTTCAAGAAAAGGAAATTATATGGTACAATGATATAAATATATTCCACTAATCTCAACAATGAGAACCATATGTTGCCCCTTGGATATATTATCATTATAGTGTACGAGGAATCTGATCCCCCTTACCCTCACGATATCTCGGACGTCTTATCCAGGAAATTATACTTATATAGACAGAAGGAAATTTAGAAAGCCTGGTAATATCATCCTGCGAGGACATCCTGGACAAGAGACCTGATTCACTGCACACTACACTCCACATCTATGCCCCGATATCCATAGGCACGGATAGCCTCAGCACCTCCGTCGATTCACTAGAATAAGGCCGATTCTAAGATGCACTATGGCATACTCGGGGTGGGCCAGGACCTCGAGCTCTTCAAGTTTCTTGCCTCCAACTCTCTGAATAGCAGTCAGTGCTTCTCTGGTTGGTTTCCACATTTGATAAACATGCAGCCCGCCTCACGACCTAGGACCCATCTTATGCTAACTTGAGAATTGAAGAAATAAACACCTATAGCCTTTTATTTCCACGGTCTAAAAACCGAGTTCCTCCTTCCACTTTCACTCCGCCCACTCGCATTCTACACTTTACCAGAAACAGATACACCCCCCAATCACCGGTATGCTACATGTATACTGAATACTCCTGCTTTAGTTGCATGCCCTCACTCCCTCATCCCTCAGTTACTGGGACACGATGGAGTCACTCTTCGAAGAACTAAAGTCCTTCCATCAATAGTAGGGTTATCCTAAGGATAGGTGAGACGCGTGGAGGGATTGATAAAATTTTATGAGTTTTATCTGGTCCAATGAGGATTGCCCATTCATTAGAGACCAGCAGGCATCTGATTAGGCAGATCCTTTCTTCACAATTAAAGTAGAATGAGGTAGCCCAATAATGTAGGACAGATTCGGAATAAATTCGTTCGTAAAATAATTGTACTCAAACACTAAGAGACCTACAGCACTGTTTTTTCCTATACTAGGGACCAGATAAATGGTTTAGTATTTTTGAAACAATGTGGTCCTGTCTGTCTTTAAAAGAGTACCAATGACTCACCAACACGATGACCAGGAAAGAAATCTCGCTCTAAATCCTATATAATAAGGACCTTTAGAGGGATCTTTGACAGTTATAGTTGTGTATACTCGCCCGAACAGTTGGACAGCTGAATTCGTATAAGAAGACATGTGTAGTAAGATATTCCAGATGGTGATCAATGATAGGAAGATACAGGATATGTGCCTCTAAAGTATGCGCTCACTGACTTTCACTGTACGATTATGGAAGAGAATTCGTAAGCATCATGGAGTACGTAACTGTAGCAGGGGACAGTTCCATAAGGCTCGATAAATGGCAATGAAATTCAATTGGTAAATAAAACCCTCCTAAGGTGTTGTAGGAAAAAAGCTAGTATAGTATGTGGTTTGGCGCGTTCAGGGTTATAAGGCCGACACTAAATTGTCCATATGAAACCCTTTCGAGCATAGTCAGGTTTAGGTATAAGTAATCTCTCACTATGACATTAGAAAGTTTGTGTGTGTAGTAGCGTACGTCCCTCTTCTATAGCGTAAGGCTTATCAGGATTCAGCAATCATCATAACTTCGCTAAAGTTGGTTTCAAGATTTGCTGATAATTCAAACGGCTAAAGGCGTCATCGTTAATTCGTCCTTTTTTTCGAAAAGCAACAATAACACATTGGACAAAGGAGTGATGCTGAAGTGGATCGGTTCTCAGATTATTTTCCAAGTATCGTATACAGTCTCATCACAATTCTCTTCTCGACTTGTGAATTGCTGTGATTAGGGATATGGTAGAGGATATGGGGGGGGGTTTTTTCTTGTGGTGACCTCTTATGATAGGATTAGTTGTATGGTCGAGTAAGTGGGTATCGTAACTTTGTCATTGTATCAAAATTAGACCATAGTGTGTGTCCCGGAATAGACTCGGTAGAAGGTGCATCCTTGATGAAAGTTGTGAGCTGTAACATTCGTAAGAGGACTTGGTTCGATTGTTCCTCCACCTGCATCAGTGAACAGATTAGGAGAATACAGGTGAATCAGTTTGTCCATCTCAAGATTTCCACGGTTGAGTATTCTTAGTGGCCGATCGACAAGGAAGTAAATGGCGAAGATTGACTCGCAGAAAATAGTAGTTTCCCTCATTCATCCTGCTATAACTGACAGGGGTCGTAGTAGTCCCAGCTATGATCCCAGATTGAGGTACTGGATGTAAGATCGTCCGTTCGCACTGGATTAATAGGCATGACCATACAACCCACCAAATAGTCAGGTCGTTCATGAAATTTCCGGGAGAGCCATATTTCATGTGGAGGAAAGTTTTATGCTTTCCATCAATATCGATACCAAAAACAGTGTCGACGTCCGGAAACTTTTAGATGGAACTATTTGCATACAGTACCGGACCTTTCCATGCAATAAGAAGTCTGTAGTCTCCCTTGAAGGAAGTTAGGCTGGACGAGTGCTATGATTCGTCTGGCCTGCGGACAAAGTTCGTCGTTCTAAGACATCTGTTCACATTATTTGGCAAATCGACCATTGCCTTTTTACTTTAGCAAAAATTCGTGATGGAAGAAGTTGCTAGGTTCTTTGCATGCCTCGGATGATCTTTTGCCTATAGAGCAATTGACAGATACTAATAAGAAGATTGAGTGTACCATCGCAGTTAATAACGATTATTCGTGCAGCAGTGCGAGGTGAACACAGCTAAGACACGCAGACATCCGATTGCTCTGCCGAACAAGTGTAAAATGTACAATATCCTGCGTCCGCGAGCACGGTCCTTTTCGAGCCCACCAGAGTCGAGATCCTCCAAACAGTACACAAAGTGTTACAACAACAAGGAGATAAGGTAAAAACCACTACAGTATGTGGTCACTATCTATATGGTGGGTTCAAGACTCTACTAATAAGCACAAGAGAGAGCCACACCGCGGGTAAAAAACTCTCGAGTGTCCCAAATCATGCAGGATTGATCCCTCTGATTATCTCATCCACCAAGTTACAAGTCTTCTGAGCGTGTTTCTATTTCATATAATAGACGCTCATCTACTAATAGCACTATTTAGGACCTTTGCGGTGAGATAGATACATGTCTGTAGATGAACCTATTTAGATCATGTATGGATAGACTCATTAACCTGTGACATTACGTGTCTGATAGTAAAGTTGAAAATTCTGCAACACATGGTATAGTACTAATATTTCATCTCCGGTGAATTACCAAGCGTGATAATATTCATGACCTGCCACCCAATAAAAACGAGGGAGCGTCTTAACGATATCTAATCGGCAGGTGCGAGAAAGATGATGCTCTAGTTAAAGAGGCTATTAGCAAACTCTGGCCTTAAGCGGTACATTGTTGCACATGACTCCGTAGAACACATGTAAGGATATCTAGGATACTCCTTAGATGTCCCTCCTGGCACGACTTCGAGATCTCTCAAAAAGGTTCCGTATATCCTACTCACTATTGCGCTATTCTTCACTGAAACGGCCCGCTCCTTTAGGAAATGGTCAGCAGCCCACTCAAGGTATAGAGGCTGCAGTATGTCCGTACGTCCTTTTAGATTCTGGACCCTTCCTGAATCCATACTTTGCAAGACTCACACGTGACTCAGTACAATACGGTCATGCGTTTCCCTTGCTCTCAATCATCAGAGGTCCCCTAAACAACGAAAGCCGACATGCACTAAGACAAACTCTCTCGCGACTTTAGTACGCGGAGAAAACACCCAGTATGTCCCCAGCACATTGTGAGTCATGGAGCATGTTGCATATTTGTGCACAAACTCTCATACTCTTAGCCACAATGAATTTGAGACGAATGTGTAGGACGTAGTCGAGTCTTGTAACCATACGCACAAGTACGCCAGCCGTTCTTCTCATAGAAATCCAAGACATTTTCTATTTGTATTTGATTCGGATCACCGTTCTTTCAAGTGACTATTTTGGCTAATTTACTTCATCTATTATCAGTTTAATTCGAAGGTTTGAGGTTGTTTCCAGAGCTTTGTGCTCTTGTGACCACTGCATCTAGGTAGCTTTCACTAATTATTTTGTTCCTTCCCAATACAGCAATCTTCTGTGGTGGTACATTCCCTAACTCCGTGAATACGACCGATAATAAGGTCCGCAATAGGGTTAGGTAGAAGACACACGTGGACATCTCCCGTAAAGAAGGGAGTAGCAATATGTATTATGGCAGTAGGAAAGTTTTCCAAAATGCCACCAAATGTGACACATTTGATCACCTTTCCTGTAGTACAGGATGGATCTACAAGAGATTGCCTAACACCAATAGTAGTACATCCAGAATCAAAAAGGACTGAGACTGGATTACTATTTACAAGACCCTTATGTGGAATAAGAGAACCTCTCCCGTCATGCGCAACTGCAGCAGGAAGAGCGGGAAGAGGGTGACCACAGCTCAAAGTAGTTACGGTAGTCGGTTCGAACAAAGTACTGCATTGGGGACATTTAGTTGCCCTACCAAAGTCAAAGGCAGAACATGTGATAGCACTAGAGTTTTTATTATCATCAACCTGTTTACATGCTCCCTGAGACTCTTGCTGTACAGAGTTTGTCTGTTGATATCTCTTTCTTTTATGTTGAGATCTATCGCGACCATTATTGCCTCTGAAATTATTATTATACCCTCTACTGTAATTGTTATCCTGGTTTGAATCCCAGTTTCCATAACTGTCATTATCATTTCTATATTGATGAGGTCTCCGCGAAAAATAGTTTTGATTGCCTCTATATTGACTACCTCTGCGGAAATGTCTAAAATTATTGGGTGTAGTATACCCAGGACTATCAGCTTGTCTCCAGTTCTTCGAAGAAGAATCACCATGTGATTGATTGCCATGATTCTGAGCATAATTACGGTTACTCTTCCTATTAAAATTTTGTTGAGTACCTTGAAATGTACGCATGAAGTTTGGGCCATATGGTGCTGCCGAAGCAACCGGCAAACCTTCTTTTACTCTAGAGTTGCTAATGGTTACGTGAGGGTGCGCAGTGACATACTGGCAACAGTATTCTTCCATTTCTTTTATGTTTTTAGGCTTACGCTCATGAAGAAAAGCAAGAAAAGACTCATTGACAGAAGACATAACCTTGTCTCTAAGTAGTAAGTCCATAAGTGCTTCAAATGTATGTTCTGTCTTAGACAGCTCAACCCAACGTGTAAAAGTAAGATATATCTTTGAAATGAATTCAGAGAATTCTACTCCAGTTTCTGGCAACATATTTTTAAATTGAAGACGATAGCCGTCTTCGTTAAGTTGGTATTTCTTTAACAAGACTGCCCTGACAACCTCATAATTGTTCTTGTCAGGCTCATCTACCATGCTTAACATACTCAAAGCATCACCTCTAAGTATATTGGACAACTGATAAACATACAGTGATTTATCTATGTTATGTGTTTTACATGAACGTTCGAATCTATCCAGATAAAACGTTATATCGTCACTGGAAGCATTGAATGCTGGTAGTTTAATCTTGAAAGTACTAGCATTAAACTTATCAGAAGATGACACCTTATTTGGATCATTAACATTACCTATGTTCATCACCTTCATCTTCTCTACCTCCAAAGCTAAGAGTTTTTCTTCATGCTCCATTTTTGCTTTTCTCTCCTCGACTTCTCTTTGTAACTTTCTATCCTCAGCCTCTATTTCCAGTCTTTTATTTTCAGCCTCTTTTTCTAGTCTTTTATTTTCAGCTTCTGCTTCTCTTTTTTGTTTTTCCATTTCCATTTGGAATCTCCTTTCATCCACCTGCATCTGCAATTTCTTTTGTTCAGCTTCCATTTCCATTCTTTTTTCTTCCGACTTTAATGCTTTATCATATTGAGTAGTCGCATATTCTTCCAATTTATCACCAGTCTTGCCAAGGGATTTCCCTTGCTCAATAAAGTACTCAAGTGTAGACATATTGTCTAATAGTATGAGTCCAAAACCTGAAATAAT
Organism: Oreohelix idahoensis; assembly: GCA_024509875.1. Taxonomy (NCBI): domain Eukaryota; kingdom Metazoa; phylum Mollusca; class Gastropoda; order Stylommatophora; family Oreohelicidae; genus Oreohelix; species Oreohelix idahoensis. The sequence continues at coordinate 31,592 of JAMPIV010008477.1, read as the reverse complement.
TACTTATCTTATTTCAACCTTAATAGTAACAAGACTTAAATAAAGTACTTGTATAATCACAATGTTTACCCCAATCTTTGTGGGAAACAAGTCCTTGACCAAGAACTTGTATTATCAAATGTATAATAATACCACCTGTCACTTCTTAATCATACGGGCACTACACATCTAATAGTGCATAACCACATATCCATTAGTTATTTATCATAACTGCACTACACAGCTAATAGTGCATGAGCAAATCCACCAGTTAGTTATGATAAGTGCACTACACAGCTAATAGTGCATAAGCAAATATTTAACAATAGTGAATGCAAACTAAAAACTATGTAAACAATAACAAAGATCAAAGACAATACGAAAACATTCGCAGAAGTCAACTAAATAAACAGCGAAAAATAAAAAAAATATCACAAAGAATGTGATGACAAATGCGAAAAAGGTAAACAAACAAATGACGTCACAGTGTATAAACAAAATGGTGTATAAAACAAAATAACAGGAAAGAGGAGACCTACAAATACAAACAAATGAAATCAAAACTAAAGAACAGAAAGAAAAAAAAATATTACCAAAACGACGAAAAATAGAGCACAGCTCGTCACAACTAAACAAATATAGCAACAGTTGTCGCTTAGCAAATTTCACAATACGACATTTGCACAGTCTTTAAAGAAGACGCTCACAGTAGAAACCTCTGTCACGTGGTATTTTCTACTAAAAGACACCACCCAACCGAAACCCGCTGAAATATAAACATATAAATAACATGTAACATGAAAACATGTAACATATAAACAGTTAGAATGTGAAAATACAGAAGGCTCAGTTAGAGTATAAGGGCAGAGTTCACAAACAAAACAGGCCACTTAACTTATATAAGTCCAAACGTCAGCACGGTGCAGAACAGGTTGTGATCAGCATTCTGAGGATAAATGATCCACCGTTGATCGACATCTGCTCCCATATACAGCCATGACGAAGGAAATCGTGCTTCTGATGCAGGAATGAAGTTTCGGAACGTGTCCTTCTTCCATACAATGATCGGCACTTGACCCTCTAAATGCAGTAAATCGATTCGATCGACACTTGACCTTCTAAATCAGCAAAATTGACAAAATGTCGAGCAGCACCGGGTACTTTCAAAATATAGCTAACTTGCTATATGTCATTGTAGATGAAGAATCTTGAAGGAAATGTAGTTCACGAACTTGAATGTTGTATGCTGTATGGGTTTGTTGACCCTCTAGAGTGCTGGTACCAGATGAAACCAGCTTTTGGCCACCATAAAAGGATAAGGCCATACTGGCCACCATAAAATGATAAGGGTGGATTTACGATGATAAGGCCACACTTCTGGCTACTATGGACGTTGCAGCTATAAGTCCAAAGTCGTTGCTGAAATGCAGCGAAGTAAAGTCCCACCCCTATAGACACCAGAAATATTATAGGCTGAAGTGTAAGGTGTCTTGTCTGGTTTGTTGTTGCTTGCTGTGAGTGTAGATGTGATGTATTTTCACAGATCTACAAACGTGAAATATGACATGGAAAGTCATAAAAGTGTGAAACTGCTGTTGACGTTTCGATCATTTATTTTGACGCCACAATGACAGATACGTTACATCCATTTACATAAGTCATAGACACGACAGTTCATGGTATTCAGCATAAATTAAGTTCTTCAATGGATGTGCATATATTCTATGAGCTGATATAGATAATCCCAGTTTACTACAGCCTCAGCTTCATATCATCAATGTACCTAAGTATAACAATACTCCTCTCTGATGCTGACAGATCAGATGTGCAAAAAAAGTCTATCCCTGGCCGCACGAGAATGACGTTTCAGGAGTACAGGTCAAATTGACCTTTACAGGCATTCCTAAGTCTAACCTCGACGTAGGTGCAATCGCTGGCATAGCGAAGTTCATAGAGCATATAAACTGTTCTCTGGGCCTAGAGTGACCCGTGTACATATCAATCTCAGGTATGAAGATACCTGGGGTGTAATCCCTAGTAGAAGAACCTCTCCTTTCTGTAACAAGCAAGCGAGCAGAGAACGACAAATGTCAAACATCTAAGTAGATTACCGAGTTCAATATAAGGAGGGTATTACTTTGCTTCGGAATAAACACCACAAAACATACGCCTCCAGGCGTTTTCGAATCATCTAGGGAAAGACCTCGTTAGCTAAACTAACTCACTAGAGGACTACAAATTCCCTATCAAAAATCACAGACGCAGGAATGCGTCCTCTCTGCTCAACACATCTCGTAGACTCCCTGACCGGAAGACCTTTCTCAAACTCCCCTAAAGTTCAGACATGCGCAGAACGCATACACCTGAGTAAGACTCAAAACGAGACGGTGTAGGAGACATTCCAGGCAAAGGATATTGACCAAAATCACGCCTTATATGGACAGGGAATAAAACATCAACTCTGGTTTCAATCATTCCAAGAAACAGTTGACCGATACTACCATATAAGGAGAATGACCTGACATCGATCGAAAAAATGGACCGGCGAGTCAAGACATAAGAGAAGGTAACCCCTATTGTAAAAATGTAACTACAGTCCAACAAGGGTTATATACCTTCGACCCAAAAAATTTAAAGTGTACAATTCAGACAGATTAATTACACACAGTCTTAGAAAAATTCTGTGCGTAACAAGTGGCCACTGACATTCGTTCTTACCTACAAACTTGATTTTCACCTTCTGGCGCAAACTTTAGGACACACACACCCACAGCACTCCAATGTTCTTTTGGCAAAGAGAACCCCAGCTCTACAGAGACCGGTTAATTCCAATTCCTCCGGGGAGCGTTCACTTTACGACTATATTATTTTTTGCATTACTGTTTATGTCACTTCAAATCAGTTCAGGTAATAGATGTCACAGTGCTCACAGGGTCAGAATCTTGAGGTTTCCAGTACTTAGGAAGTGTCAGGTCGGTAACTTCTCTCAGTATAAAATACTTGGTCACACCACAAATGATCAAACGTCGGAAATGTTAAGGTTTGTTAGGTCGCCACTACGGGACTGAATGTAAATGAGATTGGAACAATAAATCTGGATCTATATGCCAGTTACCAAGTCACTCTTAATGTTCTTTGGGTTGGTATTCGGTCTCTCTCTGGGTGTAAACACAACCTCAGACCAGATTTACCTTGAAGACCCAGAACTAAGTTAAAAATGTTCTTTAGTATGATAATTCCCAGATTTACATGGAAGCCGCTGGTAAGGTTTAGGGTTTGACCCAATACTGTATAAAGAGAAAAACATACAAAATACTTAACCAATATATAGTATACACAATACTATCATACCTCGCGTAAAATATAATATATTTATCCACTTCAGTTATTTAACTTTAAATTATAAACTACAAGCTTAGAGCTTGTCTTATCGTTTAAAAACTCGTGAAATAAATTCTAGTCATTTAAAAAAACCCAGTCATCATGAATTAGAAATAAATACATATTTCGTCAATACTCATGATGAATCAGTGCCTTTACTTAGTGGGTTAAAATATTCTCTGACTGGTTACTAGCCGTAATTAAATTTATATTATAGCTGGAAGAGTTTAGCTAGAAATTATTATTTGTTCTGCTATCCACTGTAACACAGTAAACCTAGAGAAATACCATTTACGGACCCATTTAGTAAATCACTCTGCACAAAATCTTAGAGAAATCTAATTAACGATTTAACTAGTTAAATCACTCCAACTACTAGTATAATAATTACTTTCACACAAACTACTAAGACTATCTCCACCGAAAACTAAGACTCTACTTTTACAAGTGATTCTAGAATCGTAGCTAGATGTCTTCTGAATCTATGGAGTACTGGATAACTAGAGTTAGAATGCTCTAGTATATATATATCTCTGAAATCAAATAGACTATTACACTATTGACCGAAACCAGACTCTCTGCCAGATGTTAGCACCTACGGAGAAATCTCCGTTCAATCTGCAAATCAAAGATCTTTCTCACACTAAAGCCGAAAACCAGAACTCATGCTCTCTCGCTTAGATCGGCATAACGTAATTTGCTAATCAGTGCAAATTTTACACGTCTCTGCTTGTCTGGCCATTTCTAGCGAGCAGTGTTCTTCGATCTTGCGATTCGCCGTGTTTAATTGCTTTCTAGCGAACGGATTTACAAGGGAGGTAAGAGCAATTTGCTCACCTTGGTTCCAAAAATATCTGTTCTCAGTACGAAAAGTAATCCATCCTTGATCGCTGTCTTATCTATTACCACGATCATCGTAACTAATAGGTCTGCAGGTTGAACGTACATCAAAGAAAAATAGCGAACCGCAATAAAATGCGTGCTGAGTTAGGAAAAGGGCCCGATAACTGAGCGTTAGAATGGTTTATGTTATCGAAACAGGCGTAGGTGAAAGTTTGGTAAAAGAAAGTGTAGATAAAGAAATAGATAGATGAAAGCTATTTTCATAATATGTCACAAGCTGAAGGGTAACGCTGAGGCTGTATGTTCGTCACTTTGGCGGGTCTCATTTTAACCGTTGCACTTGTGGCTGAGCTGTACTTATGACCACGTTGCATATAACCGGGGCTGCGTTTCGTAGGCAAAAATGCGGGACGCTATTCCTGCTTTCCGTGCAAAACAGAGGCTAAGCCCCACCTACTGCCCGTTTCGTTACACAAGCGCGGAGATCTTGGCTCCGGCAACTTTCGAGTTAGCGGGTGTGGAAGGCGACGCAATGGAGACATGTTAGGGATGTGATAAGGCTGTTAAACAAAAATGACTACGTGTGTGTGTGTGTGTGTGTGTGTGTGTGTGTGTGTGTGTGTGTGTGTGTGTGTGTGTGTGTGTGTGTGTGTGTGTGTGTGTGGTGTCTGCCCATGCACACCACATGTTAGATTTATTGAGTTTGAGTCAGTGCTGATAAATGCGGCACTATTTGGAATATTGAAAATGATGCGCACCGGAAAATGACGTAGATTATTGTCATGTGTATGGCCAAGGTGTGAGGAAAGCCTTGAGCTTTGTCATAGCTGTTTTTGGCTGTGTTTTCTTTAAGTTCCACTGGGAACCTATTACGAAGTGTTCACCTTTCTGAAAGGATATGGTTTGTACAAGAGAATGAATACTCTTGGAATAGGATTAATCTGTATTGATGAGGGTTTATAAATAAGGATTAATCTTGACGAACGCTTACGTATGCTACAAGGGATATAAGTTATTAAAGGATGTCGAGTTCGTTTCAAAAAGAAAGACTGTTTTAGTTCCTCATTGGTGAATGGGTCAGTTAAAGAACCTGCATGTATGATGTGGAGTATGGAACAAAACTATAATCGTTGAGAGATTTCACCCTGGATGTAACGGGGTAACGAGCATTATTATGAACAACAGCAGGAGCAATCAAATATACATTAACATAATCAACATATACTGCAACTGTGGACAGGGGTAGCAATTTACCTGAAATAATAATAAACGAACACACAATATATTCAAACAGCGCCTCACCACAGATATGGGGGGGGGGGGGGGCGTCGTCCGTTGGATTTGAAGGATATATGAAGGTTGCTCATGCCATTTGCAGACAGAGTCCTATGTTGGGACAATATCGGGAATTTTGTATCAAACTGTCGCTGTCACATTATTTAAATCAGCAAGGAACTGTTTATGCAGAGACAGCTGTTGTAATGCAATTTCGTGCTGATTTGCACTATTCGTATACTAGGTCATGCCCAGACCTGGTACCTTACTTGAGGATCAGAAAAAAAACATTATATTCATGACGCAATCGTTCACGCTTATTGACCACGAGAGGGATGCGATACCAATCTGACAAATATCTTCATCTGACGAATATCTTCACGGGAGAAATATGAATCTTGGAGGATACCAATAGATCGTTTCGCTGGACAAGTAGACTCTGAAATGCTAGATCAAACCGTTAGGACATTGATAAGGTTACCTCTTCAGTCCATTCGGTCACTCGTTGGAAATTAACATTTCGTCTCTATCATTATATATCGACACTATCTCTACAATGTGTCTCATACGAGTGAAGTTCAGACATTTTCGACGTTGAATTCATTGTCAAGATTCCTATTGAACTGAATACTCAGTGAACGAGTTACGAGAACGTCTTCAGATTACGTCAACATGGTTGCTGATTACTACATTATCCACCTTGATATTGCGTGGAACGATGCATTGGATGCTCATGGTCGATTCAGATAAGTGATGCTTTTGTAACGTCATGGTTGTTGATCCTATCTTTGTTGGCCAAATCTCGCTTCTTTTATGTTATATGTTCCTTTTCTGTTTCTCTTGCGGGCGGCTGGAAAGGGGACATTTTATGTTTTATTGTCGTTGATCTATAGGGTGATTGCATTAATTTCTTTCAGGGATTCAGCATTTAGTGCTGTCGTGATTACCGCTCTGTTTGAAATTAAGGCTTTCATGCGTGTTAGCTATGCTGTGGTTCTTCGTATTTTTTTTATTTTTAATTTCAATTTTGTTAGGAAATTTAGTCTTACGTGGGTCTTTCCTGGCTATCTTTTGTAAGATTTACATTAATTGTAAATGGATTTGTCGTCGTGTCTCGTTTATTACTGGTGGAAACTTTAATTTTCTTTTGTCTTAGAATTTTCGACTATTTACATTTTTGTCTTTTCCTTAATTTGTTTCCATCCATGTCTTTCGTTATTCATGTCATATGCTAATTTTCCTTTGCAGCATACATATGATTCATTATTTATTGATTAACTATAATTCAATAATATTATTTGTGATATATCCTACGATTCTTGTCGATAACAAGAAGCAGGATCATAAACGCTAATTATTATATTAATAAGCGTCTAAGTGAGTTGTGCAGGGGATATAGTTATATATATATTCATATTGTGACTACACCAATCATACACACTATTCCATAGTGTGATAGACTAAGTAAGGAAAGGACAACATAGATATTGATTTATTGTTTAGAAAAGTTATACGTTGTGGTATACTATGGCGACTCTTGACTATTTTATTAAACAAGGCAAAGCTCTGGGTATGGAAGGTGATATTTTAAAAAATTTTGCTTTGACTGCATATGAAAAAAGCAGAGGCAAAAGAAGAAAGAGAAAGAAATGAGATTAGAGAAAAAGAAGAAAGAGAAAGAAATGAGAAAAGAGAAAGAGAAGAAATAGAAAGAAATGAGAAAAGAGAAAGAGAAGAAAGGGAATTTGCTATGGTGCAAGAAAAAGCAAATAAGGAAGAAAGAATTCGTATAGCAGAAATCGCTGCGGAACGAGAGAAAATGGAACATGAAAAGGCAATTCGTTTAGCTGAAATTGCTGTCGAGGAGGCAAAATTTGAAAGGGAGAAAGCTTTTGAGGTTGAGAAACTTCGTTTTCAACAACATCATGTTTCCCATGATTCAGATAGTAAAGGGTCATCGAAGAAGGCGATCACAACCCCTAACTTTAATTTAAGACTACCACCTTTTTCTCCCCCTCACGACGATATAAGTTTTTATTTATTAAGATTTCAGGAAAGAGTCTCTTGCTTAAATATTGATAAAGATTCATGGTCTGGTGTTTTTTTGGGTCTCCTCACAGGGGATGCAGTTGGGGTCTATCTGGGTATAGACCAAGATAAAAGACATGATTTACAGTCGTAAAGGCAGCATTCATACGCAGATATGGTCTGGATCAGGAGGGCTATAGACAAAAATCTCGATCCATGTTGCCGGTAGAGGATAACAATTTTGAGGATTTTGTTTCCTCCATAAAACTATGTCTCCAAAGATGGGTTGAACAGGCTTCTATACCTAAAACTTTTGAAGGATTATGTGATCTCTTATTAAGAGATAAAATTGTTTCTTCGATAAACCAGGATATTGTATCATTCTTACAAGAACGTAATCCGACTAGTATCGAGGAAATGGAAAAATTAGGTCAACAATTTTCCGTTGCTCATCCAAACTTGTCATTGAGCAGAGCAAAAGTCTTGGACTCATCTACTGCGTGTGCTGCTACGCACGGGAGATCGCGCACTCGTAGTTTGGATAGACGATATAATCATAGAGAAAATAATCACACATCCTATAGGGGTAAATATAATTTTTACCATAATCGCTCACCTTCACGGGGTAGAGACAGGCATAATTTCAACAATTATAACAATAACCAATGGTATCGAAATAACCAGTATTCACACAACAAATATACTGACAATCATAATTTGTCACCGCGGGGTGGCCATTATGATAGGGACAACAATGGACATTCTCATTCAGACCATTTTTCAGATCGCAGAAGATCTCACTTCGTTAGAAGTCATAATAGAGCACGCTCACAAGCCAATACGTGTCAGACGGTAGATAGAAATATCAGTAATGACATTCATTCAACCAATAATCACGCCAATGCGTGTAACGTCGATTTGGAAAATTCTAATATGTGCAGAATGTAAGATGTTATTTCAGCCTGGAGCTACACCACGGCTTAAATGTGGACATGTATTACCAGTGTTGTCTTCTTATGATTGTGTTGGTACTCTCACTACACATAATGGGTTTTTGTTTAACACTCCAATTAAAATTTTGAGGGACACGAGATGCACAACGGTCGGGATAAGAAGGTCGTTAATCCCTCCGTTTTGTTTCACTGGAACGTCAGTGAAATGCATAACTTTCGGAGGCACGGTAGAGATATATCCCATGGCCGACGTAATAATAACCACGCCATTCTTTACTGGGAGAGTTCGTGTATGTGTTCTCAATCAGCCTTACTGTGACTTGATTTTGGGAAACATAAAGGGTATAAAAGAATGTTCTCCTGATGATATTTCTGCATGGGAAAGAGAATATCTGTCTTTATCCAATGCTGTGACTACTAGAGCACAGCTGGTTGCAGAAGCAAATGAACTAAATGATAGCAATAATATCCCACACGTGACAACAAGTCATTACATAGATAAAAATTCATTCATTAACCAACAAAAAGATGACTCTTCTTTGGGACATTTATTCTCTTTAGCTACGGCTAAAACTGTTACACATACAAATAATGCCAGACATTGGTATCAATTTCATGACAATATTTTGATACGTTGTTTTGACAATTATTCTTCGGTACTCAGACAAATTGTAGTACCAACGTCATTTCGATCACTAGTTTTATCTAATGCACATGATGTTCCTTTTGCGGGTCATATGGGGATTTCCCGCACAGCTTATAGATTGATGGCACATTTTTTTGGTCAGGTGTTCATAAGGACGTCGCAACGTTTTGTAAATCATGCACTGTTTGTCAGGGAGTTGCACGTAAGGGTGCGCATCAGTTTGCACCCCTACAGACCACAGATATCTCTGTGCGACCTTTTTATAAGATGGCTGTCGACATAATCGGGCCTCTTCCGGTGTTATCATCCAGAGGATTCCGCTTCATCTTAACTTGTATCGACCTATGCACCAGATGGCCTGAAGCCATACCTGTTAAGTCCATAACAACGATGTCGGTGACTGATGCATTATTATCGATATTTTCACGCATCGGATTTCCTGAAGAGCTTCTGTCGGATAATGGCACGCAATTCACTTCAGGTATGTTCTCAGAAATTTGTGACGTGCTTCACATCCTTCATACATTGAGTGCCAGATTAAATCCGCAATCAAACGGAGTTGTAGAACGCTGGAATTCTACACTAACGCAGATGTTGGGCAAAGTAACAACAATGTTTCCCCAGGATTGGGACTGGCTGATACCAGCGGTTCTGTTTGCTTATAGAGAAGTTCCTAATCGTCAAACCGAATATTCTCACCATTTCAATTAGTTTTCGGGGCTAATCCAAGAGGACCAATGTCTATCTTACATGATTTGGTGATAACAAATGATGATAATACGGTTACGAAATCTAGTCACCAATATGTCACAGATCTACGTCAATGCATTGTGGACGCATGTGAGATCGCGACTGAAGCATCCGAATTAGCACAATATAAGACTCGGTCGCGTATTAATCGTGATAGACGATTAACATCATTATCGATGAACGATGAAGTTTTTGTTCTCTTGCCACTTAAAGGTGATCATTTGTTGGTTACGTGGTCCTTTTAAAGTTGTGGGTAAGAAAACCGACGAGGATTACATCATCGACATTAGGGGTAAAAGAAAAACATTCCACACTAACATGTTACAACCTTACATTTCTAGACCTCTTCCACTCAAACATATTTGTGAATCTATCACAAATCAATCTCCGCATCTAGCATCTATTGCTTTAGTTGATGAAGTAGCAACTAGTTTCGCGGATGTACCGCTTGATTTTGCTGTGGTACCGATTGAAGCCTCTGAAACTTGGAAGGATGTAATCATTTGTAACGATTTACCTTCAGATCAGAAGAATCAGATTCTCATTCTATTGAAATCTTTTAAAGATGTATTGACTGATCTGCCTGGACGAACTAACATTATGTCTCACGAAATAAAATTATCGGATCCCACTCCGATTAAGTTACGACCGTATGCAATTCCTTTGCATATCAGAGAGCAGGTTGATAGCAAGGTCGACAATATGTTGAAAATGGGGATAATCTCTCCATCATATTCTCCATTTTGTTTTCCGATGGTAGCAGTATGGAAGAAAGACAGATCTATTCGCATATGCATTGATTTCCGTCAACTAAATAAAGTCACGATATCAGATTCTGAACCAATGCCTTTGCTGGAAGACTTGCTACCTCATTTAGCTTCCGCTACTTTCTTTAGCAAATTCGATTTGTCAAAAGGGTATTGGCAGATCCCCTTGACCGAAGAATGTAAACCTTTGACGGCATTTGCAATATCGAAGGGTTTGGTCCAATACAATGTCATGTGTTTTGGGCTCAAAAATGCGCTTGCAGCTTGTGTACGGATGATGCGTCGAGTATTTGGGAGCCGTTCTGATCTAATATCTTATATAGATGACATTTGCATGTTTCATCACACATGGGAAGAGCATGTGAATGGTGTACAATCTTTACTACAAACACTAAGAATACACAATCTTACAGCCCGTCCATCCAAAATGGAAATTGGATTCAATGAAATTTCATTTCTAGGACAAAAAATTGGCAAACATGTAATACAACCTGATGAATCTAATTTAAAACGCATACTTGATCTTACAATCCCAACTACACAGAAGCAAGTACGGAGTTTATTAGGATTTGTGAATTTTTACCACAAGTTTATTCCAAGGTTCTCGTCTTTGACTGCTGTCTTATCTGATCTAACTAAAAGAGGTTTGCCTAACAAAGTAGTTTGGACAGAACAATGTAACCAGGCATTACAAAACATTAAGACTCATTTTTCACAGTATCCGATATTAAGACTGCCAGATTTAAAAAGATCATTTACTGTTGTAACAGATGCTTCGCTCCACGCAATAGGCGGGTGTTTGGGACACAGTTTTGATGGCAAGTTTCATCCGATCTACTACTTGAGTAGGAAACTGTCGGAAGCCGAATCCAAATACTCTATTCTCGACAGAGAACTTTTGGGTATAGTATGGACTTTGAATAAACTTCAAAAGTATGTGGTAGGTACGCATTTTACTATAATGACAGAT